>JAIUSX010000019.1:13600000-14200000 GCA_026573805.1 Hesperophylax magnus
CAACTCTTACGTAGTCTCACGTCTCGATTACTGCAACGGCATTTATGCCAGCCTTCCAAAATATCAAATTGACAAACTTCAATCAGTGTTTAATGCAGCAGCACGGCTCATAACCGGGGTTTCAAAATATTCGCACATTTCAGAACACCTTCGTAACCTTCACTGGCTCAAGTACCCTGAAAGAATCCAGTACAAACTGTGCTGGATGGTGTTTAAATCCATCAATGAAATGGCCCCACCCTACATCTCTGAACTATGCTTCCCGGAAAACACTGGTCTGAGGCAGTCAACGCTTAGATCAGCAACATCAGCAGCTGTAGGCAGACTGATAGAACCTATGCGCAAGCCAAATACTAAGTTTGGTGATCGCGCTTTCGGAGTATCTGGGCCGAAGGCTTGGAATAAACTCCCCCCGGAACTAAGATCCATAACAAGTCCAACAGAATTCAGGTCTAAACTAAAAACTTACCTTTTTAAGTTGTCGTACCCTTAAATTAAATATACCAATCCTAATAGAAAGTCCAGTTATATTCAATTTTTCAATTAATTCCTAAACCTTGTATCTAAATTTCGCCAATAAACAATTAGATAATATTAATTAAGTGTTAATCTCAAGTGACCTACCAGGTAAGTATTGTACTGTATATTTTCTCCATAAATAGTTAAGTAATAACACTGTAGAAATGTATTATAAGTTTGTACAGCGCCCTTGAGGTGTTTTTGCACAAAAACGGCGCTATAAAAGTCATCCAGGTATTATTATTATTATTATTATTATTAACGTTCTTACGTATTCTAATATAACGTAAGCACTCACCTACAATTTAATAAAATAAAATATTAAAAGATTTGGCGAAACTGGCGAACCTCTCGATCCGAGCATTTACATTTAAAAAAAAAAAATTTCATTTATCTTCTTGGCAGCTTAGATGAAGCCAAATCTACGCTTCAATTCATTTTAAATACCATTAAAAAAATATGAAAATTCGACTTAAGAATTACAACTTACGAGTAGAACTCTATTTACTCGAAAACGAAAGCTCAAAAAAATCACGACTCCACACGTGATGTAGATTAACCAATGTCCCCCCACTACGAGTTTCATCACACCATTTAATAGGAAAACACAAACATGTTAATAGAAATAAAACGCAGTAAATCAAAACATTAAATTTATTTTTATGAGGGGCATTTTAATTACAGTAAATTTAAATAAACAGTAATGAACTTCGAAAGGTGATTCTATTTTTAAGTTTTTTTTAAATTTCAACGTTTAAAAATATTTTTAATGTACAAAAGTTGAATTTTTTGTATGCAGAAAATAACATTCTTTTGTTGAAAAGTATTTTTGTATATGAAAAACGACGGATTTCGAAAAAAAGATATTTCTCTTTTTTACTTCTACTATCATTTAGAATCACCTCCCGAAGTTTGTGCACACCCTGTACAAATATTAAAAAAAACTATTTTCCATAGAAGAACATGGGAAGTAAGAGTGTACATAAAAAATAAAGTAGTATAGGTAAACCAATTGGAGAAACCCTAGAATAAAGAAAAACACTAGAATTGCCTTTTATATTTAGTATCATTTGATTCTTGCTCATTTAGCACGCGCTTTGTCTTTTTTAAACTTGCCTGACATCGTTCATCACTATCCCACTTGAATTTTATAATGCATATGAACATTGAGTAGACTGGTCAGACTTTTACATCACGAAACACTCCCACATGGCATTTCGTGTGTTCTTCTTTATTCTATATGTGGAACAATTCCGTGATCTACTGACTTTTGACGAACACAAATATTTATTTGAAGCTGTGAATATTTGTTTACTTAGATTTAGATACTTATTTTGTATCTGTTTATATAAATTATACGTTAAGAGTAAAGTGGTTTATTACAAAGTGAGTTTTTTCATTTAATATTGTATTTGTTTTCTTTTCTCGAAAGAATTGAGATTTTAGACGTACAAAACGTATGATATTTCATTATGTACATGAGCAAATTAATAATTCATTTTAATGTTTTAAGGCGTAACTTGCAAAAATTTGTTTTTTGGTAAAATAATTTTTTAGTGTTGTCTTTGAGCGCAAAGGTTTACCCTCAACACGCTATTAACAAATTATATCAGGTAAGTAATAAGATAAATTGCAATGAGGTTGACTCCGAAGTTTTGTTTTATTTGGTGAATATGTATTGTAAATTTAAAAAGTTACTAATAACCAACTTTTTTTTGAAATCTCAATACATTACAATGTTATGAGCTTTCCAAGTGAACTTTGGTTTAACGGCCACTCAAAATCCCTTTTTATTTTCTCCTTGAATAAATATTTTGAAACACAAATGTACAGACAGAAACAGCAAGAAAATATAATATATTAACTGAAGAATTCGCCGGCCATGTGAACTGCATCATAACTATTTATCACAGATTAACATTAGCAGCAGATAAATAAACTTTTACGAAAACCATTTTTCACGTAAATTTTAAATGAAAAATAAATAAATAAATATATTGCGTTACATTTATTATAAAATAATGAGAAAAAGTGCAATGTCGTTTGGAAAGTTTTCGTTTGCATTCTCATTATTTTGACGCAAATCTACATTTTTATTTCTAAATTGATGAAATTTTGCACAGTTGACCTTCAACACCAGAATAAGGACAATGTTTAGATATCATTTTGTAAACACTCTGTTTAAAGCCCGAGCAACGCATGGGACTTCAGTTGTGATGCCATCACTTTAAATACTAATAATATAAAACTACACAAATTGGGAGCCAAGCGTAGTGACAAAACTTGCCTCATAAAAATATAGTTTGCTGATCTGTCACAATCGAAACTAATATGATAAAATAAACGCATTGTTTCTCATCAAAAGATAAAATGTGATCAAACTACACTACAGCGAAAACATTGTCCGACCTGAGGAAGGAATTGGAAGATCGTCTACAAGGTGGTGAAGTAAATTTTACTATTCTCAAAAAATCGTAAACACAATGCCAAAAAACTTTTTTGAAATACTTTGTTTCATATATATACAAATTATTAAACTTTTTCTTTCACATAAATAATCTAAGATAAGAATTGTTTTCACTAACTGCCTTTTGGATAGGTTGGCAACAGAAAAAAAGAAAACAAGTCAGTCGTTTCCAATTCCAGTAGCGTCACTTTTTGAACGATCGCAAAGCTGATATTTTAAATCTTTAAAATGTCGATTGGAACAATAGGGGCAAAGTCGCTCATTTCATTTCAGTTCAGTTAGAGTCTGAAGTAAATGTTGGCCGAAGCGGAGTAAAACTGAGGTAAACTCATGACCGCTCACCCATCTGTTGATCGACCCCAGGTACGAGGAACCGTTTAGTTTATGGGCACCTAAGTGCTTTAGAGAGCTTCCAGTATGCCGCTCTATCGTCTTTGAGAGTTGAAATAAATTCGTGCTAACGCTCGTTGCAGAATTCGCTGAGGGCATCAAGCACTTCTCTGATTAGTCTATTTAAATGTTGCGTTACTATAGAATTGCAAGATTTCTGCTATTCATACAACAATAGCAATACAATATAACTTTATACAACAATAACAAGTGTTACAGTGACCACGTAAATCTTTTTTTCCACAAAATATAAAAGTAAACACCGATTTTTAAACTCTTAGAAGTGATTTTTTTTATTCAACCAACATCTAAAGTAATTTTCGTGTAATAAGTTGCAGTTGCCAAGCCAAAAGTACGGTAATTCCTTGATATTTAACCAAAAACTGTCATAACACTGTAAACAAACAGAACGAAGTCACTACTACTACCATAGATATACCAATCACCTCACTTCACTTATATCGTCAACATGAATAACGCCTGCCAAGCATGTTCTGAACCTACTCTTTCCACAGAGTCTGTTTTTGTGTGCACGCTGTGCAAAGGGACTTATCATCTTCAGTGCGGTGGAGTAGCTGAGAGCACCTACCGTCGCCTACGTAAGGATTAAATGCAAGCAATGCGTATGTGTCGTGCCTATTGTCAAAGCCAGCGGTAGTACACTCTTGGATAACGAACTGCTCACTAAACTACTAGAGCAAAACACACAAATTCTCGCCACTCTGGCAAACATGAGCAAACAGTATGAGGAAATTCTACTCCGCGTCTACCAACTAGAGGATACAAATAAAAAACTTGAAAAAAAGAACTGTGACCTTGAAACCAAAATTGACGTAATTGAAAGTCAATAAGAACGAATTGACAGGTAAAACAAATGAAAAAAATGTAGAAATTAGGGGGATCCCTGAAATAAATGGAGAAAACCTACAAAATCTCATTTTTAATATACAAAAAACTACTCACCCCAGTATACAACACGAAAACATTGATGCAGCGTTCAGCGCCACCTAAAAAGTCACCAAAAAACAAAGGAGGCCTATTATAATAAGATTTAAAACAAACACTGACCGTGATGACTTCCTCAATGATGTAAAAAAGTACAACAAACAAGCCACCACCAGAGAGGACAAAATCAACACCACCGCCATTGGAGTTGCAGGAACTAGCTCACAGGTATACATATCGGAACACCTGACATTTCGAGCAAAACACCTTTGGTTTTTTGCAAGAAAGGCTACGCGTGATAACTTATTTAAATTCGCCTGGACCAGGGGAAGTCAAGTGTATGTACGAAAAGACTTTGGAACTCCTGTCATCATTATTAATGACAAAACCAAATACCTCTTATCTCCCGCACCCAACAACCTGTAGGCTAAACTTACCTAGCTACATAACTTACTTTTATATATTTTGAATGTACCTAAAATTCTTTATAATAATCAGCAGTAAAATACTGTGAGTTACTTCCAACCCAAAGATATTCTATATGAACACGAGAAGTATGTACCTCATCACTGTCTTAAATATTAATCTCAATCTCTTTAATACATGTGTAGAGCCATTCAACATTACTTTAAATAATGCGTCAAATCTATTTACATATTTTATTCAATTTTCTATGATTTCTTTCAAACAATATAAATGGTTGAAATAGCTGATCAATTAGATAACTTGTCTATACTTCCATGTACGGAGACAAATAATGCTCTCGTAGTTCAAAAAATATTAACTAAGAAGGTTTGCGAGCAATCCTCAGTTGGGGTGAGAAGAACAAGTTGAACTTTGCCCCCCAAAAGACCGTGGGACTCTTGATGAAAGGCCTCCTCAGTAGAAGAAGAAACACTTTCATCAGAATGGGAGCCTCCACTATTAAATTTGCAGACTCTGTCAAATATCTTGGTGTAACCCTAAATCGATCGTCTTCCTTTTTAACTCATGTTAAAGAAGTCTCCAGCAAGGCCCAGGCCCTCTTCTTGAAACTGAGAAGAATCTCTACAGCTGAGTGGGGGTTGCGTTCCCCAGCGCTGCGACTACTTTATACGTGGCGCAAGTCTCGTATACTGCCTGTGTGTGGGAGCACCGTTTGGGGAATTCGCTTATACTCTCGGCTCTCAAGAATGGTCAGCTAACCCCCTTGCTGGCGCTCTCCGGTGCTTGTAGAAGCGTTGCTTCAGACGCTTTGCCCGTGTTGGCCGGTATTTTGCCAATCGATCTAGAAATTAGGGAGGTTTTAACAAAGAAAAGTTGATCAGGGGACTCCCCGCTACCCATCTCGGCGTAACTCTTATGCCAGGCGGGGTCGGGACTCTTCCTGGGTTGCTTAGACAAATGAGTGATTTGTCACTCAACGAGTGGCAATCTCGCTGGGATAGGTCGAATATGGGAAGATGGACTTTCTCCGTCTTCTCATCGGTTAAAATCAGAATGAAAGGAGCTTACATTAAATTGGATCATCACATGACCCAAATTCTGCCAGGACATGGTGAGTTCAGGAGGAGACTCAACAACAACTAGCCTACCACCTACAAGTCGACTGTCAAACACTCTACATAAAAATCTAAAAAAACATCACCAAAATCACTGTAATAAAACCAAAAAAGTGTCAAACTCTACTCACAGTGTCATCGCCGCGTTTCGCGTTGCTAATATAAATGTGATAAACAAATTAAGTATAAAATAATCGAAATAGTCAAGTGATAAAATAGTGAAAGTAAAACTGCAATCGTGTGTAATACGGTGAAACCTAACGGTCTAAAAATTACTCTGTGGCTACCCATATTGATAAGTGAAAAGTTTAAAAAAAAAAAACACAAAAGTTTTTAAAAAACACCTATTTAAGTTTTAAGATTGTATCTAAGTGAAATTTAGGAGCATCTTATCAGTATCCATAATTACTTTGACATTAAACAAAATTCAAAACAATATACCTATCTCGCTATTGGTCAAAAGTTTGGTCGCTTCGTGCGAAAATTTTGCGGAAAACTATTATTTAGGCGTTGAGGATTATTAACCTTAATGTTTAACTATGAAGGTTGCCTCAACCCAATATAAAGATGAGTATATGTTCACGTGTACCAAGTGCAAAATAACATTTCACAATAATTGCCTCAATATCTCTGATTCCAAATACAAAAAAATGGCAGAAAAAAATAAAACTTCTTGGAAATGCCCAAAATGCCTAATCAGACTGGGATCACCGTCTACATCCTCGGCTGCAAATACCGATGATGATGATATTCTCTTTATTCGTCTGACCAAAAATTTTGACCAAAAGGTCACTGAACTTAAAAAAATGTTCGAAGACGAAATTAAGGAACTGAAGAGAAGCAACGAATTTATAAGTAATCAATATGAAGATCTGTTATCAAATTTTAAAGTACTACAAGACCTACAAAAAGATACACAATCCTTCCGTGAAATAAATATAAAGAATGACTCAAGAATTTCAAGCCTGGAAACCAGACTAGCCACTATGGAACAAAATAATCTCTGCGACTGTGTGGAAATGGCGGGTGTTGAATTGCGGCCGGGAGAACAACCAGCTGAAGCCCGTTCTTCGGGTAGCCAATTCCCTTGGTATGCCATTGTTGCAGCAGGATCTACGCCTTGTGACCAGGACCCAGGACCGCAGAACTAACGCCCCCGATAAACTGCAAGTAAATTTCTACAACCAGAAAACGAGAGATATGGTCTTATCTTTCAAAAATACAGCCAAAATACTTAACCCAAAATCACCTATTTATATTAGTGAAGTGCTTAAGCCTTATTATAAGGAATTGCTGTGGAAAGCAAAACAAAAGGAACAAAATTCGAATTTGTGTGGTTAGCCAATAAATTACTTGTTCGTAAGGGTCCGGGGGAAAAAATCATTCAAATCAAACATGAAAGTGACATTAAAAAAATGGAATTGTAGATTTTTAATTCTAGAGAAAACCCTTATTTATTTATTTATTTTATTTAAACGCCCATAGGGCTTTTACATACAATGCTATTATGTTTTTTAAATACAATAACAATAAAGAGTTTACATAATATATAAGAATATACAGATTACATAAAATATAAGATTGAACAATGTAATTAATTAATTATTGTAATGGATATTATTAAAAATGGACTGTATTATCAATTATAGGACGTCAAATCCTAAATTCTGTAAAAATGTACTACAAACACACTCATCCTCTCTTCAAATCTTACAGCAAAATATTAGATCAATTTCCAAGAATTTTGACGAATTCTTGCTACAACTTGATAATATTGAAACCTCTTTTTATATAATTATTCTTAGTGAATGCTGGATACCAAAGAATTATGCTCCTAAAATCTTGAAAGGGTATGATCACTACAGAACTTCAATACATACTAAACAAAATGATGGAGTTGTTGTCTATACCAGAACTGACCTGATTGGTTTATCTGTCAAGGAAATCCAAGTTAGTGGTGCAAACTGTTTGCAAATAACTCTCAATAATGACACATGTATCTTAGCAATATACCGTTATCCATCCTCTTATAATATTTCACCATTCCTAAAATCAATTAATAACCGTTTAACTCAATTATGTAATATTAAAAATTGTATTATTGCTGGTGACCTCAACATAAATATTCTGCCCACAAACGAACATTCTCAGTGCCAAGAATACTTAAATACGCTCACATACCATGGATTCCAAAGCACCATAAACACTCCTACACGTGCTACATTAGACTCCATTTCATGCATTGACCACATCATGGTCAAATCCAACTGCCCAGTAATATCTATTGTATATGAATCTACACTTACCGACCACTACACCACTATTCTTTCCATACAAACATGCAACAGAAAAGACAAACATAAAAACACAACAAACAAGAAAAAAATCATTCAAATCAATTATGATTGTGTTTGTCAGTCTCTGATGAGTAAATCGTGGTCAGAATTACTTAACATCATAAATCCAGAAGACGCCTGGACGTACTTTATCAATTACTTACAGACTACCATTAACGAACAAACAAACATAATTATAAAACATATACCAAATAATATTTTACCAATTAAGCCATGGATTAACCACACTATTATTAAATCTATCCGTAAACGTAACAAACTCCACAAAAACGTTATTAACAATCCTTATGATATACAACTTCGAAACTTTTATAAAAGATATAGAAACATTTGTACCCAAATAATAATAATACAAACAGATATATTACAAACAGAAAATAGAAAACTGTAATAATGATCCTAAAAAACTTTGGAAAACACTTAAAGAAGCCACCCACTCTCAACCTAATCCTACGAATGACTTAAAACAACTAAAAGTAAATGATAGAATATTTAGTTTTTCTAGTAATCCCGATATTATTGTTAATCATGCAAATAAATACTTCTCAAAAATAGGTGAACAACTCGCAAAAAATATCGATGTAAACCATACCAACTCCAGTTCACTAAGCTGTAATACAAATTTGCCCAACAACTTGCATTTTAGTCTAAAACAAATTTCAAATGAAGATACTAGATTGATCATAAACTCATTAAAAAACTCGTCTTCAACTGGCTTGGACGATATATCAAATATTGCCTTAAAAAAACTTGTATCAGAAATAACCACTCCCTTAACAAATCTTATTAACCTAAGCATCCTAAAAGGCCGATTCCCTGACAAACTAAAACACGGAATCATAATCCCAATATATAAAGGAGGCTCTAGAGCGGACATAACTAACTATCGTCCAATTACATTACTAAATTCACTATCTAAAGTCTTTGAAAAAACTATTAATAATCAACTAATCGAATACCTTGAACAAAATAACATACTATCACTCAACCAGTTTGGATTCAGGAAAAATGAAGGCACCTCCGAAGCCCTAGCAACAGTTACCGATTTTCTAAATGAAAACTTAGACAAGGGATCAAAATGCATATCAATATTCTTAAACCTGTGCAAAGCATTCGATACTATCTCTCACTCTAAACTTTTACAAAAACTATCTAATATTGGTATAAATGGTGATGAACTTACTAGTATTAGCGATTACCTGTCAAACCGAAAGCAAAGTGTGAAAATCAACAACTGCAATAGCAATCAATTACCAATTAGCTACGGCGTGCCTCAAGGAAGTGTTTTAGGTCCTACCCTGTTCTTAATATACATAAATGAATTATGTAATCTTCAAATATATGCCAAAATTGTAAGTTTCGCTGATGATACGATTCTCCTCTTCAAATCAAGCAATTGGAATGATGTATACATAAAAGCTAACAGGGGCATAACTGTGGTTAAAAGATGGTTAAACAATAATACACTAACAATGAATGTGACCAAAACTAAATACATTGAATTTAGTATTAATCCTTCCTTAAGAAACCCAGAAAATCAAATTAAAATATGTGCTTGCAACCTGACAAATACGATAATATGTGATTGCCCTTATTTAGAACAGGTAACTAAAATTAAATACTTAGATATTATCTTTGACAGCAATTTAAAGTGGAAACAACATATAACCACTACAGCAAACAAACTTAGAAAATTCATTTACTTTTTTAGACAAACTCGCAACTTTCTCAACCTAAGCCAGCTCAAAACAATCTACTATGCACTTTGTCAATCTTTAATAGAATATGGTATCATAGCATGGGGAGGAGCAAACGCTGCCGCCATTGATCCAATATCTAAAGCTCAGAAACTTATAATAAAGATTATCCTCAAACTACCAATCACAAGCAGTTCGGATGAAATCTTTAGAAAAATCTGTGTTATGGACATTAGGCAACTTTATGCCAAAAACATACTAACATACCTCTTCAAACACAAAACTACTTTTGACAATATCCAAACTGCTCGTGATACTAGAACCAAAAGACACAATTTCTTACAAATCCCTTTCGCTAAAACAACTTTTGGCCAGAGAAATTTTAGATACTTTGCAACAAGGCTATATAATGCTCTCCCACTAGCCATTACACTGAACGATTTTTTTTAAAAATATAAAACAGACATCAAGTCTTGGATCATCAGCCAAGACAGATCCATGATCAAAAATTTTATAAAAATCCCTACATAAGTATGTACTCCAACTAGATGCTGATTAACAAATTTATCATTTATTATTATTAATTATTATTTTTTATCTTTTTCCCAATGTCATTTAATGTAATGAAATATTTTATGTATCAAAAAATATGTAAACATTAATTCATGTATCAAATACGTCTGTCTCGACACAGGTTTATCCTAGTGAGACAGACATCGAAAAAAAAACCTTTAAAAAAACTTTATATTGATAATAAAAAATAAAAAAAAGACTCTCCCCGTCCCCATATCCAAACTGCGCGTATAGTAGTTCTGATCAAACCGCTGAGCACATTCCGTGGCACTGTGAGATTATGACGGATGCAAGAGATGAATTATTGGCCGGTTTGGAAGTAACAACGAGACCGGTTTGGAACTCCGATCTTGTCTCGAACAAAGTGAATTTCGAGTGTCTGAGGAAGTATACAAATATCTGGGTTGAGAGATGGTCTGATCTTAGAGTCGAGTACTAGACTAAAATCAATAGCTTTAACGCCAGGTGTTGCTCCTGGACACAATGGACTGCGAGACAATTGTTTTCATGTACATATTTATTACTGGTTTTTCTTGTTTTTTCTTTCTGTTTATTTACTATTTTATTTAGCATTCTACAAATTTTCTATTCCTGATTATGCTTAATGTTTATTATTTGCATCTATTGTTTCCTTTTTCTATGTCTTATTGCAGGTTATTTTGGATATTTCGTGACAGATTGATTCTGCTTATAATTTTCTTACGCTTTTCTTTTATTTTTATACACTGTTTTGTATCTTGTTTTTTTATACTATACAGAGTGACGTGCTTGCTGGTAGTAGCACTGAACTGATATTTTTCTTGTGTCAGTCCGGCGTACCCCAACTCTGGGGTGACAGAAGACCTCGTCCGTGCATATCAAACTGAGAAGATCAAATCACGACGAGGGATCTGTGTCATCGTCTGCTCGCAGTGCCTCCCCTGAGGTCAGGAACTGGACTGAGGACGGGCCGAACGTGGATTGGCGACCTTCCGCCCTGCCTCCAAGTATTTCGACGTTTTCTCCTCATGGTCTTCGGGATATTCCCAACGTAATTTCGTTAATTAAAAGAAGGAGACTTGAACGCGAGAGGATGGGTTTTTGGCCGGCAACGGGAACTTCAGTTACAAGCGGGCAAGCGGCTGGAGAAGACATATTGTAAAGACTGGACGTGGGATCTGGGACGGAAATGGTCGCGTTAGTTAGTTTCACTTTTATTTGACTGGACACTGTGTTCTTAAAATTACTACAAAATTTTGTAGAGATTAATCATCTCCGCATGGCGCCCTATACTTTATCACAGGTTAGTTGATCTCCTGGTACTTTATGTCACTTCTGCGAAATTCATAATTATGAATTACGCAAAAGTAACATTATAATGTTACAACTAACTTCCAAGTTGATAACGATCTTCTACCTAGCATACGGCCTTGAGTTTATTATAACCACAATTAAAATTATTATTGTCTCGTGTTTATAAATTATTAATTAATAAATATTGTTAACTTTACTTTCTTTTATTCTTTCAATGCAATCCCTTCTTTTTGAAAACATAATTATTACAATGGCGCACCAACGCATCTTTAATATAAGCATATATTTTTAAATTATTACAATGGCCCCAACGTGTCATTTGCTACTAGTAAAATTCTAATTTATTACAAGGTTAGAATCATCATTACAGAATTAGACAGTCTCTTGTATGAAAATGTCCCCACTATAATAGCTGGGGACATGAACGCTAAAAACGGATCGTAAACAAAATAATGTCAAAGGAAACGTTCTCGCAAATTACGCGAGTACCAATCCTATCGTAGTCGATGCTCCAGATAGACCGACGATTCATCACCATAACGGTAATCCGGACGTGATTGACATCGTCATACTTAAAAATACTAGGCACTTAGACTCCCTCGAACGAACTTTTATCTGACAACGATCCAATTCTCCTTTCTCTAACAGGAGGCTCCAACCCTCTGATCCCTGTTAATCCTCTACGCACTAAAATCAAATGGACTAAACTCAACGAGCTGCTGAACAAAAACATAATAATACCCACATCAATTCCCGACGAAGCCACTCTAAACGCTGCTACCTCCAACTTAGACGCCCAAAAACTAAAATCTCTCAAATTAAAGGCCCCAACGGACTAGTATACTCCGCTGCTGAAAAGGTTGAAGCCTTCGCAGATAGCCTTTTGTCAATTCTCTCCCAATACTGACCATAACGACCCAGCCTTCGTAGCAAAGGTGGATTAAAAAGTAGAATCAATCTTAAGTCTGGTAAGTTTTTTGGATTCTCACGGCCAAAAGCATTTTTGTTGTTTGTTTTTGGGGTGTTATGCCGTGTTGCGCTAACTCCTTCTTTAGCCGACGTTTCGGACAGCGTTGCAGTGTCCATCATCAGGGCAGATCCGGTAGATCACACATCTTCGGATCTACCGGATCTGCCCTGATGATGGACACTGCAACGCTGTCCGAAACGTCGGCTAAAGAAGGAGTTAGCGCAACACGGCATAACACCCCAAAAACAAACAACAAAAAAACTTAAGTCTATTTTTGTTGTTTGTTTTTGGGGTGTTATGCCGTGTTGCTCTAACTCCTTCTTTAGCCAACGTTTCGGACATCGTTGCAGTGTCCATCGTCAGGGCAGATCCGGTAGATCCGAAGATACGTAACAAGATCCGAAGATACGTATAAGACACATCTTCGGATCTACGCAAAATTTAAAAAATTTTAAATAAAAAATGTTTGTATATGTAATATGTATGTTTTGCAATGTTTATGTGTATGAAGCAATGAGTGTGTGACCACAAATGTATTAAAATATATGTATGTTTAGAAATAAATAAATATTTTGAGAAAAAAATGTGCCAAGGAGCTTACTGATCATTTTTTCACCGAGCCTGTCGGGTTGTGTAGGTCGAGACGCGTAATTTGATACCCATATCGTATGTACGGTTTTTGTCGCCGACACTCTTGAAAAGTCCCAGCGAGTTTAATATTGAAAAAAAACATTGCTTTATAAACACGCAAAATGTAAAAACTTTTATTGGAAAAAATTATATTAAAAAAAAAACAATTAAATAATACGTTTTTAATATTAAATAACTTTCCCAAACTTCTGTGCTCCTGGTAGATTACAGCGTCCTCGAGGTAATTTTTCGCAGAAATGGCTTTATAAGAATTATCATTATGGAGGAAAAAAGTTTTCATTTCAATTTTAATTAAATTTCATAAAAAAATATCGGAAAAATGTATACATTACGCAATTAGGTACCTACTCGTTAAAAAATAAAGGGATCACACTTTATATATGAATTGCTCCCGGGGCGACGGTACCCATGCCCGCCTACCAAATTTAATATTATTATAAACACGCGAAAAGCAAAAACTTTGAATAAAAAAAAAAATATATTTTACAAAATAAATAGACGCTTCAACCCACTTACTTCTGCGCTCCGGGAATAATTTATAAATTTGTGTGACGTAGTTCTTCACTATGGGGCGACGGTGCCCATATGTAAAAACTCTAAATTGAAAAAATTATATTTAAAAAAAAAAACAATTAAATAAACCGTATAAAAAATGGTAAATTACTGTCCCAAACTTCTGTGCTCCTGGTAGATAACAGCGTCCTCGGGGTAATTTTTCGCAGAAATGGCTTTATAAGAATTATCATTATGGAGGAAAAAAGTTTTCATTTCAAATTAAATTTAATTTAAAAAAAAAATTACCGATAAAATATTTTCGTAACGCAATTAGGTACCTACTCGTTAAAAAATAAAGAGATAAACATTTTATATATGAATGGCTCCCAGGGCGACGGTACCCATGCCCGCCTCTCAAATTTAATGATTATTATTAACACGCAAACTGCAAAAACTTTTCATTAAAAAAATGTTTATTTAAAAAAAAATCATCGCATCACCCTACTAACTTCTGCGCTCCTGATATAATTTATAAATTTGCGTGACGCTATTGATGTAGTTTTTCACTACGGGGCGACGATACCCATGCTAAATTATTTTTATCCGACCTTATTTTATTTCGTTCAGAAGCATTATCGATTTTAAAATGATGAACTGCCAAAGTAAGTACCTACACAGATTTTATCGTTTCTTTAAATTCACAACACTAAAATAATACTACAACACTTCGCTGCTATTGGCTGATTTCTGATTGGCCAAAGCCGGACTGTTTTCTTTTTTAAAATGGCATTTTTCGGTTCAAATCGCCAATCTCAAAACTTTAGCCGGTTATTGTGAGACATTTTGAACCGACCGCCATATGTAGGACGGCCGATTAACGTTCCTAAACCTTCGGACGATGATTTTTTTAGAAAATTTTAACCATAGACTACGCTTTTTCGACGGAATTCAATCATCAGGTTGACCATGTAGATTTTGATAAACAAAGCGAACATCGTGGTTTTGTGACTCTCTTGGCCAATGATACCATTATGCAAAAAAAATATTACCACTTAAATTAAACCTCTTTTCCGATAAATGGGGAAATTTCGTAAACCTTTTCGTGAAATTAAAAAAAAAACATCGATACCTGATTAAATCAGACCCGACGCTTGATCAAAATCAATCGTCTTTTTAATATACGTTTGAATGATACGAAAAACAAAACATTTTCGAGCAAAAAAGGCGTGCGAAATTTTTTTTTATTATTTCGCGTTCAGGGTGCGTTCGAAATTGAATAAAAATATAAACGGTGAAAGAAAAAAAGTTTTACAGATTGATAAGATTGTTAAGCTTCAAGAAGACCTTTACACACTAAATAGCTGGTGCATTCAAAACGATATGTTTTTAAATATTGAAAAATGTTACATTATTACTTTTACTCGTAACAGAAAACGAAAGGATTTTGCATATTCCATTAATAATGTACGATTAAATGCAGTCACCACTATAAGAGATCTAGGAATCACTCTTGATTCAAAGTTTATGTTTGATGTACACATAAATGATATTATAAGTAAATCAATAAAAATGATTGGATTCATTCATAGAATATCGAAACCATTTAAATACCCCCAATCCATTATAACGTTATACAACTCGTTGGTCAGAAGCAAATTGGAATATGGGAGTGTTATCTGGAACCCACATTATATAAAATATTCTAAAACTATTGAATCTGTGCAAAAAAAAATTCTTAGACTGTTATCATTTAAACTTTGATTAAATGACTCACTCAAATCTTATGAAGAACGACTACTAAACTTCAAATTTACAACATTGGAAAAAAGAAAAAATTTGCGAACTTAATATGTTTATATAAAATTATTCATGATAAACTTCTTACCACTAATTGTCTGAGCAATATTCATATTAAAGTCCCTAATAGACATAATTTAAGGAGCCAAAATATATTCCATATCGAAATATTTAATAACAATATTGCATATTTCAATCCACTATCTAGAATGTGTCGTCTGTACAATACAGTTTAATGCGACCTTATAGATATATTCGCAAACAGTCTCGCATATTTTAAAAACAAATTAACAATCTTCTACCATGATATGTTATAGAGAACAGTTAAGAGATATAATTGCTTTATTATTTTCTTTACTTTTCTTCCTTATCGTTTCTCTGTAGATTTACTATATTTTATATTTTATTTTTTTTTTTTTATGCTTCCGATTTTGTTGTCCGGGTTAAATCTTCCCCATAGGAAAAACTAAACCCTTCCACTCACTTTTCCACAAATGATCAGCTAGTCAATCAACACTATGCAAGTGCATTATATAAGTAAAATAAATACAAAACAATACAAGAACAACAACACGTCAACTCACCAGAGATCAAATGGGAAAAAACAAATTCACCGACTCCAGATATTTTCATATCAGAGGGTTCGGCTCGGTAGAACTTCTAACAGGGCCTATAAATCCTACTGATCCCTCAACATAAATATTTAAAAAATCTTTCGTTATCCTACATGTATTCAAAATGACCGACTTTTGCATCTTTATATATAAATTTTTTGATAGATCTAATACGCCTAAATTTTTAATGAGAGAGCTAGGTATAATGCCAGTAGCCGAAATAACGAATGGTAATATTTTTATAGTCTGAGAATGCCAAATTCTTTTTATTTCGTTTCCTAAATCTGTGTATTTTCTTATTTTTTCATTAACAGATTTTTGAATGTTACAGGAATTTGGAATAGCGACATCAATGATATAAGTTATTTTTTTAATTTTGTCATGTAAAACTATATCGGGTCTATTATGACTAATCGTTCGGTCTGTTAGTATAGTTTTATCATAATATATTTTATAAAATTCGTTTTCTAAAAATGAATTTGGTTCGTATTCATAATATGGTACTATATTACGGCAGTCAATCAAGTTATGTTTAATTACCAAATTTTGGTGAATTATTTTTAAAACTTGATTGTGCCTAAATGTATACTCGGACGGTGCTAATATAGAACATCCCGATATAATATGTTCTATAGTTTCCGGAAAAGCCAAACATTTTCTACACAAATCATCAATTTGATTTGTATCTTTGATTATATGCTTTCTATAATTTTTAGTATTAATGACTCTATCCTGAATGGCAAGCATAAATCCTTCTATTTCTGCGCTCAACTCTCCAATACTCAACCATTTGTTTGACGAAAATTTGTCAACATACGTTTGGTTGAGATAATTGAAGTGTTTTGCGTGTAAAATTTTATTTGACCAGGAATCTAATAGTTCCTGGTTGGGATTTATAAGAATGTTGGCATTCTCATCGTATAAATTTAAAGGTGTAATATTTCTATCTGCCTTGCAAATTATTTTGTGCATTTCTGAGCTATGAGCTTTCCTATGGAAAAAAGTTCTTAGCATTTCTACCTGATTATGTTTCAAAGAAGTTATTTTGACTATGCCTCTACCTCCTAAATTTCTAGGTAAATTAACTCGTTCTATAGCTGAATTTGGATGATGGCAATTAAATTTTGTTAGCGTAGTTCTAACTAATCTCTCTAAGTTATCTAAATCTGTATTAGACCATTTAATTATGCAAAATGAGTACGTTAATAGAGGTATTGCCCAAGTATTTATTGCTTTTACTAAATTTTTAGCAGATAGATTGCATTTTAAAATTTTCCTGATCCTAGTTTGAAATTTAATCCTAATATCATTTTTAATACTAGTATGGTCTAATCTATTTGATTGTGGGTATCCTAAATACTTATAAACCTCATCCCTTTTCATACTAGTAATTTGGAAATTTCTAAATATACTCTCGTCCCCATCTACAATTTTGCCTTTCTCTATATGGATCGTTCTACATTTATCTAAACCAAAAGTCATTTTGATATCATCTGAAAAGTTTTTAACTACCTCGATCATTTTCTCTAAATTTTGTTCAGAATTCGAAAATAATTTTATATCATCCATAAATAATAAATGCGAAATTGTACTACTCTCCCTTGTATTACCCTTAACTTTTATTCCAAACTTGCTTCTAATTAACATTTTAGATAGAGGATTCAATGCTAAGCAAAACCAAAGAGGACTCAATGAGTCTCCTTGAAAAATCCCTCTTTTAATTGAAATGCCCGGTATTACTATTTTCTTACCTTTTAAAATGATAAGTAAATTGGTATTCCAAAAGGACATAATATTTTCCAAAAAGCTAATAATAATGGGGTTAATTTTATATATATTTAATACTTTGATCAGCCACGAGTGCGGGACACTATCGAAAGCCTTTTGGTAGTCTATATAGCAAGTATGTAAATTACGTTTTCGAGTTTGAATCTGTTTTAGAATTACAGAATCGATAACTAATTGTTCTTTACATCACATATGTTTTCTGCGACAACCTTTTTGTTGTTCAGATAAAATATTTTTTTCATCTAAATGAGTATATATTAAATCTGTTAAACAAGAGGTTAAAATTTTGTATATTGTCGGTAAACATGTAATGGGTCTGTACTGAGAAGGATTATTAATATTTTCGCTTTTGGGTAACATATAAGTAATGCCCTTAGTTAGAAAATTTGGAAAATTTTGAGGTTGACTGACAAATTTTGAAAGATTTTTTGCCAAAAGAGGATGTAAAGTAGTCAGACGTTTGTACCAAAAATTATGTATCCAATCGCAACCCGTGGCTTTCCAATTATGAGTATTTTTAATAATTTTGGATAACAATTCAACCGATATATTAGAAAAACTCATTTGTTCAATACCTGAAAAATTGAGTTCTTCATTTTCTATCCATGGAGTTGACTCGTTATGTTTTATATCTTTACTCCAAATTTTAGTCCAAAAATCGCGCATATCTGATTCAGATGGCAACGGAATATTATTATTCGAAATAATATTTTGTTTATCGTCAAGTTTGGAATAAAATATTTTTTCATTTTTCTGGAATAATCTATTATTTTTTTTTTATTATACGTATAATTATATCTTTTTAATCTACTAGCTTTTACGCCTAATTTTTGTTTTAATAAATCCAATAAATCATTGATTATATTTTCATTATTATAACTATCAATGTTATAACCAAATTTTCTACCAATTTCATCTACATGTCTCAAAATTTTCCTACTTCTATTTCCATTTTTATATTCTATTACTCTAGCTATGTTACTTCTTAAAAATACTACATCATTTTCTAATCTGATCTGCCATTCTGGTTTACTATAACTATATGATCTATCGTCAGAGGATGATAATTTAATTCCTAACTTATTACAAACAGTAATCGCACTAGCGTATACTATTGTATGAAGATCTAAAAAACTAATTTCGTCAAATATGATTTTTGGTAAAATTATGTTATTTAATTCGAAAATTAATTTAGATAATTTCTTTGACGTATGTAATTTCGGTAATTTTGGTCTAACTGTTGGCTCTACATCTATATATCTGTTTATATTATTATGAAGTAAGTTAGCTAATTCTACTACATTTTCATCAACAAAGTTTAAATTTGCAATGTTGATTTCTCTAAGATTATAAATAACGGCTAAGTTATTTGAATCTACTGTAATATCATTGGACATTTCGACTAGAATATTATCCAAACTATCTACATTCAATGTATCTGATATGACATTATTACTTGTGTTAATTTGTTCTAAATTATTTCCCCTTTGCAATCTATCTGCTACTTCTCTTTTAATCTGTTCTAATGTGACTACAGAAATTAAATTATTTTTGAAAATAGCTCGCTTTTGGTCTGCTAATCTTTGTTCGCTTACTTGGGCAATCGGATAATTTTGTGAGAAAAGTAAATGTAATTTTTTCCTGTATAACAACATATCTGTTTCTACTTTGGTTACATAAAAATATGAACGAACAATGAACATATTGACATCGTTCGTCCATTTCATACGCTGTCTAGGAATACCTGCTTTTGTTTTTTGGGGTCTTAGACTATCCATGTTCATCTGTACAGATGACATAATAATCCCCTGTTCATCTACGTTGGTTGCAAATGACATTGTTGTCATTTTGCAAAACAACTTGGAGATGATTGTATCTTTACTACTACATTCCAGTAACCAAATCAATAAATAATTTTCAATGTGACCAAATTAAATATTCTAATCAAACTACCTTTCGACATAACAAATCTATAATTTCCAATTCAACTATTATTACATATTCATGTTTTATATTTCTTTTTAATTATTATTATATATGTATTTTTTTTTCTTTCACTACTAGCATCTCCGCCTAATATCAACTAAACCTTGTTTAAGCATGCTGTGAACATTTTTAATTGGGGTGTTAATATCTGTGCACATTCCCACCCAAATAATAAAAATGTAATAATTGTTAACACTCTGTAAATGTTTCAAACAATAAATAATTAAATAAATAAATAAATATATAGTGATCGATGAAAACGAAAAATTGGGAAAATGCATCGAAATTTTGCCGTTTCGAAACCGCACGTGTGGCAACACTCGTGGGGAAACGTTGATTTGTCACCGGGAAGCTTTGCCAATTAAGTGGCGACAAATTGAAGTTTGGGAGTGTGGTCATCCCGGCCGCCGAAAAGCATACTGCGGCGCTTTCGTATGGCGCGCCCCGAGCGCTTCCAGTTTCCGCCGCCAGAGTTTCCGAACAATTTTGGCGACATCGAGCCCGAACGGATCTGGTCGAGTTTCGGGGAAAAATTTCAATACAAAGTCTCACTGACTTTTGACTTAAACGCGTTACGCGAAAACGAACCTCGAGTCAAAACGACTTGGGAGAAATGGCGGTCGCTTTTCGCATGCCCGGCGTTTCGAAAAAAAACAATTGAATGGGACTTTTTTTAAACGCCGCGCAAGCGAAAACGAACCTCGAGTCGAAACAACTTAAGGGGGAGAGTGGTCGCTTTTCGCCTAAACGCCCCAAAAAAAAAAACAAAACAACTGGGTATTAATATATGTATTTGGTTAGGTACAGAAAGGCAACTGAACATGTTCTTAAACTTTTAAAATAAATTTCATAAAAACATTCAATTCACACTAGAAATAGGTAAAGAGAAGAGTTTAAATTTCTCAGATTTAAATTTAACACTGATAGGGCTGATAGGTAATAAAATAGATTTCAATATATTCCGTAAAGATGCGTACATCGATACTGTTAAACATAATTCATCAAATCATCCTTTCACTCAGAAACTCGCGGCCTTTCATTCTATGGTTAATAGATTAGTTACGATTCCTTTGTCTGTTCCTAATTTTACTTTGGAATCAAATCTCAATAAACAAATAGCAGTGAATGGTTATTCTACTAAACTAATAGATCAAATACTTAATAAAAAGAATAAACAGAAATTCTTAAAACTATATATCTACCCTTTTTGTAAACATAATAATAATCAATGGCGTAGAATTCTATTTGTTAATAACGATATGTCAAAAATAATTAGCAAAAGTATTCCCGGTAATATACAACCAGCATTTTATACAAATAACAAATTTAAAAAATTCATCCTTAACAACAAAGACAGCGACATCAAAACAAAAACATTACATTTCTTATTATCTAATTTAAGTCTGTATAACTTAGGAGTAGAAATATTCTTATTCTTATTTTTGTACAACAGGGTTACCTACAAATAATTATTGTATGCATTTACTATTGCCTTGCTGTTATAATATGTCAAATGGATATGGTTATATGTATTTTTACTATTACTTTTGTGAACTTACAATCTTCAGATATTATTTTTTTATGAACTATGTATGTAAAAGCCCAATGGGCGTATAAATAAATAAATAAAAAAGTCGGGCGTTTATAAACTCGATTGTAATAGCTTTTAAATAGGTAAAACAAATAGAAACTTTGAAGTAAGGGTTAAGGAACATCTCAGGGCATTGAATGGCAATAGCGAGTCTGAGTTCGCAGATCATTTTGTAGCAGTCTTGCTATTTAGTTCCTACCGAAAGCGGCTGACAGGATTCTCAAGTTGCCGTTTTGATTTGCGAGCTACGGTGTAAAGAGCGCTGTGTATAGTGTGTATGGTTTCAATTTGTTCCGCCAGTGTTTGCGAGATTCTCGGGGACACGTGACGGTAGGTGAAGCTTCCTGGCCTTGGCGGACTTAGGATTTTACGTAAGATGCCTTCCAAATTGAGATTGGCATTTATTCATTAGTATCTTTAGGGATTACTTTCATAATTAATATAAAATTTGTTCAGAATAATATGATTCTGAGCTGGCGCCCTGAAAATTCTTTATGGCATCTTTATTTCTGTTCTTAAATTCAACTGTCAGGACTTGCATTTTATGTCATCTATCGAGGTTAATTTCTAACTCGACACGCCTTGAGTAATAATGCTATTATATTGAGGCTTATGCTAAATATTATTTTTCTAGAGCAATATGTGTGGTTAAAGTTTATATAATAAATGATAAAGATGATATTAGAGTTTTATTTAACCGGTGCACACAATATTCTACCCACATATAACATTGAGTTCCCTTTTAGGTTATTAATAATATTGGTAAAACTCTTTGTTACAATTAAATAAACAATAATCATAATTTTGACAAACATCATGGACTTAAAATATTGCGTACAGGCTATAAAGCATCACAGATAAATAAGTTAGAGATTTTAGAAATCAGAAAAAATGTTAATATTAAGGCAGACTTAATAAATAAACAGAAAATTTTTGTAAACCCTCTTTTGAACCTTTTCCCACTTAACCGGTCTTTCCCTGCTAATGGCTTTGAAATCCCTAATTGATAAACTTTCCTCACTCTTACCTCTCCCCCTCCCTTCTGCCCTTTCCGCCCATATGTAAACAATATTTAATTTTTAAGTTTAGTATACGTTTGATCCTGAAGAAGTGAACATTGTTCACGAAACATGTGTACAAATAAAGTGATATAAACAAAGTTATTTGTCGTTTTTATTAAAATAAGTCATTCTTTCACTAGACGTAAGTAAAGCTTTCGATGAAGTCTGGCATAACGGCCTATTCGGCCTCTCGGTTATCCAGTAAGACTTACATAATTAATAGTCTGGCATAATGGCCTATTCGGCCTCTCGGTTATCCAGTAAGACTTACACAATTAATAGTCTGGCATAACGGCCTATTCGGCCTCTCGGTTATCCAGTAAGACTTACACAATTAATAGTCTGGCATAATAACACTATATATAACACATAACACTAACACCTAACACATAACACTGGATGTTAAATTAAACTTTATCCAACACACTGATGACATCATCAGTGTGTTGACATCAGTGTGCAACAAAGCCAATAAAATGCTGGGATTTATAATTCGCATAGCAAAACCCTTCCACAACATAAACACTCTATATTCCCTTTACACCTCATATATTCGCCCGCACCTGGAACACTGTACACCGATCTGGACTCCTTTATACCAAGCCCATATCGAAAGAATAGAAAGAATTCTAAAAAAAATTTCAAACACATAAATTATAAACTAAACTTACACTTCTCAAATTATACCGAATCCATTAAATTTCATAATTTTAACTCCCTCCAAACACGATGTCTAATTTTTGATCAAATCCTATTATTTAAAATCCTAAATAATGGTCTGGACTCACCAGAACTTACCAATTTAATAAATTTTCATATTCCGTCTAGATCAACCCGACAATCCGATTTATTTTATCTACCCTCGTGTAGAACAAACATTCGAAAAAACTCCCCAATTCCTCGTATATGTGCACAATATAATAACAAATTTTACAGCATTGACATTTTTGGTAATAACCTAAAGAAATATCGATATGAAGTAATGCGTACGATCGATTATTAATATGAGAGTATGGAATGTATCGGCAGCATCTCCTATCCTCTTCCTATTTTCCTCTTCCTATCCTCTTCCTATTTTCCTCTTCCTTTCCCCTTCCTTTAAAACTAAATTAATTTTAAGAAACTAAAACTTCATTTCTAATGCACTGTAACATAAGAAACTTCTGTGGCTTGACTATTTATGTATATTTATATCTATCACTGCATACTATATAAAAGCTGTTTGTTTCTTACAAATAAATAAATAAATAAATAAATAATGGCTTATTCGGCCTCTCGGTTATCCAGTAAGACTTACACAATTAATAGTCTGGCATAACGGCCTATTCGGCCTCTCGGTTATCCAGTAAGACTTACACAATTAATAGCTAGCTACTTAAGAAATAGATGTTTTAAAGTTAAAATATATAAGATTTTTTCCATAACCCGCCCTTTATCAGCCGGGGTCCCTCAAAACAACCAAATCTCACCATCCTTGAACAATATTTATTCCAGTGACATTCCAAAACCCATCGATCATAATGTTAAAATCACACAATTTGCGGATGACAGATGATGTTCAACAGAAGAGAGCATCGCCACAAAGCGTGTTCAGAGACAAACCACTCTAACTGAAGTAGAGAATTTCAATAAATCCGTCGAAAATGTTCCATGGGAAAAGTCAATTAAATACCTAGGTGTGTCGTTTGAATCCATGGTCACCTGTAAGAAACATATAACTGGAAAATAAAAGCAGCAAATAAATGTCTAGCAGTACTCTATCTGATTATGGGGAAGAAAAGTCGTTTATCAACGGAAAATAAATTAAAAATAAATTATTGATTCACAAATCCACAATAAGGCCTAAACTATTCTATGCAAGTCCCATCTGGTCCCACGCTTCAGAGTCCCAATTAAAAAGACTTCAAACCTTCCAAAATAAAGCCAGTCGTATTGCCCTAGGAGCACCCATTTGGTTGAGAGTTTCCCAACTCCACCAGGACTCTGAAGTCCCACTTCTTAAAAATCATATATTAAGTCTCGCTCATACTATTACCCATGAGAACGCGTCCGTAAATTGTCTCCCACAGAATGATGAAAATATAATATCATTGCACAAAAACCTAAACAAATCTTACGAAAAACCTAATTCTCCCCTTTTAGCAGCCATGTTTCCTTTGCAATTTTTTTCCGCTAAACCTAAATTTTTAACAACCTTAAATAAACTCACGATGAAAGAGAAAGGTGCCCTTTTGGCCCGGTGCTATGAAAGCCATTATTTCAAAAGTCAAAAGTCAAGAACTTGTAAAGCACACAAAGTAAACAACTCTGTTCTGCATGTATATTCACACATACTAAAATATTAAAAAGGCCAATTTTAATTTCAATGTGATTTTTTTTAAACTTTATTTCATTTAATTTAAGTTTTATTTTATTTAAATTTTATTTTACTTTAATTTTAAATCTTATTTTTAGTCCTTCAAATTTAGCAAAATTTGAATTTTGCTAAATAACAAGGACAAAGACTTAAAAATGAAAAAATCCGGAGTTTACCAATTGAATTGCAATGATTGTAACCATTTTTACATAGGTAAAACTTGCAGAAATTGAAATTGAAACGAGGATTAAGGAACATTTGAGATGTCTAAATAGCAATAATTATACGGAATTTGCTAACCATCTAATTGAATTCAACCATTCATTTGACATAAATACTGGTTTTAAAATTTTACACACGAATGTTAGTGGTTTTCAGTTAGACCTTTTAGAAATATTAGAAATTAGGAAAAATGTCAACAGAAATTTAAATATTATTAATAATAAAATTAATTTTGTGAATAACCCTGTCTTAAACATATTTCCATTGTTATTAGAACCGCGACAGCAAGGTGTAATGTTTTCGCCTTTTCACCATTTTCTTTTACTTGTTTAAAACAATATAAAAGTTTCTTCTCTCTTGGCTATGATCGATACTTCTTTTTTTTTCTAAGGCTTTGCATATGTGTTCGCAGGGATGGAAAATTCCTCCCCTACAACACATAAGCCTCCATGAAAATTGGACCCTTAATTTCTTTGATAACTTCAGAAAGCTACTTAAAGCTCTCTTGTACTATATATCTTTATAGACATATGTACTTAACTAATTAATACGTTATTTACGATCTTGAACGCAAATATACCCGTATTTATATTGTAATTAAATTCCATCAAACGTTGTGTAATTTTTTTGATTTATGATATAGGATTTTAATTACTTTCATTTTGTGGTAACCCCCTTGGTTCTGATCGAGGTGTTGAGTTTCACAATTTAATTGGTCTTTCCATTGCAAACCTAGACTTACATGAATTCCCTGAATGAGCTAACTTTCCTAATGTAATTATTGATTCCCTGCACCCTAACAAAATCGTAGTTAAACGCTGATAAAAGATATTATACATGTTTATTTGGACAGATAATTAAATATAACTCAAATGGTTAATTGTTAGTAAATTTGGCAATGATTAATTATTGTGTCTGGTTGGCGCCACTCCTCCATGACTCAGCTGCTATAAGGTACATGTAAAATTGATTTAGTATGGTAATGTTATTAGTTAATTGTATATTTGACGAACTCAGAATAACCCTTTGCTAGCAAAAATTTGGCTCCTTCCTCCTGCAAGTAAACGAGATGATCGTGAGTCGACAAGAAATTCGTACAATCTTTTGACACGGCTTTTTGATTGATACCTTAGTTATCGCGTCCCAAAAAGCCTTCCACGTCATCATGCACTGCCTTCAAGTCTTCCCTCGGGTCCCGAAACCTCCAAATTCCAACACCTCCTTGGACTACAATTTACTTAGGGCGAACCGGTTTCGTCCTATATACAATCATATACTCACGGTTGGTGTGGACTTACGGGTCGTGAATCCTCATTCCACGTTTAAAAGAGAATGCGAGAGTGGTCTACCGACCTAAATGCAAGCTGTATGCAGGTCCGCATTCTCCAGTAAACAGTACATACGAATAAATATATGTATACATACAGTTTGGGAAAGGTTTATAACTCGCAATACGAGGCTATCTACCTCGCATTCCGAGCTCGGATCTCGCACGAAGAATTCTGCACAATTCTTAGCTTGGTAACCGAATATATACGTAAGAATAAGGTTATACTATTAAATACTAGTAGAATAAGAAATTATTTGATAGTTTGTTTTGGAGAGCTATCGAACTCCAGGCTTTTTGTTTGGTTTTGACGTTTTTATTTAAGAGAATCGTCATCTCTATTTGGTTTGGTCAATGGTCTTGTTGTAGGAGCGACCACTGCCTCCTGTTTGATGAACTGTATTTGTTTTAAACTTTACCTCCAGGTTTCAACATTAATTTCGTTCATCCTATCCCGTGATTTCTCAATTGTTTCAAGTAATTGATTGCCACATAAGAGGGTACACGACTCTCAACTGTCTCTGGCAACTGATGGGATCTATGCGAACACTCCATCAATAATGTTCAAATGTTTCGTATAATATTTCTATATAAATCTTACTAACCCGTGATTTTTCAATTGTAGATTGTGAATGGTAGGTAATTGTAAACACGCGGCTCCCAGCTGTTTCAAGTAACTAATAAAAATCTATGCGACTATCTAATCAATGGTATTCAAATGTTTCATGTAATATTCGATATAAATCTTGCTAACCCATGATTTTTCAATTGTAGATTGTGAATGATAGGTATTTGTAAATGACCCATATCGCTGCACATTGCACAATGACATCCTGATGGTTATCCTTATAACTCCGATAAATTATCTAGTTACGGCCAAGGTCGTTTTCAAACTATTCAGTTGACCCAGTCCCTCGTACGTCTTTATTTGTAAACAAATAATATAATCATCTCCTGACACACTAACCTAAATGTGAGATTTGTTTATTTTAAAATTCCTTAGAAGTCATTTGTGCCTCTTTACTTTTATTGTGCATTGTTAATTTAAATATTTTTAAATCCTTTTGAAGTTAAACTATTTATTTCATGTCCCGAATTTAGTAAACTTACTAGAAGTTAGGTGAAAATTAAATATAAATAAATATATATATATATATAAGTACACATATCTCGATTGTCAAAATATGTTAAAAAAAGAGTACATATATTAATAAATAAATATAAAATATATGATTCTACATAGTCTTGAATATTAATAAATACATATTTTCTTTTTCAATAAAGTAGATATGTCCATAGGTAGGTATCTAAGAATCGCTACCATTTCGATGCTTCGATTAATAAGTAAAATACATATATATAAATACATTACTCATATATTTATTCTTTATATACAATATATTACTTTATTTTATATAAATAAATACATAATATACATATATTAATGTGTAATGCTTTGTTTTGTTGTTTTTAATAATTTAATTGATATACCATAATCAGCTGTATCTCCTCACTCCTAGGTCCTGAAAATTATTTATAAAAAGAAAACTTACCCCCCGTCAAGGTATTTCCGGTCGGGTGTACACAACAACCTTGATGAAGAAATCCTACCTAATTAATTGTATTTTTTCAACTAATTTCAAAATAAATCTTTTCGACTATTTATTCCTATTTAATATTTTATTCTCGCTTGAATCGTATAAATTAGTTGATATTTAATTTTTCTTCCGAACGAAATCCTAATTCAGAAAACCCGTTGATTTAATAACACTTTTCTAGTTTAGGCTTTTGAATGATAGCTGTTTCAAATTCCTTTTCGAAATGATAGACTGATGATTAAAATTCCGGTTAAAACGACAAACACTTTTAACACTGTCGCTATACGCACGATGGATTTTAATTGAACAATTTATTAATTCTAAATTTCTTTTTATATAAATTGATAAGAAAATTTATTCCGAATTGTGCAAACTTTTAATTAAACTCGACTCTTAATAAATTAATTTTTTTTCTAACTGTTAATTTTAGAACAAAGGTTTAAACGTTTATTATTATCGAATCCCTTTTTTTTGTTTTTGTGTTTCTTTTAACCTAAGATGAAGTATTTACTATTAATAATTTTAAACAAAATTATAATCTATTTTTAAATATCAATTCACGAGCACATCCACTTTAATTTAACGATAACAAACTCTTAAATTTAATTTGAATGTTTTCACTTTGAATGAAATAATTATTTTTAAATTTTAGTTAAATTCTTAATTCCGTAATCACTTTCTGCACTTCACTTAACACTTTTAAGCACTGAGTTTAAATTATATTTATTTTCACTGTTTAACCAAATTAAATTTCACTGACTCTAGCACTTGTATTTACCACAAAATTTTCCTAAGTCAGGGACTTATTTAAAATTTAACACTTAAAGATTTTTCACTGTTAATCCTACCAAAGAACGTAGTACCGCCACGTAACAACTTTTCGAATCCTCGGCGCGACTGCCTCCTGACTGATGTGTTCCATCTTTTATATCCCTCTCAGGTCCCAAAAGACGTATCTGAATTTCTCTTGATGCTTAATTCTATTTCCTATCAACTCGTAAATCCGAACACCCCTTCCCCTAATTTCGATCGTTCTTCCATAAGATGTTCTGCTTTCCGGCTCAAGGCGGTGGCCAGTTTCCATCTCACAAATCTAAATCGATAGGGTCCGAATCGGGTAAGTCTGTGTTAATCGCCCAAGCTTCCTTTGTCCTGTGTTCATACAAAATGTAGTTAAATTCTCATGATTTTGTGTTCCTTTTTTTCTCAATTTGCGATAGGTCCGTCCTCAATAATATATATATACATCTCAATTTTATGCATCTCGTGCGAAAATTGTTTAAATCCATGTCGAAATCTTTACTACGCATTTTTGAATTTCGATTTGTTTAAATTCTACTTAATTTTATTGTTACTTATATGAGCTTTTCCATTTCCACCCGTACTCTCTATCTCCCTGTCGCAGATTTGAGTTTTTCCTTTATTTTTGAATTTTATTTTTATCCGCGACGTTTTCTTGCACAATTTCTTCTTGATTCTTATGTCATTTCTCATAACTCTTATAATTACTCATTTTCCAAGTCGTATTTATTAATTTCACGGATAAATTCGAATTGTATCGCTTTTCTCCACATGGATCATTTCCTATCTCCGTTCTTTACCCTTCCTTTTATCTTTTCTTCACTTTTCCCGATGTGTGTGGTCTCCAGGAAAATTTCATACTTCATCTATTATTAATTAATATATAATTTTCCACACTTCTATGGAAGATATACCTAATTAGACTCTGGTATATGTGTCACTTTTATTGTCTGACCCAATCTCCGCCCATTCTCCATCCCTCACTTACAAGATTTCACATAAATTATACGTCTGGACATATGTTTACGTCTCAGATTTTATGTACTACGGCCGTAAATTTAGTTTAATTTTAGAGCCATTAGTTTTAATATCTTTTGCTTTAAATAAATATTCCATAAGCTCCACGTTAAATTTTATTGGTCTTCTAATGGGTTATTACCTTAACGTAAATAAAAACCATGTTCGGATTTCGATTGTTTACCCTTCAAAATATACATGAGACCGCCAACCTTTTATCTTGTTTCGATCCCTCCGTAATATTGGGTAACTCTAATATATATCTACCCTGATAATCATGTAAAATGCCTACGTTTCCTGAATTTAATCTATCGCTATATGTTCAGTTTTTCTGTCTTCTTCTGATACTCGATTTTCACGTCCCTAGGACCTTCGTAGCAGTCCAAAATCTCTATATTATCCTTCCATCCGGTCGCCGCACTTTTCTAAAATGTCTATTTTTTTTGCGAGATTTTCATTCAAGATTGATTTACCAATATGTCCGTTTCGTCTTAAATTGATAACGATTAATTTCCATTGTTTCCAACACTCACTCCTCTCTTTAGTACGATTTTTATCGAACATGACACCCTCCTTCTATCATAAATAATTGCACTACAGTTGAAATTCCGCCAGTAACTTTCCTTTGCTTTTCCCGTCCTTTTTTTATACTATCACGTTTATAATTTTTTTCATTGCATTTTTGTGTGTGCGCTTTACAACCTGTAAAACTTCCAAGCACCCGATTTCAATGGTTCGATACCCCATAAATGTCTCAGTTATTGTAAACATTCCCAGGAGTTTGTCACCTTGAAAGTCGATGTTGACCCTAAAGTGCGTTCACCTCCAATTTCTGTGAGAATCGAAATGTCGTTAATTATCTTTTTTTATTGCCTGATCCACAGTTCATTCCTTTGTCTGCATTTGATGTACGCCTCTTCGTTCACTGATTGGTTACTCAAAATTTTATAGCTCTTTGTTCAGATCTATTGGTTGACAAAATTCAATGTTTATTTTGAAGCCTCAAAAGGGGGTTCCTAGTCGTTCCTAGACGATTTTAATGACCTCTGTGTTTATACTATAGAATCTCAACATAATTCCAACTATTACAGGGGCCTACTGAAAAACAAACTGAATCAATTTTAACCTCAACAGATGTCGCTAGAATGACGGTTTTCATTAATAATTTGTATATTTTTAGCAGCTATGGTTTATCTGTTTTTCACTGTGATTTAAGCCTTTCATCACAGTTCCCCCCTCTGAACTCAATTTGCTGTGGCTAACGTTGTATACTACTTTAGACATCGAAATTGTGTTCAAATGTAGTCTAGCTATTCTCCCCCCCTCGTTCTGTTATTCCTTTTCCTACATCACTTCCTGTTATTTCCTTTCTCTACCTCACTCTTTCTGTTATTCCCTATCTCTTTCTTCATTCTGTTATTCCTTTTCTCTCTCTTCATTCTGTTATTCCTTTTCCTACATCACTTCCTGTTATTTCCTTTCTCCCCCCCCTCACTCTGTTATTCCCTATCTCTTTCTTCATTCTGTTATTCCTTTTCTCTCTCTTCATTCTGTTATTCCTTTTCCTACATCACTTCCTGTTATTTCCTTTCTCCCCCCCCTCATTCTGTTATTCCTTTTCCTACATCACTTCCTGTTATTTCCTTTCTCCCCCCCCTCATTTTGTTATTCCCTATCTTTTTCTTCATTCTGTTTGGATTGTTAACAACCTTGACTTTGAATCTCATTGTATTTTCTATTTTCTTTTCGCGTAGATTTTACTTTATGGAATTTCCTCTAATTTTGATAAACTCAAAATTATTCTCTTTTTTGCTAGAACACGCCCCTCGACTCGCGTGTTTAGGTGGCCCTCAACCTAGTTGGACTAAGACCTCCCTTACAATGATTCAGATAAAGATTGTTTGCAATCTCGCGGTCTATTGACCAACTGAAAAGTGGATGGTCTCTTGGTGTGCAAATAATTTTTCGTTTTGTTTTTGTTTTGTAAGTATGATAATTTTTGTGAAATATGTATCTTTGCACGACCTCACCCAATCCAAAAATCAGTGGTATACATGTTTCATTTAAACTTTTCCAGCATTTTTTTTTTCTTATTCGCAAATTTTTTTTTTTTTTTTGTGTAATTTCTAATTGTCTTTTCATAGATCATTCAAACAAGTTGTTCTAGCCTAGGTGTTACCCACCCTAATTTTTAAATTTCATAAATGTTCTTAACTAAACTCCAATTTTCTCATCGTTCCTGTTTCCTTTTAAATTTTTTTTTTTTTTGAAAATTTAACCTAACCATATCGTAATTCTAATGTTCCCTTTTTATCTTTACCTAATGTCTACTCTAAATCTATAGATAGCCTTATTTCAAGTTTTAAAAAAAAAAAAAAAAAAAAAAAAAAAAAAATCTAACTCTATGCATTGTCAATTTAAAATCTTGTTTTATAAAACGTACCCTATCCTATTTATAATATATGTATTTTTTTTTTGTTCCTTTTGTGGATATATAACTCCCATACGCTTTCCTTCTGTGTTCTTACTTATCTAACAAAATTTTCCTACACACTAACACACAATTTTTTTTTCTAAACTAGAAAATCAATATTATCGAAAAATTTTTCTCTTACTCTATTAGTAAATTAGAATATGATTGTCGCTTATTAAGAGATTTGTTCACTCAACCTTAAAGACTTAAGGACGACCCGCCCCTCGCAAACAAACTGATAGTCTAATATTTTAGTAATTTTCTTTCTCCTTAAATTATATCGTATCCTAACAGATTTTAAATTTTTCTCAATCGTTTATTTATTTAAGGTTTCAAATATTTGTAAATTTCGCATTTTATTCGTTGATTTCCACTATCTCTAAACTTGGTTTTTGTTCCTTATTACATGTATAATATTTCGCTAGATGAATTGCGCTATAATCTCCTTTTATTTCCCGAGTTACCGGATCAATTAGCGTATACGTGTTACTATAAACTTCTGATCCAATTACATAAGGTCCATCGTAAAGCAGATTGAATTTTTTTATTTCTTTTTTGAGTAGGTTTGATTGTGTAAATTTTTTCAACTTGACCAGGGTCCCAATCTCATAAGTTATTAATCTTTTGTTGAGATTATAGTATTTCTGTCGATTTGCAGCGCTTTTCTCTAAATTTTTCCGTGCTGCTAATCTTATTTCATCTATTGTTTTCGTAGATTTTCCGCAGCCTTGAGTATACCTGTCTAAACTATAAGTTGGTGATTTCCCAAAAGCTATTTCATTAGGTGAGAATCCTGTTGAACAGTGTATCGAATTATTGTAGGTTTGTTCTATTTCTTTAAGGAAAGCCGCCCACTTGGTATGTTTTTCGTGACAATAAATACGGAAAATTCTACCTAATTCTTTATTCACGCGCTCTGTTATGTTCGGTCCGGGATTTCGTATTGAAGTATGTACGATTCTTATGCCCATCCTATTTAAGTTGTTTTCCCATTTCTTCGATGTAAATTGAGATCCGTTGTCAGTTAACAAAGCATCTATTTGTATTGTTTTATTAAAATCCTCTACACAATTTAACACGGTCTTAGTACTTGCTATCCTCAATTTATATAATTTTACAAATCTACTGAATGAATCTTGGATCACGAAAATGAATCTAACCCCTCCTATTCCTCTCGGTAAAGGTCCGTATAAATCTGCCATAGCTAATTGTCCTACTTCTTTGGTAATTATGGATTTACTCGGCCCTACAGTTGGTCGAATTTCGCGCTTCGCCAGCTGACATAGGTGACACCCTCTCACTATGCGTTTTATATCTCGGTGCATGCCTGGCCAATAATACCTATCTCCTAAAGCTGTCCCTGTTTTAAAAACTCCTCCGTGTCCAATTTCTAAATGTATCATTTTAATTAGTTCTTCAGTCAACTCTTGTGGTACTGCTAACACCGTTTTGTTTAGTCCTGTTGTGTAATATAAAGTCTTGCCTATTTTTTTGTAATTTTTCAAATACCTATTTACATCTTTTGTCGGCGGCCCGAATTTTCCTTTGCGCAAATATCCGAAAATTTCTCCCAAAAATGTGTCTTGTTTTTGTAGTTCAGTTATATTTTCTAAGTGTTTTCGAATCTGTTGTCTACCTTTCACTGCAAAAGCTGCTATCTCTGGGCACGTGTTTTTCTCCTCCTGTACATTTTTTGCATCACAAGAATAACGAGATAAAATATCAGGCCCTATATTTTCCTTCCCTTTGACGTACTCTACAGTGAAGTTAAATTGATTTAAATATAAAATCCACCGTGTTAGTCGGCCACTGTACATCTTCCAGCTCTTTAAAAATGTCAATGCTTGATGATCCGTCCTAATTATTAAGTGTACTCCTCTTAAGTATGTCTCAAATTTGTGTAAAGCATATATTATCGCCCATAACTCTTGTTCTGACGTGGTCCATTTCAACTCCGGTCCTCTTAAAGCTTTGCTAATAAATCCAATAACGTGGTGATTCCCTTCCTCATCCAACTGATATAATTCTCCTCCTATGGCGAACCCCGAACTATCTGTCTGTAAATAATAAGTACTATTTGGGTCATGATGATGTAAAATAACTGTCTCTAAAAATAATGTTTTCACCCTCTCGAATGCGCGCTGTTCTGAGTCACCCCATCGCCAGGTTCTATTTTTCTGAAGTAAATCGCACAAAACCCGTGTTGTTTCCCCATATTTATTTGCGAATCTACGGTAATAATTGCAAAGTCCAAGAAAAGCTCTAACTTGTTTTATTTTCTTGGGTACCGGAAAATTTTTTATGGCGTCAATCTTTTCCGGATCCATTTGAACTCCCAAAGGCGTTATAATATGTCCTAACATACGTACTTCTGTGAATAAAAATTGACATTTTTCGAGTTTACAAGTCATGTTTGCTTCCTTTAACCTCTCAAGTACCGCGTTTACATGTTCAAAATGATCTTCTTGACTACCACACGTATATATTATTAAATCATCTAAGTAATTAGCGCAGAATTCCCTCACCCCTGGTCCTAGAATTTTGTCCATTCCTCTTGAAAAACTCCCTACTGATGTTTTTAACCCCTGCGGTAATACCTTGTATACGTACGATTTTCCGTTGTATACAAACCCAGTATATTTGCGACTTTCCGGACTGATAGGTATTTGAAAGTAAGCTGAATTAAGATCTATTGTAGTTATGAATTTCACACCATGAAAACGCTGTATAATTTCAGAAGTTAATGGCGGTTTTTCTACTTCAGCCTGCATCCTAGTGTTTAAAAATCTAGCATCTAAGAGTATCCTAACCGTCCCATCTTTTTTTAAAGTAAATGTTAGAGGACTAGAAAACTGTGTGGCCTCTCTACTGATGATTCCTAACGACTCTAGTTCTCTAATTTTCTCATCAATTTTATCCCTGTAAGCAAAGGGTACTGGATAGGATCGTTTAACGAAGGGCGTCTCGTCCGTCATTCTTATTTCGTGAGTGTACAACGTAGTTAGACCTGGTCTGTCTATAAATACATTCTTATGTCTAATTAAAATCTTTTCTAACCCTTCTTTTCCTTTTGAATCTAAATTTAACTCGGACACAAATGTCGTTATTCTACGCTCGAGGCACGCCGTATTATTTATTTCAGGGTTTACTTCAATATTAATTATTTTTCCACTTGTGCAATTTTGATTTCTAATCTCGTGTTTAGGTTTCCTATGAATTACGGATGAATTTACTAACTCTATTTCCTTCTTTCCATTTCCTGTTTTTATTTTTAACTTTCTGTTTTCTCCACATTTAAATTCAGCTGTATATTCGTCTAACCAGTTGATACCCAATATAATTGGCCTAATTAACTTTGGTATTATTAAACACGGCGTATTTATTATAACATCTCCAAATCGCAATGGTACTAGAACCAACCTAGATATTCTCTGACTTTTATGTCCTATCGCTACTTTAATCTGTATAGTCGATACAGGCATAATAGGATAAATTGTTTGATCATTTAAATAATTTTCATAAAACTCTTGAGAAACGCACGTGATTTGACTTCCAGTATCTATTAAACAGTGAACTTCCGTGTTATCTATCTGTGCTTTGGCTTCCGGTAATAACGGTAAAGTGCTACCCTTTTCTACTTCCTCATAATCTCTGTCTTCGAAAATGTTGTTGAACCCACTAATTTCCCTGCTTGTTTTCTCTTCGTTCACTTTCAATTGATTCCATTCATCCGTTATTTGTTGTAAGGAATTGACACATACTTCCACATCTATTTCCGCTTCCGTTCTCGTTTCTTCCGCTCCATCCTTTCGTCTTCTCACATTCCTTTCTGCTTTTATTGGAACAGTCATCCCTTGTTCATTTCTTCCCAATCCTTTCATTGGATTCCACCCCCATTTCATCATAATCTTCAATGCAGTGTTGTGTTTTGGTGCCGGCGTCCCTCTCCCTGTGTGAGTCGTATTCATGAGGGCTAATGAATCAACCCTCGGCCGTTTCCCGAATTGTTTGCGATTACTAACTCCTTGCCGCTTGTAGTTTTTGTAGAACCTCCCTGTGAAGATGTCGTAGCTTCTGCACACTTACTGCAGCTAGCGCCTCCTTCCACACTCTCTATTGCGTGAATTCTCTTCTTTATAGCGTGATAACGGTCACGGTATTTGTCCTTCTTGTTGAACTCCTCCCCACTCCTTTTCTTTGTGTTCCGTTCTTCCGGTGTGCAAACCATTGTATCTAGTTTTCGAAGAAACTCAGCAGCGACAATCTCATCTCCTGACTGTCCTGAAAACCATAGCGATTGAACTTCTTTAGGGTAATGTCTCATAATCTCGCCAACTACGCTCAACGGTGTCTCGGTAATTTTTAATGCTTTCGCTAAATCCCAATAATTTGCGAAATGAGTGAGCATGGATATATCTCTCTTGGAATCATATACCCCTTCCGCAAGACGACGGCGAACCTCATTCTTCTTTATATCTCCCCAATAGGTAGCTAAAAAATCTCTTTCGAAATCCAACATTGTTTCCCATCGCTTGTTGTATAACTTGGCCCACGTTTTTGCTTCTCCCTTCAAATTTTCCCGTACGACAATTAATGGATCTGTACGTTTAACTTTTCTAGTGTATTCTTTTAAATCTTCTAAGAAACTTATGGGGTTTTGGTTTCCACCGGAAAATGAAGGTCGTTCCTGCTGCGGTAGCATTTCCACTACTTGGAGAACGTTTTTCGGCGCACTATCCTCTCCTGTCACCGCCACTGTTGTTGGTCTTCCTAATTGTTTCTCAAGTTCCTGCATTTTATCAACAAGCGGTGCTAAAGCTGCTTGAATTATTGTAGTAATATCTCCGATGTTCACTGTTGACGTCCCAGCTGTAGCATTTTCCTCGATTGCCGTCACTAAAGCTTCTGTTTGCCTCCCCATTCCACGTTTTCCCACCATTTTCTTAGATCTTCCGAATGTTACCGGCTTATGTATCTATTTTTTTTCTTACTAAGCGACAACCTCAATATTCCTATTTTAATTTTCTTAATTATTTTATATATATGTTGCCTTTTTTATTCTATATATTTTTTTTTTCAAATTTTTCTCGTTTTTCTTATTTTTTTTTTTGTTTTTCTAGATTTTTCTTGTATTTTATCACCTGGCTGTTCCTGTAAAATTTCAAGTTCGTTTATGATTTTCACATCACTCTCTTGTATACCCTCGTCTTGTTTGATATCCGAATATGTTCCAGTCTCCCCCTCTGATTGACTCATATTTTCAGGTGCCTTAAGATTCTCAACTTGTAACGAACTTTTTCGCGATCGTTTGAATATTTCTCTCAGTTCATCAACTAAAGGAACTGTTTCGGTGCTTACCTTCGCGTCATCGAGTTTTCTTTTCTCTGCCATATTTATTTATTGTTGAGTTCAAATCTATATTCAATTTGCAAAATTTGTAAATTCTATTATGATTTTGAAATACCTAACATGATTTTTTTTCATATACCTATCACGATGTTTCCTCGAAATAGGTATATATATACACATATATATATCCCATCATAAACATTCGTCAACGACATTAAAATTTCGAGCCAACTCTGAATTGTATTTTTTTCTTTGAGATTGAAGGTCGAATTCTCAACTAACATTTTGTCTTTTCAAAACAACGTTTATTTGTTTGGCCCATACTTGAATTCCTTATCGAATCCATTGACTGGATTCCCTGTGCCTTAAAATATGTTTTAATAGTCAACTACCTGACCCGAATGTCAACAAAATTATCATGAGTAAATCTTACGTTATTTCAACTTACCCGTTTATATGGTAAATTATATTATGTAAGATTAATCTTACCTCACAAAACAAAACATCAAATGTTTCACCCTCATTAATGACTCTGTCGATTATCGAGATTTGTGATCCTGACTAAATCTATCTACTCGTGCATTGGCGGCACGTAGAGCGATCATTTGAATTTAACACGTGGTCCTAATGATTAACTATGATTTAATACAATTACACTTTTCTATTTTGATATTATTGTTTTCATAGATCTACCTATCACACGATATGGGTGTAATATTTCCGTTATTTATTATGTTACAGATGGTCATAATAGATAACACCCCAACATGTCATAATAATTGTTTTTTCTTTTGTTTTATAATGATATTAATGTTAATCAAAAAAAAATATTTTTTTTTTGTTAATCAATTGCTATCAATCAATTTTATATTTTAAGTAATCATTATTTTTGTAAAACCAATGATATCTAGTAAGGTACATTGGGTGTTGTAATACATTAATCAATTTAATTTCTCTAAACCTTTCTATTCTTCTAATAAATCTGTCGAATGTCTAGTGATAAAAATAATAATATCTTTTCCTGACTTTGTGAATAATTTGTTAAGTACCACGGCCCGCCGCTGGTCTGTATTTTTGAATATAAGATAAACAATAATTGTTTACGTTAATACTCCACGATATCCGAATGCAATGTTTATGTTATATTTGTTCCAGCTATCTCGTTTTTGTGTCATTGTTTATTTAATCTCGACGTTTGTTATTTAATTTTTTGTTCCTCGGAGTGATACGTATTACTTAACGATGTTTCCGACTTTTAAGATATATAGATGTTTTTACGCCCGATGTTTATCTTATCAATTTTTTCGATGTTCTTTGTTTTCACAATAAGTTCGATGTTTTTCGGGCTTGTCTGTTTATTAAACTTGCTTCATATCAACATTCCGATCTGTTCGGTGAACCCAAAACATAAACAATGTTTTTGTTTACAGAACGCATTCCTTTTGACTGAATGACATCATTAACCTACATATCCTTTGTTTTTGTTTACATTATCGTATGAAAGGAATTTTTTATTGACTCTTAAGTTCACGGTCATTTGAATGAACACATTTTTATTTATAAGGACACTTTTTGTGTTATAAGTTTATTCGTTAACACATTCTTTTTGGATTTATTGTTTATTTACGTTAATCTATTATTATTTTTTTTTATTTCACTGTGTATTTATGTAATGTCGCACTTTTCTGATTTTTTTTTTTTTTGTTAATTCTTTAATTAATTACGTCCTATTTATTATTATTATTTTCTCCGTTTTTGCAATAGGTTGACCAATAAAACCTTTTTTTTTCCAATCTTATAAAACCTGAACCTCCTGGACACGGCTATGCAGTTGTAATATCGTCATCTCTATTTGGTTTGGTCAATGGTCTTGTTGTAGGAGCGACCACTGCCTCCTGTTTGATGAACTGTATTTGTTTTAAACTTTACCTCCAGGTTTCAACATTAATTTCGTTCATCCTATCCCGTGATTTCTCAATTGTTTCAAGTAATTGATTGCCACATAAGAGGGTACACGACTCTCAACTGTCTCTGGCAACTGATGGGATCTATGCGAACACTCCATCAATAATGTTCAAATGTTTCGTATAATATTTCTATATAAATCTTACTAACCCGTGATTTTTCAATTGTAGATTGTGAATGGTAGGTAATTGTAAACACGCGGCTCCCAGCTGTTTCAAGTAACTAATAAAAATCTATGCGACTATCTAATCAATGGTATTCAAATGTTTCATGTAATATTCGATATAAATCTTGCTAACCCATGATTTTTCAATTGTAGATTGTGAATGATAGGTATTTGTAAATGACCCATATCGCTGCACATTGCACAATGACATCCTGATGGTTATCCTTATAACTCCGATAAATTATCTAGTTACGGCCAAGGTCGTTTTCAAACTATTCAGTTGACCCAGTCCCTCGTACGTCTTTATTTGTAAACAAATAATATAATCATCTCCTGACACACTAACCTAAATGTGAGATTTGTTTATTTTAAAATTCCTTAGAAGTCATTTGTGCCTCTTTACTTTTATTGTGCATTGTTAATTTAAATATTTTTAAATCCTTTTGAAGTTAAACTATTTATTTCATGTCCCGAATTTAGTAAACTTACTAGAAGTTAGGTGAAAATTAAATATAAATAAATATATATATATATATAAGTACACATATCTCGATTGTCAAAATATGTTAAAAAAAGAGTACATATATTAATAAATAAATATAAAATATATGATTCTACATAGTCTTGAATATTAATAAATACATATTTTCTTTTTCAATAAAGTAGATATGTCCATAGGTAGGTATCTAAGAATCGCTACCATTTCGATGCTTCGATTAATAAGTAAAATACATATATATAAATACATTACTCATATATTTATTCTTTATATACAATATATTACTTTATTTTATATAAATAAATACATAATATACATATATTAATGTGTAATGCTTTGTTTTGTTGTTTTTAATAATTTAATTGATATACCATAATCAGCTGTATCTCCTCACTCCTAGGTCCTGAAAATTATTTATAAAAAGAAAACTTACCCCCCGTCAAGGTATTTCCGGTCGGGTGTACACAACAACCTTGATGAAGAAATCCTACCTAATTAATTGTATTTTTTCAACTAATTTCAAAATAAATCTTTTCGACTATTTATTCCTATTTAATATTTTATTCTCGCTTGAATCGTATAAATTAGTTGATATTTAATTTTTCTTCCGAACGAAATCCTAATTCAGAAAACCCGTTGATTTAATAACACTTTTCTAGTTTAGGCTTTTGAATGATAGCTGTTTCAAATTCCTTTTCGAAATGATAGACTGATGATTAAAATTCCGGTTAAAACGACAAACACTTTTAACACTGTCGCTATACGCACGATGGATTTTAATTGAACAATTTATTAATTCTAAATTTCTTTTTATATAAATTGATAAGAAAATTTATTCCGAATTGTGCAAACTTTTAATTAAACTCGACTCTTAATAAATTAATTTTTTTTCTAACTGTTAATTTTAGAACAAAGGTTTAAACGTTTATTATTATCGAATCCCTTTTTTTTGTTTTTGTGTTTCTTTTAACCTAAGATGAAGTATTTACTATTAATAATTTTAAACAAAATTATAATCTATTTTTAAATATCAATTCACGAGCACATCCACTTTAATTTAACGATAACAAACTCTTAAATTTAATTTGAATGTTTTCACTTTGAATGAAATAATTATTTTTAAATTTTAGTTAAATTCTTAATTCCGTAATCACTTTCTGCACTTCACTTAACACTTTTAAGCACTGAGTTTAAATTATATTTATTTTCACTGTTTAACCAAATTAAATTTCACTGACTCTAGCACTTGTATTTACCACAAAATTTTCCTAAGTCAGGGACTTATTTAAAATTTAACACTTAAAGATTTTTCACTGTTAATCCTACCAAAGAACGTAGTACCGCCACGTAACAACTTTTCGAATCCTCGGCGCGACTGCCTCCTGACTGATGTGTTCCATCTTTTATATCCCTCTCAGGTCCCAAAAGACGTATCTGAATTTCTCTTGATGCTTAATTCTATTTCCTATCAACTCGTAAATCCGAACACCCCTTCCCCTAATTTCGATCGTTCTTCCATAAGATGTTCTGCTTTCCGGCTCAAGGCGGTGGCCAGTTTCCATCTCACAAATCTAAATCGATAGGGTCCGAATCGGGTAAGTCTGTGTTAATCGCCCAAGCTTCCTTTGTCCTGTGTTCATACAAAATGTAGTTAAATTCTCATGATTTTGTGTTCCTTTTTTTCTCAATTTGCGATAGGTCCGTCCTCAATAATATATATATACATCTCAATTTTATGCATCTCGTGCGAAAATTGTTTAAATCCATGTCGAAATCTTTACTACGCATTTTTGAATTTCGATTTGTTTAAATTCTACTTAATTTTATTGTTACTTATATGAGCTTTTCCATTTCCACCCGTACTCTCTATCTCCCTGTCGCAGATTTGAGTTTTTCCTTTATTTTTGAATTTTATTTTTATCCGCGACGTTTTCTTGCACAATTTCTTCTTGATTCTTATGTCATTTCTCATAACTCTTATAATTACTCATTTTCCAAGTCGTATTTATTAATTTCACGGATAAATTCGAATTGTATCGCTTTTCTCCACATGGATCATTTCCTATCTCCGTTCTTTACCCTTCCTTTTATCTTTTCTTCACTTTTCCCGATGTGTGTGGTCTCCAGGAAAATTTCATACTTCATCTATTATTAATTAATATATAATTTTCCACACTTCTATGGAAGATATACCTAATTAGACTCTGGTATATGTGTCACTTTTATTGTCTGACCCAATCTCCGCCCATTCTCCATCCCTCACTTACAAGATTTCACATAAATTATACGTCTGGACATATGTTTACGTCTCAGATTTTATGTACTACGGCCGTAAATTTAGTTTAATTTTAGAGCCATTAGTTTTAATATCTTTTGCTTTAAATAAATATTCCATAAGCTCCACGTTAAATTTTATTGGTCTTCTAATGGGTTATTACCTTAACGTAAATAAAAACCATGTTCGGATTTCGATTGTTTACCCTTCAAAATATACATGAGACCGCCAACCTTTTATCTTGTTTCGATCCCTCCGTAATATTGGGTAACTCTAATATATATCTACCCTGATAATCATGTAAAATGCCTACGTTTCCTGAATTTAATCTATCGCTATATGTTCAGTTTTTCTGTCTTCTTCTGATACTCGATTTTCACGTCCCTAGGACCTTCGTAGCAGTCCAAAATCTCTATATTATCCTTCCATCCGGTCGCCGCACTTTTCTAAAATGTCTATTTTTTTTGCGAGATTTTCATTCAAGATTGATTTACCAATATGTCCGTTTCGTCTTAAATTGATAACGATTAATTTCCATTGTTTCCAACACTCACTCCTCTCTTTAGTACGATTTTTATCGAACATGACACCCTCCTTCTATCATAAATAATTGCACTACAGTTGAAATTCCGCCAGTAACTTTCCTTTGCTTTTCCCGTCCTTTTTTTATACTATCACGTTTATAATTTTTTTCATTGCATTTTTGTGTGTGCGCTTTACAACCTGTAAAACTTCCAAGCACCCGATTTCAATGGTTCGATACCCCATAAATGTCTCAGTTATTGTAAACATTCCCAGGAGTTTGTCACCTTGAAAGTCGATGTTGACCCTAAAGTGCGTTCACCTCCAATTTCTGTGAGAATCGAAATGTCGTTAATTATCTTTTTTTATTGCCTGATCCACAGTTCATTCCTTTGTCTGCATTTGATGTACGCCTCTTCGTTCACTGATTGGTTACTCAAAATTTTATAGCTCTTTGTTCAGATCTATTGGTTGACAAAATTCAATGTTTATTTTGAAGCCTCAAAAGGGGGTTCCTAGTCGTTCCTAGACGATTTTAATGACCTCTGTGTTTATACTATAGAATCTCAACATAATTCCAACTATTACAGGGGCCTACTGAAAAACAAACTGAATCAATTTTAACCTCAACAGATGTCGCTAGAATGACGGTTTTCATTAATAATTTGTATATTTTTAGCAGCTATGGTTTATCTGTTTTTCACTGTGATTTAAGCCTTTCATCACAAAGGGCAGTGGTTACTAACATTGATAAGTATTTATTTTTAGTTCACGGAGTTCCTCAAACTATAATTTGCGATAGTGGATAAGCAATTCATCGGTAAAGAATTCAGACAATTGTTGCTATATTATCATGTACTTCCTTTCTATAACGCACAATATACTCCTCGAGAGGTATAACCAGACTATAGAGACTGCACTGTTCATTTTGGCGGACCAGCGAAAATGGTCTCAGTTTCATCCACAAGTACAGTAGTCAGCCTTAAATAAAATAGTTAATTTTGCGACGGATTGCACTGCATTTTTTCTGATGCACGGAAGGGAACAAATCATTTATGGGGATTTCCACAAACATTTTTCAACAGATATCCAGGATGTTAATTTACAAAAATCTAAAGATAGTTATAAAAGTAGAAGATTTTAGTACGAGGACGTAACGAACGCTCTTTTGCAAACTTATAAAACTTACGCTAAAAATTATAATTTAAGAAGCAAGACTGTAATTTATAGAGAAGAAGATGTAGTTTGGAGAAAGAATTTTGTAAAAGCTAGCGCCCCAAATTATGTTCTATAAACTGGCTCCTAGATTCGTTTAAAATAAAATATTCTAATTTAAATTACACTCTCGCGGATATGCAGGGTAAAATTCTAGGAAAATTTGATGTCAAATAAATATTCCGATTGGATTAGCGTTAGCTTAAATGAATTTAAGAGACGACAAACAGGTATTTATTTCTTATGTTTACCTTGGTGTAATCAAAAAATGAAATATAAAGAAACATACAAAAATATTTACAACAAAGTTCATATGGTTAGGTTATTTTCTAATATGGCAATATAAACCCAACACCGATACAAATGTACGGAGCAGAAGTCGTTATCTTGTATTGGAGGACATAAAATGTAAATTATGTTTTATTTTATTTATTTATGCATGGTAAACCTTGCTATCATAAGAGTGCATACAGCAATCCCTGTGGACATTACCTTTACATTAGGAAATAAGTAATCAAACCTGGAAGGGGAAAATTGTAACGTGTGGGTTATGATTCAAATCGACACACGACGTGCATGTAGATGTCTGCATTCGAAACCGAATTAACGAAACGAGGACTATATTTGAACGCTAGAAAGAGCCTAACCATTTCCTTGGTGGCTTGAGGGCGAGAAAAGTGGATCAAGTCAGTAAGGAGTCCTTCACTGCAGGTGGAGCCACTCTGCCGTCGACATCCACTCCATCAACCTGGCAATATCTAAGTTTACGGTTTGGGCTATAGGGTATAACCAGTACGGACAGCGCCGTTATTGCACTAGACAAGCGTCTAGAGCGGATCAGCCGTGGCCTGCTCAAACCGCAACAGAGGCTTCGCATCTTAGTCACATATCTGTTACCGATCTTGGTTCACGGGTTGGTATTTGGACGCGTGACTGCGAACCTGTTGAAACGCTTAGACAGAATGACATGAAATGGAACCGACACGGCGCACAGTGGTCCCAAATCCCGATCTAGCTAGACAAAAATATTTTTTCATGGCATTTGATGCAAAAGGGTCACAATGCAATAAAAAAATACTTTAAAAAATATACATTTATTTTAGCCATTGTTACAGATTTTTTAAAACAAAAATTACTAATAAAATGCCTATAGTATAATGGTTCGGTTAAGTCATAACCAAGTAGGTACTTATTTTAAGTTATTAGCTAAAAATATTTTTTTACATAATATAAGAACAAAACCGAATGATATTTTTTGTTTATGAATTACTGGCCGAGTCGCTATCGTCACTATTATTAAATGCTAATGTTCCAACATTGGCTTTGTTAACAGACTTCTGTATTTTCTTCGCTAGAACTTCTGGAATCGATAATAATTTTAAGACACCACTAGGTAAGACACAGCAATGTGTTGTTGATATTTTGGCAGAATCCTGTTTTCGATGTGACCTCAAGCTGATTTGAGTAGTATGAGAGAGTTCTTGTGGACTTCGAGAGTTCAGAATACATTTAATTTTTCTTGTTTTGCTTTTTGACGAGCATAAACCAAATTCTTTTTTCTGGTCTACTACGTAGTCCCTCATCACGCGTCTCTACAGGATGAATAAAAACTGTGTTAAGCCATTTTGCGTGCTTAAACTTCAATTTTAAAGTACTTCTTTTGACTCCAAACCATTTTCAAAATATTAATATAAACGAAGGGATTTTTTTCTAAAGTAAACTATCCTCGAGACTTTTAAAACTGTTTTTCTTCAATAAATATTTTATATGTTCATAAACACACTGCAGTATTGCAGCACAATTCAATTTTGACGTGCCCTTTACTTCTAGAATCTCCAAAATATCCAAACGATAGATTGTAGGTAGAGGCTCTGTAAAAGACAAAATAGCAAGTTTGAGCAAACAAATTTTATAAGATATTATACATAAAGAATGGTTTTAAATGAAACTTCGTTTGGTGGTACAAATCGGTACACGATTTTGAAAGTTTAATCAAACTTTGGCAAATAATTGTAAATATTGATACTTTTTTCACGATTTTTAATTAATAATTTATTTATTTAACGCCCAGAGGGCTTTTACATGTGGGTGGTACAAATTTAATGACAGTTTTGAAACATAAGAAAGAAAATAAAGAAATAATAAAAATAAAATTACATAAGTATATGCGAGAAACAAAATTAAAAATAACAAGAACATAAATTAAAAAATACAGCGATTTGACTGGTTTACAAAAATATAACTTCCATTTAGGAATAGTATTGAAATAGGTCTTTTACGTAATCCACAAAATTGGCAAAGTTAATATTAAATATATCGACATCACCTAAGTATTGGTTTCCCATAGTGTGAAACCGTTGTATTGGGGAGTTCGCAATGTAATTGCGCTTATGTGTGTTGCAGTGGAATAGTGTATTTTGTCGTGTTGTTATTGTAGGTATTCGTAAGTTTATGAGTCGCAGAAGTTCGCAACAGTCGAATTTAGAGTTTAGAATCTTGAATAAAAAAGTTAAGTCGTTTATTTTACGCCTGTCTTCCAATGTGTGTATTTTTAGAGTGTTTAATAAGAAATGATATTGTAAGTCTTCTAGTGGGATATTTAATTTAAAATTTATAAAACGCAGAAATTTTTTTTGTATTCGCTCAATGTTATTAATGTGAATTTTGTAAGAGGGAGACCAAACTACTGAGTTATATTCAATTATGCTTCTAACTAGAGATATGTATAACAGTTTAATGGCTTGTATGGAGTTAAAGTTTTTAGTTGTTCTTAATACGAAGCCTAGTGTTTTCATGCCTTTGTTTACAATTTGGTGGATATGATTGGCGAAACTTAGTTTTTCATCCAAAATAATTCCGAGATCTCTCATTTCCGTGATTCTTTCTAAAGCTGTATTGTTAATGGAATATTCAAATAAAACAGGATTTTTATTTCTGCAGAAAGTCAGGGTTTTGCATTTGTCTACATTTAAAAACAGATTATTTTGTACGCACCAATCTTTAAACTTATTAATATTTGATTGTAGTATTTGGCAATGATTTACATCAGTTATTTTTTTTGTATAGCTTGATGTCATCAGCAAAGAGCAATACCTCGACATCGTCGAAGCAATTTGTTATATCGTTAATGAAAATGAGAAACAAAACCGGACCAAGGTGACTACCTTGCGGTAGGCCACTGGTCGCACAGAAAGCTTTCGATAGCAAAGATTTTATTTTAACAAATAGTTTACGATTAGTTAAATAGCTAGTAAACCATTTTAGCATGTTGTCTCTTACTCATAGGGCAAATAGTTTTCGGGTTAGTAGTTTATGGGATACTTTGTCGAATGCTTTTGAAAAGTCTGTATATATGCAGTCGACTTGTTTATTTTTTGCAAAAGATTCTAATATAAAGTTTTGAAATATTGTTACGTTAGTTGCGGTTGATCTACCTTTGATAAAACCGTGTTGTTTTTGGTCGATTAGTTTTATTAATTTGGGATAGATTTCATCAAGGACCATTGATTCAAAAAGCTTAGAAAGTACTGATTGTATACAAATGGGCGATAATTGGTTATGTCAGTGTCGTCTCCTTTTTTGAGGATAGGTGTAATGAAGCTCGATTTACAGCGGCTTGGAAAATATCCAAGGAACAAGAGATAGAATGTCGTGTTTAATAAATCGTGTTAAAATTTATGAGTAAATGTAATAGCAATCCGACAAAATAAATTACTTACCGCTGATGATTTAATTGCCGCAGAACGATTTCTCATAAAGGAGTCTCAGAAAAGAACCTTTGCAAGAGAAATCATAATTTTATCAAAAAAGGAAATATTGCCAAAAGATAGATTGAGATAATTGAGTGAGTATTTAGATGCGAACAGAATAATATCCATTCAAGGTAGAATTGCGGCAATTGAGGACATACAATTAATTACAGTCTTCCCTCTAATTCTCCATAGTGAAGATAGGTTACCTCATTTATTAATTCCCCGTTTCATAAAAAAATCTAGTAACGGTGGAGTTGAGCACGTTTTAAATGCGATAAGAAAAAAGTAGTGGATAATCAACAACAACAATCACAATCATAAACGTCAGACGACTATTTGAATGCTCAAACATTAATTTAATCAAAAGTGTAGTAAAAAAGTTAAGTGGATCACTTCAGTTTGTGAAATACAGTGTAGTTTTTCGCGCACTATCATCGCGTGATCTTAGATCCTCAACTGTAACACCCGGAAGTATCATAATAGTGTTTTGAAATTAAAACAAAAAACTGCCTACTAGATTTCACAGCATAACTCATTAAAAATTAAAGTTATAAAGACTGCATTTCGAAAGAAGCAAAAACAAAACAAAGAGAACAATAGTGAATAAATCACAGTTAAAAGTGAAATAACAAAATAAAAACTGCTTAAACCGTAGCAAGTGCGACAATAAATAAAGACAATAAATAAATTAATGTTGAACTTTACACAAGTATATTTAAACGTATCCCACAGCTCTCACCCAAGGCTTCATAGCTCAGTGGTCTAAAGCGTCGGCACCGCTATTCTGTCGTTCCTAGTTCAATCCTCAGACCGACGAAAAAAAAAAGAAGGAAAATATCTAAAAAGTAGGCTCCTCAGAACAATACACATTTTCCTAAATATAAGAAACATATATAAAATAAAACAATTGAAAACAATATATTTTGCACTATGCCAATCAATAATAGAATATGGAATAATTGCTTGGGGAGGAGCAACTAACGCAGCTATCACTCAAATAGAAATCGCACAGAAAACGATATTAAAGGTAATACTCAAAAACATAAACTAACCGACACAGACCAAATATTTAAAAGCTGTGACGTACTTGATATACGCCAATTATATGTTAAAACACTACTAAACTACATTTTCGACCAAAAAAACAAACCCCAACAAACACAAAATTTCACTAATAGACTGGTCAGACAAGCGTACAAAGAAAACATAAAAACTCCGACGGTAAACACTACCTTTGGACAAAGACACCATAAATACCACGCTATTAAAGCATTCAACAGTCTTCCACTTGAAACAAAAATTGAGGAAAATAAAAATAAATTCAAACACAAAATAAAAAAAAAATGGATTAAAGAACAAAAAGACAATATTACCAAAATTCTATAACATAAAAGAATAAAACATATACACGCAACACAAAAAAATATATAAAATACGCAACACGCACAAACACATAAATCATTATAAATGCCGATTTACATTCTCTTTTAATATTTTTCTTTTAGTGTGATAATTATATTTTAATTTTTAACCTATTTTTGGTTTAAATTTATCTTTATTTTAATGTTGTTTTTCTTTTTTTTTAAATGTATAAATTCTTATATTATAAAATGGGGCCTCAGCACGGGTAAAAGACCCAGTGAGGCCAACATTACTGAATTAGAATATGAAATATTGTAAAATAATGTATCAACAATTAAAAAAAAAAAAAAAATCAATGCACGTGAATCTATTAGGAAAATAATTTATATGTATCAAACTTGTAAAAATATGAAAGCCCTTCATCATGGCGCATCTTATGGAAAGGTTACAATTCCATATACATCAACATCGGCATGGATTACTTTGGACCTATGAAAGTTACAATAGGGCGTAAAAATGAAAAACGAAACGGTGTTTTGTTTACATGTTTGTCAACAAGAGCCGTGCATATCGAAATCGCGGATTCACTTATAGTCCAAGCGATGACCGTAAAAATCCCATCCCATAGGCCACATGAACCAAATTAGTACTGGGCTTTAACCCCAAATCAGATTAGTTAAAAAAAACGCATTCATCCAGAATTCGGCCCGGGAGGAGTCCTGGAAAGCGACGACTACCGGTGTCATTTTTGGGATGAAAATATCCGACGTAAAAATACGAAAGCCCTTCCTCATGGCACCTCTAATGGGATGTTTACTTATGGAAAGGTTACAACACCATATACATTAACATCGGCATGGATTACTTTGGACCTATGAAAGTTACAATTGGGCGTAAAAATGAAAAACGATACGGTGTTTTGTTTACATGTTTGTCAGCAAGAGCCGTGCATAGCGAAATCGCGGATTCACTGACTACAGATTCCGTCATACTAGCAATTCAACGTTTTATAGCTAGGCGTGGTTACCCGCAAACTATTTGGAGTGATAATGTAACACACCTCAGAGGGGCTGAGAAGGTGTTATCAGAATCATTATCATCTCTAAAGCAAGAAAAAATAAATAATGAAATGTCTGTAAGAAAAATAAATTGGAAGTTTAACCCTCGGGCATCTCCACAAGACGGTGGTTCCTGGGAAAGTTTAGTAAAATCAATTCAAAATATGTTTTACGCCATATTACGTGAGCGCTGAGGCCAAACACAACGCACACATTGCTACACCAAGTTATTTCTTTTTAGATTATAAATATGATACTCCAATGATTAGAGCTTTCAATCAGGGCGACTTATGCTTAAAAAAACAGTTAATCTGAATGCCGAAAAAGTGAATACCACGTTTCAAGTGAGTTGCTTTCGCTTTATATGTGTATGAATTTTAATAATTATTTAATTTATATCTGTTTGTTTTCAGGTCCGAACCTTTCCTAGAAAACCCAACCAGATACCATGTTATTCAAAAGCAGAGGAGTCATGTGCGACAGTACTTGAGCGCGTCTTTCCAGCCACGGCAGGTATGTCAAATACATACATCTTGATACAACAATACCAAGTACACAGTAAAAACGTAAAATTTTTGCTCCACAAAATTGATAGTTAAAAAAATATTTTTCGGTTTTTTATATACATAAACAACACCTAAGTAACTTTGTGTAATTAGTTGCAGTTAATATATCAGTGTGTGAAAGTGTAATTAGTTACAAGTCGTAATACACTCAAAGTATTTCGAAGTGTGAAGTGAAACGCCCATTCTTTTCTTAGACAAGAAAACGGTGATTTTTTTTATTTTTTATATTAACTCAACATAGGAGGTCCTGAAGAAAACAATTTCCCTCAGGGCCTATGTCATCTTTGGGGATGCAGTGTGGAGGGTCTCTTTCGCAGTTTCGTGAACTGAAGTCGCAGTTTCAAAGATAGACAATCATCAGGTGAGAATGATTTTACAATGAAATATATCAATAATATCCTTACAGTCGTCAAATTTGCAACAAAAAAAACTGACCCACTAACTCAAAATATAAATTTTATCAGACAGGCAGAGCAGCCTATGTTGTGTCTAGCAAATCCCTGTCTCTGCCATCTGCCCTACCAGTCAAACATAGTGCGAGATATGGGTTTTTGAGGCTCCGGAGCCCCTCAGAGCAGGCCAGGCGGGACCGGCTGAATGCAGCTTGTCGCACGAGCAAGGCTCGCGCCATGCTAGAGGCTACCAGGCCATACACCTTCAGAATGACGGCCCCCAAGTAGAAATGCTGGCGGTGGCTTCGCACTGAAGAAAACATAGTGGATGAGGCCACAAGAAATACAAGTATGACAAACCTTACGTTACAAGGAAGATGGTTTTCTGATCCCGAATTTCTGAAATCACCTCCAGAAGTACGGCCACAAGAGAATGCGGCAAGCCATAGTGAAAATATAAACAAAGAAGTATTAGAATTAAAACCATCCGCTATTTTAACTACAACGTCGGCGGAATGTTTCATGGACCCGTATGGATTCTCAAACTATTCACGATGGTAACGGGCTACGGCGTTTGTGTTTAAATTTATTAGTAAATGTAATAGCAATCCTACAAAACAAATCACTTACCGCTGATGATTCAATCGCCGCAGAACGATTTCTCATAAAGGAGTCTCAGAAAAGAAGCTTTGCAAGAGAAATCATAATTTTATCAAAAAAGGAAATATTGCCAAAAGATAGCAGATTGAGATAATTAAGTGGGTATTTAGATGCGAACAGAATAATACCCATTCAAGGTAGAATTGCGGCAATTGAGGACGTACAATTAATTACAGTCTTCCCTATAATTCTCCATAGTGAAGATAGGTTACCTAATTTATTATTATTATTTATTATCCTATCAGAGATAGCAAACAAAATTGGCATACACAACTTTAAAACTAACGAAATTGAGTTCGCCACCAGAGTCTCGGCGAAAGACCCACTTCATTTAAAATTAATCAAACCAATAATTGTTAATTTCACCACCCGCTGGCGTAAAAATGAATTCATAATGGAAATTCGACGAAGGAAAGGAATAAGCACGAAGGACCTGAATTACCCTGGTGACGATAGAAAAATCTATGTCAACGACCATCTGACCAGTTCTAACAAAAACCTCCTTTTTCGGGCCAAGGGGTTTGCCAAGGAGAAAGGATTCCAGTTCACGTGGATAAAAAACAGCAGGATATTTGTGAGAAAAAAATCCCACTTCGCCTCCCATACCAATTTTCAAGGAAGAGGACCTAGAGAAAATAGCCTGAGTCGATCTGCATTCTCTTCGCGTCGTAAAATGGATTTTTCATTCACTCATGTGTCTCCCTATACATTTCCCACCTCCTTTTATCCACTCCTATTACATTCACCCTCCCTCTACCATTTCACCCTCTCCCACAAACTTTCTAATTCTTTTCTAAATCAGTCAACACTTCTCAAGAACCAACCTGGAATACATGTTATCGCATGTTGGCAACCCCCTGCACTCTCGAAAATCATACCTACTCGACGGACAATCGCGGTCTCACACACACTAATTATATTCCCTGCCGTGGTAAGCAAATTACCGTATACTCATTTGTCAACAAACATTTTACTCAAATATAAACTGAATAGTATTATTAACCGTTCTTACTTCAAATATGGATATCTACCTCTATCTAATTATATCAACATCAGAATAATATTATCATTAGCCGGGTCAGAGATGCGTATTACAAGACTTTTATATCATTATTATTTTAAACTACTTTATGCACCCATACCAAGAAATTATTGTGTTAGATGTACTTACTTTTTAAAACTGCATGACCACTATAACCGAACTCATTTATATGTATAATTTACCGCTTACTCACTAATAATTATTCGAATACTCCTCCATGTCTTTAGCAATATATCACCAGAACTATAGAGGTCTTCGTACCAAAACAACGACGATCCTTCAAAATTCCTTTTCAAACGATTACCTTTTAATTGCCCTCACAGGATCATGGCTCAACAAAGGTATCAGAGACGAAGGACTTTTTGATCCTCGATACTATGTATATCGTAGAGACCGCGATTACGCTTCCACCGTTCAGCGTCTTGGCGGTGGTGTTGTGATAACTATTAAACAGGAGCTGATCAGCGTCGCCAGACCTGAATGTACTTCTTGTGCTGAAGACATTTGGGTCACCATTCGCACTAATACTACACCTCACAGTTTGGTCCATATTTGTTGCGTGTACATCCCCGGAGGGACTCAACATCAATATTTAATCGAAAATTTCCAGAACATGTTATCAGACGTAGTATCAAATAACCCCAATGAATGATGACCCGTTAGTTCCCGAAGATGAACATCATAAAGCTCTGTCCATTAGTGTGCCATTACAGGAAACCCCTTCATTGACCAATGTGAAAAGAAAAGTTTTTCTTTATAATCGTGGAGACTACGATTCAATAAATTTCGCCCTTGAACAAGCTGACTGGGCTTCTATTTTCTTTACCTCTCAAATAAAACCAGCGCTTGACGGTTTCTATACGTTTTTGAAATACCTCATAAATCTTCATATTCCTCATAAACTTTCGTGGAACTCAAAATATCCTCCTTGGAACAATGCTGCCCTTATTAAGGTAACTAAGGAAAAATCAAAATATTTTAGCAAATATAAAAAAAACACAAGAACCAGGCTGACTATGACGCATTTTCTCTGCTTCGTAAATGGCACAAAGACTTATGTCGGAAAAGCAAATCCCGTTTTTTGAGTAATATCGAAAACAATATATCCTCAAACCCTAAAAACTTCTGGAGCCACGTCAAATCTTCTAACGCATCCCAAGGTATCCAAAAATGTATATATTTTGGAGAGCTGAAAGCCAATAATGGAACGGAAATTGCAAATTTATTTTCAAAATATTTCAGTTCAGTTTTCAGCAAACTCTCTGATCCACTTACCCTTGATCCAACTGACGTCGGGAACCATACATCCAATATAAGCAATACTGAGGTGACACGAGAAATTGTCTTAAAATACGTTAAGGAAATTGATACTCGCAAAGGTGCCGGTCCTGACAAAATACCTTCAATCTTTATCAAACACTACTTTCCAGACCTTTCCTTTCACCTCCTACCCTTACAAAAAAAAAAAAAAAACTTAAAATTCATGAACATACAACACAACAATTTTAACATCGTTACAGCGGCGAGTAGCAGGCGTTCCCGGTGCGGGCCAAAACTGTTGGTAAATTTTGCCAACATTCGCGGCCTGCACACAAATTTAAATTCCGTCCATCACCATCTTTTGTCCCAACGTCCCAACCTTCTTTTCCTATCCGAAACTCAGATAGCCGAGCCGTCAGACTCCTCCTATCTGGACTGCCCGGGCTTTACCCTCGCAAGCAAATTCTGACTCAAAGGAGGAGTCTGCCTCTATAGTCGAGCTGACGTCAACTGTGTACGACTATTGAGTCTGGAAAACTCCAGATTCGACGTAATGTGGGTGCGCGTCAATCTTGCCAGTACGGCAAGATTCTACGCATGTCTATACCGCTCACCGAACCATAGCGAATCAGACATTTCCGAACTCTTCAAACATTTGAGCGATACTATTGATGATCTCTTGCCCCGCTACCCTTCGGCCGAGTTTGTTTTTCTGGGGGACTTCAATGTTCATAACAAACCATGGTTGAAGTTCTCAGGCCCAACGGACTCGGCTGGCCGACAGGCGGAATCCTTTGCCATTTGCTACGGATTAGAGCAATTGGTTCAGGAGCCTACAAGGGTTCCTGATGTCCAGACTCACCGCTCCAATCTATTAGACCTATTCTTAACTACTGTGCCACACGGTTATAAGATTGACGTCACAGCGCCTCTGGGATCATCTGACCACTGCCTAGTGACGACATCAATCCCCGTTAGCCTCAGACCAACCAATGGCACTATAAGTCAGCAGATTGGTTCGGTATGCGGGCCCATTTCAACGCTTTTCCGTGGTCAGCTGTTTGTTTTCGGACTTTGGACCCTTCAATATGTGCCCAGGAGATTGGTGAAGTCATCAAATCGGCGATTAATGGCTTCATACAATCGACTACTAAAGAAACTGGTGTGGGCTCAAAACTGTGGTTCAGTCGACAATGCTCCGAAGCAGATCGACGAAAAAACGTGGCTTACCGAGCCTACAACACATCTCGAAAGCCCGAAAGCAGATCAGCATACAACAAATCGGCAAAGGAATGCAAAAGAATCATTAATAGGTCAAAATTCGAACACGACCTGCAGATCAGCAAAAAGCTGGCTGCCTGCCCGTATGGCAGCAGAGCATTCTGGTCGCTTGCGGGCTCAATAGGTCGGAATTTTTGCAAACCCAGTTTGCCACCTCTTACCAGACCTGACGGCTCACTAGCAAACACCGCCACCGAAAAGGCTAACCTATTAGGGAAAATGTTTGCGGAAAACTCGACCCTCGACGACGGAGGTGCTGTTCCGCCGTCGGTTCCTCACTGCGGCTTCTATATGAAAAAGCTGAGGATCCGGCATCGGGATGTACTCCACGTCATACGGGGGCTCGATGTTACCAAAGCTAGTGGACCTGATGGAATACCTGCCCTGGTATTGCAGAGGTGTGCTGCGGAAATAGTTCCAGTTTTGACAAAGCTCTTCAAAATGTCCCTGAAGTGTGGCACTGTGCCCTCTGGTTGGAAAAAAGCGGTCATTCACCCTATTCCCAAGAAAGGTGACCGCTCCAACCCGGCCAACTACCGCCCCATAGCGATCACATCAGTTCTGTCCAAAGTGATGGAACGTGTGATCAACGACAAACTGCTCACATACCTCGAGAAGAAAAAAATTATCAACGACCATCAATACGGATTCCGGCGGAACCGCTCGTGCGGTGATCTTCTCGCGTATGTGACGCATGTTTGGGGGCGGTGCCTGGAACGTCACGGTGAGACCCAAACGGTTGCACTAGACATATCCAAGGCCTTTGACCGGGTCTGGCACCGAGGACTTGTCAACAAATTGCATTCTTACGGACTTCCCGCATCCCTGTGTACGTGGATTGCTGACTTTTTAAGGGATAGGTCGATTCAGGCGGTTGCTGACGGTTTCACCTATTCATCGCACTCCATAAATGCTGGCGTTCCACAGGGATCGGTTCTGTCTCCGACTTTGTTTTTGTTGCACATCAATGACCTTTTGACATGTGCACCGATTCATTGTTACGCGGATGACAGTACAGTTCATGATTGCTTTTTGTTTGACAAGCCCCCAAAGGGCACACAAACTCCAACGGCTCGGAGGGCTTTGAAGCAGAGATTGGACGGTTATCTCGAGAGTATTTCCTCCTGTGGTAAAAATAATCTCGTCGAATTTAATGTTTCAAAGACCCAATCCTGTCTGATTACGTCTAAAAGGGATCCAAATGATAATCTAGTCTCCTTCAACGGAAGCAATCTTCCGAACAGGCCTTCCATTGATATGCTTGGTATAACTATAAGTGACCAGCTCAGGTACGGGGGCTCCATCGAAGCCAGAGTAAAGTTGGCCTCTCAGAAGCTGGGCGTACTGTACAGGGCCCGCAGATACTTTAATAATACACAACTGCTGACCCTGTACAAATCGCAAGTGCGCCCTACTGTCGAATTTGGCAGCCATCTCTGGTCCGGAGCCCCTAAATACCTGAAAAAAACCCTAGACTCTGTTCAAAAACGGGCGGTCCGTTTGATAGATTCCCCAATCACAACAAACGGACTGCAATCTTTAGAGCACAGGCGTCAGGTAGGTATGCTGTCTTTGTTCTATCGGTATTACAATGGAAGATGCTCTGAGGAACTAGCGTCATTGATCCCTTCGGCACCGGTGCGTAGTCGGGATACACGCCAAACGCGTGCCCAACATTTGTACACAGTTGACACTTGTCACATGAGAACGGGTCGCTTCTACGATTCGTTCTTAAGTTCAACAGCTCGGCTGTGGAACGAACTGCCGGCCTCTGTGTTTCCTCCCTCCTACAACATTGGACTCTTCAAGACCCATGTTCACTCCTTCCTCTCCACAAAAAGACCCTCCACACAGCATCCCCAAAGATGACATAGGCCCTGAGGGAAATTATTTTCTTCAGGGCCTCCTGTGTGGAGTTAATATAAAAAAAAAAAAAAACAATGTGCACACAATCTAGCCTTACCCCTTTCTTTTATTTTCAATCGTTCCCTAACCGATTGCACTGTCCCTGTTATATGGACATCTGCTTATGTGTCTCCTATCTTCAAAAATGGTAAAAAACAGACGTTAAAAACTACAGGCCCATCTCCAAACTTTGTATATTTAACAAAATTTTTGAAAAAATAGTCTATGACCAACTATATTCTGCTCTTAAGCCCAGCCTGAATACGACCCAACACTGTTTCGTTAGTGGTAAATCTACAACCACAAATCTTTTAACCTTCACAGAGTACCTGCAGGATAATTTGGATAACATAATACAAATGGACACTTTTTTGTTGTTTGTTTTTGGGGTGTTATGCCGTGTTGCGCTAACTCCTTCTTTAGCCGACATTTCGGACATCGTTGCAGTGTCCATCATCAGGGCAGCGGTCCGGTAGATAGACACATCTTCGGATCTACCGGATCTGCCCTGATGATGGACACTGCAACGATGTCCGAAACGTCGGCTAAAGAAGGAGTTAGCACAACACGGCATAACACCCCAAAAACAAACAACAAAAATGCTTTTGGCAGTGAAAATCTAAAAACTTACCAAATGGACACTGTCTATACCGACTATAGTAAGGCGTTTGACAAGGTCGATCACTCAACCTTGTTGAACAAGCTTTTAAAGATTGGTATTCACGGCAATCTTTATCGTTGGCTCTCTTCTTATATCTTCAACCGTAATCAAATAGTAGTGGTTGCTGGATTTAAATCCGACTCTGTTGCTGTTACATCGGGAGCTCCTCAAGGCAGCCTGTTGGGACCATTACTATTTAATATCTATATCAATGATATTGGTCACTGCTTTTACTCGCAGACCATCCTATATGCAGATGACATGAAAATCTTCTTACCTATAAACTAAATCGAAGACTGTCACAAGCTGCAAAAGGATTTACAACGTTTAAACGCGTATGATAATGCCCATTGTCTGGAATTAAATATATCCAAATGCTTAATCGTACGCTTTAATAGAAACAAAAACATATTTATACACGAATAATCAATTAATCATCAACCTTTATCCACCAAATCAGAAATTAAGGACCTCGGGGTTATACTTGATAGTGAACTGAATTTCAATAAACATATTGACCACGTAGTCACTAACGCATCTTCTATGCTGGGTTTCATAATCCGTTCCTGTAAACAATTCAAACATATTACTACTTTCAAAATGCTGTATTTCTCATACGTTCGTAGTATCCTTCAATAAGCATCACAAGTGTGAAACCCAGGCTATGCAATACATAAAAATAGAATTGAAAGTGTTCAAAATAGATTTTTAATGTACCTTAATTTCCGCTCCTTTCGATTTCATATTAGTAATGAGGACTCTGCAAAGTTCTTCAATATACAGACATTAACTTTCCGAAGAAATATAGCAGATTCGGTAATGTTATTTAAAATTACACACAATTTAATCGATAGTCTTGATCTTCTTCAACGCCTATTATCCCATGTTCCCAATCGCAACAGCAGACAGTCGCTTACTTTTAATCTCCCTCATTGTAAGACTAATTCCAAACAAAACTCATTCATCTACAGATCCACACATTCATTTAACTTAAATTATTACCATATTGACATTTTTAACTCGACTTTTGACATTTTTAACTCGACTTTACGCGACATAAAACAAAAACTCAATAATCAACAAAACTCTAGAAGTTCAATTCCTATATATTCCCGTCCTTTGCCACTTAATCCTTATCCTATATTTCCTCCTCCTCCACCCCCCACCCTCCTTTATTTTAATGTTCTTTTAAATTAATTTCTAACTAAACAAGAAATTAATTAATAAGAGAACAACTCTATGACATTGTACACCTTACCATTAACTATTCATCAGTGGAAAGTTCATAATTGGGATAATTAATTATATTACTTATTAATTTTAGATGTATAAATTATTTTATTTTATTTTTATATTATTTTGTTTTCATTCAACTTATTTTTAATTTGTATTATTATACTTAACATAAAATTGACCACTACAACACGGGCATGTGCCTAGTGTGGTGGCCAAAAATTTACCCGTTTACTGTAATGTATAAACTTTACTGAATAAAGAACATATATAAAAAAAAAATTACTATTGTATCGTTGTATAATTAAAGATTTTCTGTCAACTTTTCCTAAAATATACAAATAAATAAATAAATTCATTACCCCGTTTCATAAAAAAATCTAGTCACGGTGGAGTTGAGCACGTTTTAAATGCGATAAGTAAAAAGTAGTAGATAATCATATGCACGAAACATATGCACGAAAATTATTAGAGTAGCTAAGGAAATGTACTACAAAGAAAAACTTAAAAAAGCAAACAATTACCCAAAGGAAATATGGAAAATATTAAAGGAAGCTACATACACACAAAAATACAAACAAAAAAATACTATCGAACATCTAAATATTAACTCGAAAAAAATAGATGCCAAAACAAATATAGAAATGATGGCAAACCACGCAAATAACTTTTTTGCAACTATAGGGAAAGTTTTAGCGAATCGTAAAAAACACAGCACAAACACACTAACACAAACAAACAGATCAAACATCGATACCCAACCAACACAACACAGATTTATATTAAAAACAAGTTCGGAAATGGAAATTAACAAAATAATAAATACATTAAAAAAACAGATTGCTCCTGGATTAGATGAGATAACAACGGATTGCATTAAAATAATAAAAAATGAAATATTAAAACCTATAACACACCTAATCAACCTTAGCATAACACATGCCTGCTTTCCTAATACTCTTAAAAAAGGACTGGTAATCCCTATGTATAAATCCGGAAATAAAATGGAAATAACTAACTATAGACCAATCACTTTGTTAAACTCTCTATCAAAGATTTTCGAAAGACTATTAAAAAACCAAATAATAAAATACCTGGAAGAAAACAAATTAATCTCGGACAAACAATATGGATTTAGAGAAAAAAGAAGCACAAAAGAAGCTTTAGCAAGTTCAATAGATTATATACATAGCAACTTAGATCAAGGGTTTAAATGCATAGCGATATATTTAGATTTGGCTAAAGCCTTCGATTCAATATGCCACAAAACACTTTTTAAAAAATTAGAAAATATGGGTATCAAAGACAAAGAACTACAACTATTAAAAAGTTACATGAGCGACAGAACACAACAAGTCAAAATTAATAACTATACTAGCAAACCACTGCTGATTACACACGGAGTTCCACAAGGAAGCATACTAGGGCCCGTTCTTTTCATAATTTACATAAATGAACTTTGCAGCATGGAAATAGATGGAGAAATAATTAGTTACGCAGACGACACAGTTTTACTATTTAAATCTAAGGATTGGAATAAGGTTTATAACATAGCGAATCTAGGAATCACGCAAGTGAAAAAATGGTTGGACTCAAATACACTCACACTAAACATATCGAAAACAAAATTCACAACGTACAGCATAACTAACACAGGACAGCCAAAAAACAATACAAACACCATAAAAATACACGAATGCATAAACACCAACATCTGCGATTGCCCCCCTCTAGAAAAAACAGAACAAATAAAGTATCTAAAGTCCTCCATCACAACACAAGCAACATTTTCGGCTTTCTGTGGTGGTAGTAGGAGATTTTCAAACATTGTTGGGTTATTCGTAACCCGGGAATGTTTGTCTTTCTTTTTAAAAAAAAAAAAAAAAAAAAAAAAAATCTAGGAATCGTAATTGACCATAATCTTAGATGGACACATCACATCAAACAAATCACAAATAGACTCCTCAGAACAATACACATTTTCCTAAACATAAGAAACATATATAAAATAAAACAATTGAAAACAATATATTATGCACTATGCCAATCAATAATAGAATATGGAATAATTGCTTGGGGAGGAGCAACAAACGCAGCTATCGCTCAAATAGAAATCGCACAGAAAACGATATTAAAGGTAATACTCAAAAAACATAAACTAACCGACACAGACCAAATATTTAAAAGCTGTGACGTACTTGATATACGCCAATTATATGTTAAAACACTACTAAACTACATTTTCGACCAAAAAAACAACCCCCAACAAACACAAAATATCACTAATAGACCGGTCAGACAAGCGTACAAAGAAAACATAAAAACTCCGACGGTAAACACTACCTTTGGACAAAGACACCATAAATACCACGCTATTAAAGCATTTAACAGTCTTCCACTTGAAACAAAAATTGAGGAAAATAAAAATAAATTCAAACACAAAATAAAAAAATGGATTAAAGAACAAAAAGACAATATTACCAAAATTCTATAACATAAAAGAATAAAACATATACCTACACGCAACATAAAAAAATATATAAAACACGCAACACGCACAAACACATATATCATTATAAATGCCGATTTACATTCTCTTTTGATATTTTTCTTTTAGTGTTATAATTATATTTTAATTTTTAATCTTTATTTTAATTTTAAATTTATCTTTATTTTAATGTTGTTTTTCTTTTTTTTTAAATGTATAAATTTTTAAATTATAAAATGGGGGCCTCAGCACGGGTAAACAACCCAGTGAGGCCAACATTACTGAATTGAAATATGAAATATTGTAAAAAAAAATGTATCAACAATAAAAAAAAAAAAAAAAAAAAAATCGATGCACGTCAATCTATTAGGAAAATAAATTATATGTATCAAACTTGTAAAAATATGTGAGCCCTTCCTCATGGCACCTCTAATGGGATGTTTACTTATGGAAAGGATACAACACCATATACATCAACATCGGCATGGATTACTTTGGACCTATGAAAGTTACAATAGGGCGTAAAAATGAAAAACGATACGGTGTTTTGTTTACATGTTTGTCAGCAAGAGCCGTGCATAGCGAAATCGCGGATTCACTGACTACAGATTCCGTCATACTAGCAATTCAACGTTTTATAGCTAGGCGTGGTTACCCGCAAACTATTTGGAGTGATAATGTAACAAACCTCAAATGGGCTGAGAAGGTGTTATCAGGATCATTATCATCTCTAAAGCAAGAAAAAATAAATAATGAAATGTCTGTAAGAAAAATAAATTGGAAGTTTAACCCTAGGGCATCTCCACAAGACGGTGGTTCCTGGGAAAGTTTAGTAAAATCAATTCAAAATATGTTTTACGCCATATTACGTGAGCGCTGAGGCCAAACACAACGCACACATTGCTACACCAAGTAATTTCTTTTTAGGTTATAAATATGATACTACAATGATTAGAGCTTTCAATCAGGGCGACTTATGCTTAAAAAAACAGTTAATCTGAATGCCGAAAAAGTGAATACCAGGTTTCAAGTGAGTTGCTTTCGCTTTATATGTGTATGACTTTTAATAATTATTTAATTTTTATCTGTTTGTTTTCAGGTCCTAACCTTTCCTAGAAAACCCAACCAGATACCATGTTATTCAAAAGCAGAGGAGTCATGTGCGTCAGTACTTGAGCGCGTCTTTCCAGCCACGGCAGGTATGGGGAAACTCAGTAAACGCCAGAGATGTTTTTATCATCCAAAAGAGGTGCCTACGAAAAATTACAATCTCTGATCACCGGGATTCATGTAGACCAATTTTTAAAAATCTTAAACTTCTGACAGTGACGGACATATATATAATGGAATTATGCCTGTTAGTACGATCATCTCTAGAAAAGTTCCCACAAAAAAAACTCAACACATAAACACGCTTCAAGGTTCACAGAAAACCTTTTAATCCCAAAAGCAACCAAAACTATTTTTCAAAAAGGACCACACTACATGGCCATTAAAATATATAACAACCTTCCACGTAGCATCAAGCAAATAACCGACAAAATTAAATTTAAATAAACACTAAAAACATTTCTTTTAAACAAATGTCACTACACCTTGAATGAATACCTTACATGAATTAAATACCTCTGTTTTTTTATTTTTTATTTACTGTTATTTATTTATTAACATGTAATTGTTGGGTTATGTGATATAATGTGTATTTGTTGGGTAAGCTGGAAGAAATAAGATGTAACCTATAAGTTAAGCCCTTTGTACTCATTTTGTGCAATAAATATTTTTTTGAATTTTGAATGTCACATAAATACATCTTGATACAACAATACCAAGTACACAGTAAACACGTAAAATTTTTGCTCCACAAAATTGATAGTTAAAAAATTATTTTTCGGTTTTTTATATACATAAACAACACCTGAAGTAACTCGTCATTAGTTGCAGTTAATATATTAGTTTGTGAAAGTGTAATTAGTTACAAGTCGTAATACACTCAAAGTTTTTCGAAGTGTGAAGTGAAACGCCCATTTTTTTCATAGACATGTTTACGTTTTGGGTTCCAAGGTATAACCAGTAAAGACAGCGCTGTTATTGCACTAGACAAGCGTCTAGAGCGGATCAGCCGTGGCTTGCTCAAACCACAACAGAGGCTTCGCATCTAAGTTACATATCTGTTACCGATCTTGGTTCACGGGTTGGTATTTGGACGGGGTGACTATATACATACATAACGGGTTCGCTGACCTATACTGACCAGGCGAAGAACGCAGTAAATTTGTTCACGAAAATGGTAACTGATCCAAATAATAAATTTATATCCGCTCTATCAATCTGGCAATATCTATGTTTACGTTTTGGGTTCCAGGGTATAACCAGTACGGAAAGCGCTGTTATTGCACTAGACAAGCGTCTAGAGCGGTTCAGCCGTGGTTTGCTCAAACCACAACAAAAGCTTCGCATCTTAGTCACATATCTGTTACCGATCTTGCTTCACTTGTTGGTATTTGTTCGCGTGACTGCGAACCTGTTGAAACGCTTAGACAGAATGATACGCGCCACCGTGCGGAAATGGTTACATCTCCCTTACGATATTTCACGACCCCGTTAATGAGGGAGGAATTGCTATCCCTTGTTTTACATTTTCCATTCCAGCATTGAGAGCCTCTAGGCTCGAGATGATGCGGAGGTTGGAGTTTTCCCTGGCTGTGAGTGACGCTGCAATTATCTGTACTTGCCATCTTCCATGGTACGAAACCTCCTGTGAGATTTTACGGTTAAGTTTCTCTCCTCGGGATCCATCTGCCCTACCAGTCGAACAAGGTCCGTGATATGGGTTTGGGGCCACGGAGCCCCTGGGAGCAAGCCAGGCGGGACCGGCTGAACGCAGCTTGTCGCGTGAGCCAGGCTCGCGCCATGGTAGAGGCTATCAGGCCATACACCTTCAGTACGAGGGACCCCAAGAAATCCTGTGACGAAGTTAAGCCCCGAGCGATGGACTAATTATTTATGTTATTTTTATGGATTAATTGATTGTGTACTTTTATATGACATGCGTTATTTTAATATTTCTGTAATATAACTATTTGTATTTGCCTTCTCCGTATTACAGAATACCCTGCTCTATTTTTTTTTGTTTTTAAGAGTATTCTAGTCTTCTAAGACATCACTAAAATATGCTTAGTGTAAAAAATACCTCAGACAGGGAGGATTGACGTATAACATAGTCACAACCGTGGAATAAAGAAATGTGAATTATATTTTAACATATCATATTTCGAGTGCATCTAGAATCTGGTAGACTGTGGCCCCAATTGCGACGGGTGAGTTCCTTTTATTTTATACTTCAATCTGGGTTTATCTTAGCAAGCAGAGCAGCCTATATTGTATCTAGCAAATCCGTGATTCTGCCATCTGCCTTATCAGTCAAACATGGTGCGGGATATGGGTTTGGGGCCACGGAGCCCCTTGGAGTAGGCCAGGCGGGACCGACTGAATGCAGTGTAGATGGTACTTACCAGCGAATAACATAAAAGATTATTTCCCTATTATGGCAACATTCTGGACAGGTACCGTGTAAATGGTACCCACAGCGGGCAGCGGACGTAAGTCCGCTGGACCAAGGATTCTTGATTTCCCGTTTGCCTCGACTGGTGGTGTCTTTTGGTTCAGACCGTCTACATTGTAGAAACTTTCATTTCAATTTATTGTCGTGTATAACTGGTAACGATGTGTTTTAAATAAACTCAGTGAACTTCAATCTTCTTTTTATTCAAACAACCTTCTGATATTTAGAGTCATGTTAGAACCCGCTTTAACCTACCTACCAGCTTGTCGCATACACCTTCAGAACGTGGCCCCCAAGAAATCCCATGACGAAATTTAGCCTAATTGAATCGTTGAAGCAAATTTTCGCTTTATTCCCAAAACTTTTATATGACAAGCTTTTTTTAAAATATTTCTGTACTATTAACCATTTGTATTTGCCTTCTCCGTATTACAGAGTTGCCTGCTCTAATATTATTTTGTTTTTAAGAGTATTATTCAATGTTTAAAATCATAGTTACCATTTTTTTTACAGATTTCAATGTAATCAGTTGTAGTTGTTTTAAGTCTTGTGAATTGTAAAAATGTGTTTTATGTTTTATGTGTAAGACATCACTAAAATATGCCCAGTGTATAAAAAAACCTCAGACAGGGAGGATTGAAGAATTCTTTTTATATAGGTAGAACTATTAGAAATTTCGAGGTTAGGATCAAAAAGCATCTCAGAGCATTAAATAACAATAGTGACTCTGTGTTTGCAGATCATTTATTAAAATATGATCAGATTTTCGATATAAATTCAGGACCACCGTAAACCATATCTTGCTGATTAAAATCTCACGGATGAGGCTACAAGTAGTTTTCGGATCCCGAATTTCTGAAATCACTTCCAGAAGTATGGCCACAAGAGAATGCGCCAAGCGATAGCGAAAATATAAACAAAGAACTATTAGAATTAAAACCATCCGGTATTTTAACTACAACATCGGCCGATGTACACTTTCTTCAAAAAATAGCCAGGTCCGTTGTTGATTGTCCAGAAATCCTAGAACGAATACAGATACGAGTTCCTAACAGACGAACCAGATCAAACATGATTTTTAGCCTCCCTCGATGCAACACTAATTCTTAGCAGAATTCTTTCATATATCGTGCGTCCAACACTTTTAACACACACTATTCACAATTTTACATATTTAACTCTGCACCACACTCCTTAAAATCCCACAGACACTCTCTCGATACCTAACAATAACAATAACTACAGATACCATCTAATACAACCACCACATTATTAACTTCCTTTATACATACCTCAACCTAACCGATCCCTCCCCATCCTACCCCCTCCCCATTCCCCCCTAAATAACTTGTCTCTTGAAATGTAATTTTCATTAGTAAATATCTCGGAATCACTACCCTTGAATACAGTACCTATGTGGAGACCTGTAAATGGTTTATTTATTGTAACTCAATTATTATTATGCTGTTATTAATGTAAATTGTTGGTATCCCAAATACATAAAAGAAATAGACCCGTATGGATTCTCAAGCTATTCACGATTGTAACGGGCTACGGCGTACGTGTTTAAATGTATGAGTAAATGTAGAAACAATCCAACAAAATAAATCACTTACCGCTGATGATTTAATTTAATTGAGTCTCAGAAAAGAACCTATGCAAGAGAAATCAGAAAACATCGGCATGGATTACTTTGGACCTATGAAAGTTACAATAGGGCGTAAAAATGAAAAACGAAACGGTGTTTTGTTTTGTAGGCACCGCGATTATTATTATTTTTTGAGCAAAATGTCACCTTGACTCTAGCAACACTTGCCTGCGCAGCAAAATGCGCAGACGGCAGAACTGAGCTCGCGAGTGGAAAAAACTTCGAGACCATTCCGTCTCGAACGTTCCTCTCGCTAGTAAGCTGTTTATTTTTATTACGCAAATTATTGTCGCGGATAGAATCCTTGTATTATCTCACCTTCTTGTGTTAAATAAAATATAACTCTACCAAACAATCAGCGTTATGATTTATAAGCTAAGTTCCGTGACTGATTATTTAGAGAACTTGAATATCTCCGATGAGGTAAGCGGAGATGTTCCAGCAATTTCTAAAACTGGTGACCTCCCGACTAAAAGAACTAGTTTGCTGGCGGGGTGGAGAAACGTGCCGAGACGGAATCCTGGACAGCAAGTAAGTAAATTCTATTGTTTTATAGCATAACTTAAAGTAAATTCACTGTAGAAATAAATGTTCCAGTAATTTTTAATAAATACTCGACAGTGTTATTTCGATAGCATTGTCACCCGTGCATGTCAAACACGTATTTTACACCTAATTATCTATTGAAACATCATTATCCCACTAATGTTTTAGTAACATAATCATTTTTCCACAATAATAAGTGCGTTTTACATTATTATCCCGCTAAATGTTTTGTTAAAATAAATTGTTCCTTCCTGAATGATAAGTGCGTGTTACCCTCTATTTCAGTGAGAACGGATTGGCGCAACGATTACTGTAGGGAACGAGGCATCCCGGTTCATCACCAGGGAACGTGAATCCTGAAATTTCCGCCAGAGAACGCGGGATCCTGAATCCGTCATCAGGGTACATCAGGGAGACCAGCATCCAGAATTCATCTGAGAATCGTCGCCGGATAAAATTGGTTCGACATATTTTTACGACAATGATGCCATATTTTTTCTTGAGGTCAGAACAATACCATAATGTTGCAAATCGCACATGTTCTGAAATATTTTAACAATTTTTAAAGTTTCTTTCTTATCATCTATAACTATTTAATATCATCTAAAACGAGTTTATTTATACAACAAAATTTTAATAAATTTTAAAAAAAGTTTTAACAAAATTTTAATAAGTTTTAAAAAAATTTTAACAAAATTTTAATAAATTTTAACAATAAAATTTTAGAAAAATTTCAACGATTTTAAATTTTTTTAACAATTTTAACGATTTTTATAATTTTTAAACAATTATCGAATCAACTAATAAATAGTGGAGGTATATAATTCCCACTTATTTTTATCCGAATTATTGTTGAAAAATTTTGAAAGAAAAAAGGCATTAGTGTGGATTTTTATTTTTAATTTAAAAATTGAGAATTTCAATTTTAAATATTTTTATCACAAAGGAGTTTATTTCACTGTCGGGTATTCCATATTTTTGCCTCGCCTGAATTGTCTGCACTTATAAATGACATCTACCGGAGAGACACTCTCCATTGAACCAAGCGACGTAAATAAGAAGACAGAAGAAATATTGAATAAGGAACCCCCAACACCATCTACATCTGCTGGAGTGGCACCCTCCATGGAACCAAGCGATATAGCTAAAAGAACAGAAGAAATATTGCGCAAGGGAAATCCAACACCAAACATGGAATCAAACAACGAGAACTGTTCTTCGGAAACATCCATCCATCACGTTTCTGTGAGGTTACCAGCCTGTTGGAGAACTAATATTGCGTTATGGTTCGCTCAGGCGGAGGCCCAGTTTACTAACTCCCGCATCAAGGAAGATTTTACTAAATACAACATCATAGTCGCCGCCTTGGACGCTGAAACATTACAATGCGTTAGCGACATAGTGATAAACCCGCCAGTGAAGGACAAATATTGCCTACTCAAAACATCGCTGATAGACAGACTTCAAGACTCCAAAGAGAAGCGTTTAACACGATTATTGACGGGATTGCAATTAGAAGACCGCAAACCAACAGGACTTCTATGACACATGCTCGAGTTAGCAGGACCAACACTAGCGGAGAGCGCTATCGTAAAAACACTATGGCTCCAACGTCTTCCGCAGCATGTACAAGCTATACTTTCAGCACTTCCGGACAATAACCTAAACCAACTAGCACTAGCTGCCGATAAGATAGTTGATGTGTACCAGACAACCGAATGTGGCGCGGTTGACCACGACACCAAACCCGGAACTTCAAGATCCGAATGTAATGATACATCAATGCAAGACATTAAAGAGCAGGTCGCAGCTCTTACCCGAGAGATAAAGCTTTTGAAGATGTCGCAGGTCCATAATCGTGACCGCCCATCTACCTATAGCGAGCACAGAAGCCAGAGCCCACGTCGCAACAATATTCGACAGAGTAATCATCAGAATCCTGCTAGAAGACCACGTTCCAGGTCCCGCGGTAGATCGCCCAACAGAGCACCGAATGGGTACTGCAGATTACATGCCAAGTTTGGTGAAAATGCCTACCGATGCCAATAAGCGTGCACCTTCCGGTCGAAGAGGTCGGGAAACGATGGAGGAATTCCACAGTAGAGACATGCGAAATTCCTATTCAGACTCGTCGTCTCTTCCTTTATGACCAAGAAACAAGCCAGAAGTTTTTAGTAGACACAGGTGCAGATATTTCTGTGATCCCGAAGACTTCGAAAATAGCGAAGAATGACATAACTTCCGACAAATGCCCCACAACTTTATGCGGAGCTAATGGGAATTCCATCCGAACCTACGGCACAAGGACGATTGAACTTAAGTTCGGCCTACGGAGAACAATGAAATGGCGTTTCATAGTGGCTGATGTGAATAGAGCCATACTTGGTGCTGATTTTCTCCATCATTTTAATTTGTCGGTCAACCTAAAAAAGGGTACACTTAGAGACCAGTCTACAGGCTTACGGATTCGAGGCGCAACATCCAATGGACCCTCATCCGGTATCTCCAGTATTTCCTCATCACAAAAATACAGAGAGATTTTAAGTAAATATCCAAGCCTGACGCGACCGAATATGCAAGCTCCAAATAGCAAGAAACATACAGTGACGCACTGCATAGAGACTGTGACAAAACACGTTAACTTCTCCTCCGGCATCTAGCTCAGAATCATAGTTAAATATATTGCTGCTTTATACTTACCTCTTCAGCCGTACACTCTGCCTTCTCACCAATTCGGGTTGCTTGGGCGGGGAATAGGGAGGTGAATTTAATTAAGAACATCTATTAATTATGAGTCTCTATTATAATTGGGTTTATCAAGTGTTAATACTAAATCTAAATTATACTTAGATCTACTTACATCTATAACTTAACTAGTTGTCATATGGTTCCACTTTTCACATTGTCATTTTTCACTGTTGTCGCTGAGTTGGTTCTGTGCGTTGGCCTAAGTAAGGCTGAAGTTCTAGGTGGCGCGGCGGCTTCTGCAGTTCTTCAGCTCACGCCTCCCGGCCGCGTCTGGTCACCGCGCTTTCTTCGCCTCCTGGCCGCGTCTGGTCACTGCACTTTCTTCGCCTTACGCCGAGCATTACGTCGCCGGGCGGAGGATAACATATCTTGATAATCACTTCATCCACCGCCCAGCATCACATCGCTGGACGGGGAACGCGTGCTTCACCACCACTCCTGTCTCGGTCTCCTCTCTCTCCCGCCTCGATCTTGACTGTCCTCGTTCCTGAGCTCGCAGGACCTGTCGCTCTCTACCCCGCGTCGCCCTACCCCACACCTCTCACTTCTTTCTTTAAAACGCCCGTCTGTCAACACTTTCTTTGTCTTTGGGCGCACACTGCGGGACATACTCAGTTTAACGTTCAAATTTATTTGTGACGAAATTTGATTCGTCACAATACCCTCTTCGTTACAAAAGAAAATTATGGTTTTCTACAAACATAATTTTCTATTTATCTTTTCCCATATGACAACCTTCTTATCTCTAAACATGGTAAATCATAAATTATAAACAATGCAATATTCTAAATTTAACATTTCTTATCATTACTTATCCTCATCATTTTTTTTCTTTTTCATCATATCTCATTTTCAACGACAATCCTTTTCGCTACACGCTCTTTCAAACCCACAACAAAACTCAAGTCAAAACATTTAGCCTATCAACATAAAATAACATGAAAACAATAAAAGTGACAAAAAAAACACATTAAAATCAACGATGAATACTAACACCTCGACTAACATAAACACTTTTTTTATTTTAACCAAGCGATCTAATCCTCTCCAGACACTTGAGGATATAAACCTTTCAATTTTTGTTTACAAATATCTTCCCAAGCATGTGACCAAAAACTAATGACAAGATTTTAAATGACAACATGAAATGACAACATTATTAATGACAACATAAAATTTTCAAAGAATCAGGATAGGGAAGGAGTTGGGAATTCATACCTACCACTTCAGTTTAATCTCCCCTCAGTTCTGCTGGCATGTCTGAAGTATAATAGAATTCCATACTTACATACGCATAACTCCTTATCAATACACGTTGATCACTTAGACCTAAACCTTAGTTGTACTTTGTAAAAGAGGCCGTTACTAATCTTTATTCACTCCTCATTTACCTAAATCTATTAACGCCTACATTTTCGATAACAAAAACAAGAAATCTGGTGTACATACATAGTACATCTGAAATGAAATGAATGATAAAAAAGTAAACAATATATGGTAACAGAGTTGTAGTGTATCTCCCGACGTGATACACAATGGAAATTGAGCGCCAGATAGTTTCTATTACACGGAGAAACCACCAAAACCGGATACTCTGTCTCTCATTCAACCGCTTTTAAGATGCAACCTCAACATGTCACATTTTATCATCCCTGCTGGCCAATGCTTCAATGCATCATCCCTTTTTATTTAAATTTTTCGCACTTATACATAATTTACGGTCTTTTATCACGCGCGCAGAATTCTTTTCAGATATGGAGACGATTAGGTACACACATACTAATTTCAACGAACGCGCGTATTTGTTCCACTCAAATCATGGAACGTTCAGTGCTCGCTTTCGTTTTCGAATTTTTGCTTGTGGACGCACTTCTACCAATACCGGTCTTTTATCACGCATGCAGACTATTCAGATATGGAGACATTTAGGTACTCTCATAGTAATTTCGTCAAACATGCATATTTGTACCACTCAAATCGTGGGACGTTCAGTGCTCCTTTACGTTTTCGTTCGCATTTCACATTTTTTAACTTGTGGACGCACCTCTACCAACACCGGTCTTTTATCACGCACGCAGATTACTTTTTAGATATGGAGACATTTAGGTACTCTCATACTAAGTTCATCAAACGTAAGTATTTGTACCTCACAAATCGTGTCGGTGGTAAGTGCTCCAATTCGTAACTAACGCAGTTCGTCATCACATTCGCACGCGCCTTTTTATTTTCTCATCTGCGCAGACTACTATCCGAAACATTGCGAGACTTTAGATACAAGATAATGTACGGTTTCGCCGAACGAAGATATTTGTTTTCCTCAAATCGCGTTAAGTGAATGCGCCTTAACCATTTCTCTCCACTCTCTATCGGTCGCCTTCCGCCATCAATTTTTAATTATCGGATTTTTACCGAACACATAAAATTGATCGAAATTGTGGTATGAAAATGAATTTCTCCGAATGACATATAGAAAATACATTGTTATTCTTATGCCGTTCATACACAGCAAATCTACATTTGCTGACTCAGCTCACCACAATCTTTGATTTGATGACCTTTGTCAACGGGACAAATATTTAATCCTTACTCGGGGTCAAACACCCCTGCCTAAAACGCAACAAAAAATAAACTCCAATGGGTACCCTAAAATCACTATCCTTAATACATTTTAACAAATAACAAATAGCCACTTGACATCACCCGCCTTGTGTTGAAAATATTACTCCGATAAATGGTTAATTTTAACACAGTCCCAAATGTGTCAAAACGCAGAATTTTAGAATGATTTAACTGCCCTCCGACAAAAAATAGCACTTGACATGAGACGCATATTACGCATCTGACTTTATCACAGAACATTTGTTTACGCTATACAAAAAAACGAAACACCCAAACAACGGTAGGTAACTCGAGACAAAACATGACAAGGGCGAGAAACAGTGCAGAAGATTAAATATAATAAGAACATGCAAGTATTTACCTTGTTTTCAGGGATGGGTTTTAGGAATGTCAATAACATTAGTGATAGATATAGTAAAATATCTAAAACCGCTTCACATTGGGCGCCATTGTGACAAAACACGTTAACTTCTCCTCCGGCATCTAGCTCAGAATCATAGTTAAATATATTGCTGTTTTATACTTACCTCTTCAGCCGTACACTCTGCCTTCTCACCAATTCGGGTTGCTTGGGCGGGGAATAGGGAGGTGAATTTAATTAAGAACATCTATTAATTATGAGTCTCTATTATAATTGGGTTTATCAAGTGTTAATACTAAATCTAAATTATACTTAGATCTACTTACATCTATAACTTAACTAGTTGTCATATGGTTCCACTTTTCACATTGTCATTTTTCACTGTTGTCGCTGAGTTGGTTCTGTGCGTTGGCCTAAGTAAGGCTGAAGTTCTAGGTGGCGCGGCGGCTTCTGCAGTTCTTCAGCTCACGCCTCCCGGCCGCGTCTGGTCACCGCGCTTTCTTCGCCTCCTGGCCGCGTCTGGTCACTGCACTTTCTTCGCCTTACGCCGAGCATTACGTCGCCGGGCGGAGGATAACATATCTTGATAATCACTTCATCCACCGCCCAGCATCACATCGCTGGACGGGGAACGCGTGCTTCACCACCACTCCTGTCTCGGTCTCCTCTCTCTCCCGCCTCGATCTTGACTGTCCTCGTTCCTGAGCTCGCAGGACCTGTCGCTCTCTACCCCGCGTCGCCCTACCCCACACCTCTCACTTCTTTCTTTAAAACGCCCGTCTGTCAACACTTTCTTTGTCTTTGGGCGCACACTGCGGGACATACTCAGTTTAACGTTCAAATTTATTTGTGACGAAATTTGATTCGTCACAAGACCAAGGGTCCACTTGTAACCGAACGAGCTCGCAGACTCGCACCAAAACTGTTAGAAGCAGCCAAAAAAGAATTTAATTACCTTATGAAGCAAGGCATTTGCAGGCCCTCACTGGGCGAGCCCTTTACACATGGTGAAGAAGCCTAATGGGGAATGGCAACCGTGCGGTGATTATCGTCGTCTCAACGCCAAAACGATTCCCGACAAATACCCCATTCCGCAGCTCCAGGACTTCTCCCATAAACTTGCAAAAGCAAAAATCTTCACAAAAACAGATATGCTGAGGGCATACTACCAGATCCCTGTGGAATCAGAAGATATACCCAAAACTGCTATTATAACACCATTTTGCGTTTTTGAATTTACGACTATGCAATTTGGATTATCCAACGCTGCCCAAAGCTTCCAGCGTTTCATGCATGCCGTAACCAGAGATCTGGATTTTTGCTTTGTTTATCTTGATGATATCCTTATAGCCTCCAGCAATGAAGAGGAGCATAAAAAACATTTGGATATTCTATTTAAAAGATTAGCAGATAATGGATTGGTAATTAACATTAAAAAATGTCAATTTGGACTCCCGAATGTTAATTTTCTAGGTCATACCATTTCACCGGAAGGGATGACTCCAATCAAAGAGAAAGTGAAAACTATTATTGATTTTCCTCTCCCCAAAACAGCCAAAGGATTAAGACGTTTTTTGGGAATGCTCAATTATTATAGAAGATTTTTACCCAATAGTATCAGCGCCCAAACAACACTTTTTGATTGCATTTCTGGATATAAAAAGAATGACAAACGTATCCTTACTTGGACCCCGGAATTAACGGAGGATTTTAACCAATGCAAGCGACATCTCGCTTCTGCCGCATTGTTAGCGCACCCAGACCCAAAAGCTGAATTAGCAGTTATGGTGGACGCATCCGACCTGGCTATGGGAGCATCATTACAACAAAATAAAGGTACAGCTTGGCAATCTTTAGGATTTTTTTCAAGAAAATTTACCCCGGCACAGCGTAAATACAGTACGTTTGACCGTGAATTAACCGGTGTTTACGAGGCAGTAAAGTATTTTAGGAGCAACTTAGAAGGTCGATATTTTACTTTTTATACGGACCACAAGCCCATCACTTTCGCTTTCAACAAGAAACGAGCCTCAAGTTCTCCGCGTCAAGAGAGACAACTAGATTATATATCTCAATTTACCACCAACATCAAACATATTTCCGGACACCAGAATACAGTTGCAGATACTCTTTCTCGCATTGAAGGGATAAATAGTAAGGTGGAGTGAAATTTTTTTTTTGAGAATTTCGAAATCGACATAGTTGGGAAAGATGCTCTATATATTAACAATTACAACAAAAATAATTAAAAAAATATATTCACAATACCTGGACATCGCCAAAGCTTTATATTTTATCATTTTCACGATTTTACCTAAGTATTTATAGCTCATGTACGCGAAATAAAACACACATAAAATTTGTATTTTACCATTTATTTTACAGATAATACATTCTTAGATTGCTAGAATGGAACAAATAGTGGAAATAAAAAATGTACATATATTATTTACCGCATTGAAAAACTTGAAAATTATTATGAACGGTACTGCATTTTGGTGTTAAAAATAGGCATAAGGTGTCGTGACTCTAACCTTGTTTTTATTAATCCATCTCGCCTCAAGGGTCCACAAACAACGGCTGAGGCTTCTGTTACAATTTTCACACATCTCTCTGTAGCTTGAGTGTGGCAAGGAAAATTCTTTATCATTGGTAGTATGACATCCTCAATTATCGTGTGATCGGTAATGGCTTGTAAAATTGTCTCGTCACTTACAAATTTGGTTAGTGGTGGCTCGGTTATATTATCCGACTTTATAACATCAATATAATCATCTGCTGAAAATCAAAAACAGGCACTTTGAAGGTACGAATAAAGTCTGATTGCATTTTCATTTGCCGAGCTTTCAATATTCTTCTCAACGCCAACTCTCTTACGTATTTTCGGTTGTCGTTTACCATGGCTAACAATATATTTTCGTTATGCCCAAAAAAGCCATTACGCTGGATTACTGGATCAATAATATCTTTTAAATCACTGGGCAAATACCGTGAAAGCACTATTGTTTCGTGTAAATGCCTTGCACCGGAAAGACATAATGGTTTGGTCTTAATGTTGAACCACATAGGTGCGTAAACTGTTAATACAAATGTCGTTAAAGTTACCATATTTTTTTATGGTTTTAGGGTAGAAATGTAAAGCCGAAGAATCCGATTCGCTGTAGTGAGCCACCTGGATTGTACAATTTTACCGGGAATTGTTTTGATAAATTTTCATTGCAGAATCCGGAGTCAATAGTTTTACACATTTTCAGTAGATACAGCTGATCTGTTCTTAAATCCTGTGTATTTGTCATACTTGGTAATGAACATTGAATGATTTTTAATTTCACGACAGGAAGTTGTTTACACTTATTTAAAGATTTACCAATAATTTCAGTGAAACTTTGCGGTCCAGTGTGGTTCCGTCGATGTTCTCAAAGAGATGTCGCAAAATGAGTTCGTTTGCTTGTAATTGACAGACAATCCACTGTAAAGGCCGTTTGAGATGTGATTCAAGGCGCCGAATAACACCTCCTTTGTACCCCGTATTAACTGCAGTTCCGTCGCATCCAATTGCAACAATTTTTTCCAAAGCAATATCTTTCGAAGACAGTAATGAAATAATTCCATTACTTATTGCTTCAGATTTTCCGGTTTATAATGAAATGTGTCCCATGTACTCGCTACCTGGTTTTTTTACTAAACTAACGTGTTCTTCAGTTATTATTTTTCGCCGGTTGTCCTCCGTGCTTAAAGTTTTGTCCTTCCGTCCGTCGAAGTATAAACCAAATTGATTGGAATCGATTACTAACGGCTTACTAGTAAGGGCAGTTCTTTTCTTCATTCGAGCTCGACGAATTTTACTCCTATCCACAACGCGAGATGTATCGTTCTGTGAAATTAAGCCAACATCTTGTAATACAGCGAAAACAATTGCAGCTCCTGCTCGATCTGAAATACAATATCTGTTTAGTGTTCTGGCCACAACAGGGAAGTCTTTCACCTGATGGTGAGAATTATTTGGTTGTGCTTCACTTTGCATTATTTCTTGAGGAATTGAAGACGAAGCACATTTTTTTGAGAGTCTAAAGTTTAAACTACAAGAAGGAATAGCGTCAGTACCCCGATCTACTAGATAATGTCTAGCGTCTAGCGGATCGGAAACTTCGCCAAGATGATACGCGATACACTTCACTCTGTTTGATACGCGTTTGGGGTAGAAGGATTCGTTGCTGTGTGGGAATAGTTTGACTGTTCCTACAGTCCTACTTTATAAATAAAATATAAAATAATAATGTAATTATATCATAGGTAATAAATAAACACTCATTTTTTTTTTACATAATTATAAGCATTTCTAAGAATCGGGAGAACATTATTGGTGTTTTCAGTGTTTTTATCAAAAATTCAAAGTGGTGGCGATGTCGTAATTATAAATAAATATATTTTTTATTTAAGATAAGTACATAACGGAGCACCAATCCCGCGTATGCCGAATTCTATATTACGAAAAAAAAAATCTCCATACTAGACCGCTCCACCTTAATAAATAGCCCTTCTGCAATTGACTATGAGAGAATGGGACAAGAGCAGAGTCACGACGACGAAATTACTAAGGCACTTGAGGACTCCTCCCTCTACCTACGTCAAATGGTGATTCCTGGAACTAATTCTTCATTGTGGTGTGATATCTCTACGGGTCATGTAAGACCCTTCGTACCATCTAATATGAGAAAAGAGGTCATAGAAAATGTGCATAATGTTTGTCATCCAGGCATTAATGGGACTGTCAGCAGTATTAATTGAGATTTGTTTGGCCCAACATGGCGAAGGATATAAAGTTCTTTGTCAAACATTGCATAAATTGTCAAAAGGCCAAAATCTCCAGACATACAGTCGCGCCAAGAGCCACGTATGTTCTGCCGTTTCCGGAACGTCCACATCGACTTGGTTGGACCCCTGCCCGCTTGTAGTGATTATCAATATCTGCTCACCATGATTGACAGATTCACTCGCTGGCCTGAAGCAGTCCCCTTAAAGAATATATCAGCAGACACAGTCGCCACAGCACTGACAACGCATTGGATTTCGAAGCATGGCGTCCCCAAAACTTTTACGACAGATCAGGGATGTCAGTTTGAGTCATGTCTTTTCAAGAAACTCACGGAAAAATTCGGAATCAAGCATACGCGGACAACCGCCTACCACCCTCAAGCTAATGGCATGATAGAAAGGTGGCATAGAACCCTCAAGTCGGCACTTATGGCTAACGGCGACCCGAACTGGTTGGAGACTCTCCCTATTATACTACTTGGATTGAGGTCAACAGTTCGTGATGATTTAAAATGCTCGCCTGCTGAACTTACCTATGGTAGAACGCTGAGGTTACCATGTGATTTCTTCACCCCTACGCCTCGCGAAGAGCCAGATACTTACGTCGGTCGACTAAAAAGAAGATTTGAAAATATAAAATCTACTCCTGCCAGTAATCACGGTTCAGGAAAGTTTTTCATACATAAAGATCTACCTTCTTCTACTCACGTTTTTCTGAGAACTGTTTCCGCACGAAAATCGCTTCAACTCCCTTACGATGGACCTTACAAAGTCGAAGAACGTAACGAAAAGACATACGTCATAATTTTCAAATTTGAATTTTTCAACATTTCAAATAATATAACTTGTTTCAAGAAATATCTCCACGATTTCTGTACTTAGATAAAAAAAAAAAAATAATAATAAAAAGAAAAAAATAAAAAAAATTGTTTAGTGGTTTAGAATTTTTTTTAATATGTACTCTTTAATTTTTTCTCCTTATTATGTGCTTCAATCTTTGTAATTAAGTTTTAAGTTTTGTATATAAATACTGTAATTGTTTTACATGTTTTCTTATGTGAATGTGCAAATGTGATTGCTGCAGACACATTAGTCTAGGGATATTTATAATTGTATTTTCTTTATTTTGTAATCCATAATTAATGTTTTTATAAATATCCTGTTTGTGTCTCGAATAAATAAATAAAAAAAAATAAAAAAATAATCATCAATGGAAAACCAAAGCGCGTCTCTATTGATCGCTTGAAACCAGCCTTCGTTCCTTCCGAAGAGAAGTTGACTATCGAAGAACCTGTCGCAGAACAGACCCCGGACAAAATTACCACTACAAGGTTCGGTAGAAGAGTGCATTTTCCAGACAGGTACCTTTAGAAAAAAGGCTGACAGAGACATAGTTTTTCCATATAAAATTTTTTTCCTATATAAAATCACTATACACTCCCAAATTCGATTCACAGATATATATCTCATTAGTAAATCCACATTATTGACATAAATTTTGGTAGTATTTTTTTAAAGATTACTGTACCTACAAATAACTAGAGACATCAACTTTTGATGGAAGTTGGAACTCTAAGTTTATTTAACTATGTTATTATTTTACATATTTGATAACCTTGTCTTAAGGAAGGGTTATTTTTAAATCTCCATGTTCATAGAACATGATTTCACTATATAATGAAAATAATTAGAGACTTCAATTTTTGATAGAAATTAACTCTAGGTTTGTTTAACCATCGTCATAATTGATATATTCAATAATCCTGTCTTAAGGAAGGGTTGTTTTTAAAAAAATCTCATGTTCATAGAAGATGATGTCAACATGTATATTTATTGTTATGAAAATATTTAGAAACATAACAATTATAATTAGGTACTAATTATTATTTTGATTTTTGTCTATGGTTATTTTGACAGCCATAAAATCGGCGCAAAATAACGGGAAAGGGTTATTCTTGCAAGGTTCCACACTTTCCAACGGAGCCCAGTTGGGCGAGGACTCAGTTGAAACGTCAGGTGCCAAGTTTATATGGAGCAATTTAAAAAAACCGTTCGGAGCAAGTACGCGACGAATCTTAAAAGTAAAATCAGGCATCCGATCCTGAGATACGCGGAGTAATGGTTAAATGTAAAAAAAACCCGCGCCAAAATACTCGCAATGTCGGTCGACAATTTTAAAACCCGCGTGAATTAAACGAGTGTCAAAGTGCACCGGGCCGTGTGTTCCGTTTGGGATGTAATCCACGTTTAAAGAGACAATCCTCTCTCGCTTCGTACATGCAAACCTTGAGTATGCTGAGGAATACTAGATCGTTCGGATGAGTATTGTATTTGGGTGCGTGAACGCCGCCTACCGCCATTCACACGCGCGCCTTGAAAGGATCCGCAATAATTGGGTGGATGAACACCGGAGACTGGTTTCCTGGCGGGAGACTGGACGAGAGACGGAGCTGGTGGGCCGGTCGCCCGCGCCGAGGCAGACGTACCCCTGGGAGGAAGGCATCTCCACTCATCCGCGTTTAGATAGTTAGATAGGATAGAATCGGTCTGATAGGGGGTAAGTCTTTTAAAATCCCTTGCTTAATGTTTACCCTGTTATCATGAAATAGAGTTCAACTTATATGTGCAGAAACTTGTCTTTTACTCTGATTTACTTGTGAATAAGCCCCATATGCCCACCACCCTGAAAAGGGTTCTTATGTCTCACCGCAGAGATCGGCATATCTTGCCCCCAGCAAGATTTGGCGTCCAAAGGTTCCGGATCGGAACCAAAGCCGACCACTGTGATGATGACCAATCCTTATATGCACCCATTTAACAAGAGGTGTTGACCGGCTACTACCCCTAGCCTCACAAAGTAGGTACAACCCCACACACCAGCATATCAAATGGCGCTCCAATGTTTTGGTCCCGAAATAGCTTATTCACAGGTAAATCTGCTTGTTATAAAATGTTTTGTTAGATTTCCATGTGTGAGCATCCATCTACTACATAATATGCCAAGTGTCATCATCACGTTACTGTTGTGATGTCCATAACCTCAATTTATTTATCATTGACAATAAATAATGCTCAGAGAAAAACATACGGTCGTAGACAGTTTAATAGGTACTTTGAAACCTATTTACTTAATTATTGCTAGCAAAATATTACACTTCTAAATTCCCTAAATGGTTCGATTCTGAACTAATTAATCTAACGTACGATAAAAAAATTGCCCACGAACGTTATAAAATAAATAGAACGCTAGATAATTATATCGCATTCTCCATTCTGCGTAAAGATTGTACTAGGAAATCAAAAGTATGTTTCAAGAAATACACCAACAATGTTGAAAATTCTATTTTAACAAACATTAATAAATTTTGGAATTACGCTAACTCCTTTCGGAAAAATAACTCTAACTTTCCCGGTACAATGTTTTACGGGAAAAAAGTGGGTCATGACAAAAACGATATTGTAAACTTATTTGCAGATTTCTTCAAGAGTGTATATGTTGAAGACAATGACAACATATTATCTGATAAACCCCAATTTATCGAAAGCTCACTCAACTTGCATAACATCCATGTGGTAGTAAATGATGTTGTGACTTTTATCAAATAGCTGGATACCAGGTCGAATTCGGGGCCAGATATGATTCCCTCAATATTACTTAAAAACTGTATTCATGTTCTAGCTCTTCCTATTACTATAATTTTCAATTTATCCTTATCTACAGGTTGTTTTCCTGAAATTTGGAAAAGTAGCTTTATAACACCTATTTTTAAAAAAGGAGATAAATGCCAAATTGAAAATTATAGACCCATATGTATTATGTCATCACTACCTAAACTTTTAGAAAAGATTATATTAAGTAAAATCATGCATCAAATTAAACCAATTATATCAACATTTCAACATGGTTTTATGCCAGACAGATCTACGTCATCTAACTTATTGCTTTACGAAAATTTTATTTCTAATGCACTGTCCAAGGGTTTTCAAGTTGATACAATTTATACTAACTTTAGCAAAGCCTTTGATACTGTTTCTCATCGCATTTTAATGGAAAAATTAGAACACTTGGGAATAGGCGGCAACTTTCTTGAATGGCTTAGAAGTTACTTATCATACAGAAAATTATCTGTAAAAATTACATCTACAACTTCTTACACTTTTTTTGCCTCAAGTGGGGTCCCCCAAGGTTCCCACCTAGGACCAATTCTGTTCCTACTATTTATTAATGATATTTCACTAATTTTCGATAATATTCACTTTCTTCTATTCGCCGACGATCTAAAGATGTTTAAATCGATCGGTAATTCTTCTGATTGTTTAACTCTACAAATTAACTTAAATAAACTTTATGAATGGTGCATCGTAAACAAATTACATCTTAATATCAACAAATGCCAAACGATCAGTTTCCATAGATCTAAAACCCCTTTATTATTCGACTACTCAATTAACAATGCCAATCTAAAAAGAGTTTTTGAATTCAATGACCTTGGAGTTATCTTTGACTCCAAATTACGCTTCTTGAATCACATTAATAGCATTACCAGTAAGGGATTACAAATGCTTGGATTTATTCTCAGAATTGCTAAAGACTTTAATAACATAAAAACTATAAAATTATTATACACGTCTCTGGTTAGAAGTCAGGTTGAATACAATGCAATCATTTGGTGTCCTCATTTCAACTCTCATTGTTTACAAATTGAAAAAATTCAACATAAATTTTTACGTTTTATTAATTTCAAAATTGGTATTCCTATTATTGAAATCAATTATGTCAATTTACGCAGTAAACTTAACTTATCGAAATTATCTGAAAGGCGAAAAATATTTGATCTTCTTTTATTATATAAAATTGTTCATTCAAGGTTAGACTGCCCTGACACTATAAACTTGCTATCTTTACATATACCTCCAAAATATACTAGACGGAATATTTTATTCTACAACAATAACTTCGCTACGAATTCTGTGTTAGAAAGAATACATAGGTTGGGCAATGAACTTAGTGATGTCGCTGACATATTTAATTTAAATTTCAATACATTTAAAGCCAAATTAGTCCACCACTTTTTAAATGTAAATAATGTATGAGAAATCATTATATTTTATTTCGATTTTCTATTGTTTGTTTTATACTGTTGTAATTTAAAATTTGTATTTTTTTATGTACTTAAAAGCCCAATAGGGCGTCAATAAATAAATAAATAAATAAAATTATCTATGATAATTATTTCGTCAAATTTTATCTATTGATCGAAAGCAACTATGGTATTTTACTGTCAAATAATTTACACAAACAATTTGTTCCTAGCACGAATAAGTACCTACATAATTGTCTCAACCAATTAACAAACTGTACGTTTTTATCTGACATGTGGAAGTCAATGTAGGTAATTAAACTCGATTATTAAATAACTACAAATGTCTGTTAGTATTGAATGATTATTTCATTTCGTACGTACTTTTAAATACTAACGTGACACGAAATTATTATTATTATATTTTAATAACACCTGACAGCTGTCACAAATATTTTATGTTCGGTTGAATACCTTCAAATGTCAAATTTGGTTATAGTGGTTTAGCATACAAGCACGGGTTATAATTTAAATACCTACTTTTAATAAATCGGTACATATTATTTTCCTTTCTAATATTGTTTGCCAAAAGCTACGTCATTGAATTTGTATAAATTAGAGATGTGAATTATCTTTGTAATTATTAAAAATATAAGGGCAGGGTTGCCACCAAAATTTTGTTTTTAAATTAAAATCAAAGTTGTTCGTTATCTGATGTAAAATTATTAAAATATTCTAACACTTATTCTAATAAGAATAATTCACGGGAGTATATTTTTTTTTAATACCAAGCGGTATCTACATATTAATCGACAGTGGTTTCGATTATAATCTTTTTTTTTTTTTTTTCTTTTCTAAAAGAAAAGAAAAAAAAATAATCGATACTTATAAGTTGTGTGAAGTTTTCACATATTTTTTTTTTCTGGTTACATGTTTATAATGTTGACACTTGTCACTCATCTTAAATAGATTTGAAGTAATCTTGACTTATAAGTTGTGTAAAATTTTCACGTATTAATTTTTATCCCTGGTTGCATGATTATAATGAAGACACATGTCACTCATCTTTGATAGATTTGAAGTAATTTAACTTAGCCAACAGGTTACATTTTTTATATTAGCACGATGTGGTTTCCCTTTTCCGTAGCTTATGAGACTTATAAAAAATTATTAATTAATCAATAATTTAATTAACAAATAATTTAATTAACTAATAATTTAATTAACACTTATCTTTTTTAACAGTAAGTTCTTATTACACTCAAACTAGGTTGCTTTAGTCAGCATTGTTTGTCAAGCCCACTTGATTATTTTTTATAAACATAGGTAAAGTTTATTACTTTTGGTTTTTTCTCGCTCTTACAACAAACTGGTTGATCCAGTATTCCAATTTGTCCGACTGTGTTAATTTAAAATAATCAAATGGGCATCGAACACTATATATGTAATTTTTGTTTAATTTTAAGTTTTTTACATATGTGCGTTTGTCGCATGAAATGCTGGGGAGGAGGTATGTAGGCACCGCGATTATTATTATTTTTTGAGCAAAATGTCACCTTGACTCTAGCAACACTTGCCTGCGCAGCAAAATGCGCAGACGGCAGAACTGAGCTCGCGAGTGGAAAAAACTTCGAGACCATTCCGTCTCGAACGTTCCTCTCGCCAGTAAGCTATTTATTTTAATTACGCAAATTATTGTCGCGGATAGAATCCTTGTATAATCTCACCTTCTTGTGTTAAATAAAATATAACTCTACCAAACAATCAGCGTTATGATTTATAAGCTAAGTTCCGTGACTGATTATTTAGAGAACTTGAATATCTCCGATGAGGTAAGCGGAGATGTTCCAGCAATTTATAAAGTTTACATGTTTGTCAACAAGAGCCGTGCATATCGAAATCGCGGATTCACTTATAATCCAAGCGATGACCGTAAAAATCCAATCCCATAAGCCACATGAACCAAATTAGTACTGGGCTTTAATCCCAAATAAGATTAGTTAAAAAATCGCATTCATCCAGAATTCGGCCCGGGAAGAGTCCTGGAAAGCGAGGACTTCCGATGTCATTTTTGGGATGAAAATATCTGACGTGCCACATTACCAAAACTAACGGCAAAAGTTGATTGCAAATTTGTTATGAAAAAAAATCGTTCGGCCAACTTTTGTGTGGGGAGAAGTACCTAACAAATGACACTGTAGGTATCCTCCAGATGCGGCAAAATATCTCATCGGCCACACGAATAAAATCGAGGTCAGAATTTAGATAAAAATTCCCTGTTTACGAATATGTCGTTCGGCCGAAATTCGGCCGAGGAGAACCTTGTGGTCTACGCGATTTTTCGAGCGAAAAATACCTTTCTTCTAGCGACATTTTTAAATTACCCGCAGAATAATAATATGAAATTAGCATCTCATTACTGTAATATAAGAAATTATTAAATGTAGATGTATTTATATATCAATACAAGTACTACGGGGATATGAAAAGCAAATGAATCTATTAAAAAATCATTTTTATAGGCCTACTACCAATTCCGCCATACTAACAATTCGACCTTTTTTTAGATAGGCGTGGGTACCCGCAAACTATTTGGAGTGATAATGTAACAAACCTCAGAGGGGCTGATAAGGTGTTATCAGAATCATTATCATCCCTAAACCAAGAAAAATAAATAACGAAATGTTATTAAATGTTAAACGAAAAGTTGAACCCTCCGTGATCTCCACATCACGCTGGCTCCTGGGTTAGTTTAGTAAAATCAATTCAAAATACGTTTTACGCCATATTACTTGAGCGTTGAGGCCAAACACCACGCACACATTGCTGTTAGAAGCCGTAAATATACTAAACAGTAGACCGCTCACACACGTTTCACTCGATTTCGTAAGCTTGACACCAAGTAATTTCTTTTTTGGTTATAAATATGATACTCCAATGATTAGAGCTTTCAATCATGGCAACTTATGCTTAAAAAAGCAGTTGCGTATTGCATAATTTTTCGCTGATCAATTTTGGCCTCGGTGGGTAAAAGAATATTTATTATTGTAGAAAGCAATCACTTTGTGGTTTGACATATTTAATAAAATAAAATACTTTTTTGTTTTAAAACCACGATATTTATTAATTTAAGAACCGACCGGTTTCGCTTTACTTAAGCGTCATCAGGGTACAAATTAATACTAAACAAGAAGTACATAATGTGTGCATATATATAACAAAATATAGAGGGAGACAACATGATACAAATATATTATAGAGGGAGACAACATGATACAAATATAAGCAATACAAAGACGGTCATAAAATACATTAACACAAGTGCACAGGTAATGGAAAAAACGGAAAAAACCGCCAGATAATTATGTAGACTAATGGGTTATACCAATAAATCGGGAGAAACAAAGCATCAACTGGCATGGTGGTAAGGAGGTAAGGAGAACTGGGAATTTTTTATGGGTTTATTGGAAACAGACTTAATATTGGACTACTGTAGTAGTAGTACTGTAGTACTGTAGGAGTAGTCCAATATTAAGTCTGTTTCCAATAAACCCATAAAAAATTCCCAGTTCTCCTTACCTCCTTACCACCATGCCAGTTGATGCTTTGTTTCTCCCGATTTATTGGTATAACCCATTAGTCTACATAATTATCTGGCGGTTTTTTCCGTTTTTTCCATTACCTGTGCACTTGTGTTAATGTATTTTATGACCGTCTTTGTATTGCTTATATTTGTATCATGTTGTCTCCCTCTATAATATATTTGTATCATGTTGTCTCCCTCTATATTTTGTTATATATATGCACACATTATGTACTTCTTGTTTAGTATTAATTTGTACCCTGATGATGCTTAAGTAAAGCGAAACCGGTCGGTTCTTAAATTAATAAATATCGTGGTTTTAAAACAAAAAAGTATTTTATTTTATTAAAAGAATATTTACCTACGCTAGTAAATCGTGGAAAGTGGCATGACGTGGTCCCACCTATAACAGTAACCGATGTAGTTATCCTTTGTGATAACATGTTGTCCCGGAATACCTGGCCAAAGGGAATTGTTGTGCAAGTACATTCAGGAACCGATCAAGTCCGCGTAGTAGATATTAAAACCAATCACGGTACGTTTCGTAGACCAGCCACTAAGGTAGCAGTTTTAAAGACACAAGAGTCGCATCCTTTATCTATTTAGTGAATAAATTCATGTGAAGGGTTATGTTCTTTCCAGAATGAATGTGACAAAACCCATTTTAAATAACGTAGACTTTTAAGACTCACTTACTTAGAATATTACGACCATTTTTAACATTTACATTAGCCCAACAGAATATTTTTTTCCCACATCTGAAATGAAAAATCCCAAATAAACATCTGACAGCCTGGTATTTCATAATCACAATGTCCTTCTAGGATTAAAAATTATTTCTCTGTGATATGTTTTCTGTGTTGGTTCGTTTTACTTTTAAGTGCCTCTCTGAAACCCCTAAGTATTCTTTTGTTTAAAATCTTCTAAATTTTATTGCCCTCAGCTACAAAGACCTTTATTTCCCTCGAAATATAATAATTGCAAAGATGCCGCTAACCTATAATGAACTAAGAGCTTGAAAATTGCAAAATGCAATCTTAGGGTGATCTCGTACCAAGATAGTAAAAACACCAATTTTCCCGTAGAAGAGAGAAAATGTTTAATTTCTGATTTGCTAAATAGTTCTGATCTAAAGATCCATCTAAAGACTTTATAAAAACTGACTTCCTTGTTTAATAATTGCCCCAATCAAAACTATTTCGAATTAAACAATATTATATATCAGCAACGAGATGTCCTAGCAATCGGGGCTCTTATGTATTCATGGATAGCTTAGAGAATAACATTTTATCCAGTACCTCACCTCTTATTAAAAATGACCTGTCTCGGAAAAGATATGTTAGTGATGTTTTTTTTTGTATATGGACAGGGACAGAGCGTCAAGTGAATTCCTTCTTCAAACTTATAAACTCTTAATAATAATTTCACTAAAGAACTCATCTGTTTTTAAATATTGAAAAATGTTACATTATTACTTTTACTCGTACCAGAAAACGAAAGGATTATGCATATTCCATTAATAACACAGGCCTGCGACCAAATTGCTTTCTTTAAAATAATGGGTGATTCTTATGTATTTTAGTGCGCTGAGTTCAGAAATGCCCCCAGTTTTTTTCCAGCACGTAGGCATTTTGCGCAAAATGCATTTTTCTGCGGGATTGCCTACCTTAAGGCGTATATTTATGAATATTCCGAAAAAAAGTTGTTTTTCCTAATCGGCTTTATAGTTTTATATCAGAAACTATGAAATATGATACAAATTAGTATATTTAACAGTATTAGTCAGCGTGGAAACCCAGTAGAAAGGTGTCTTGCTTAGTGACTAAGATGGTAAAACCTGGATTTTCCCATTGTCCTATATATACCCCTCGTTGTCCTTCGATTTATTCATTTCAATTTAACATTCTTAAAGTGTCTTTCAAAATGTCTTCAAGAGCTTGTGTTAATAATCCTCATAGTTTCTGTTACATTTGTGGCAAACTTGTATTAAAAAAACAAACTCGAAGTATTACGGAGTTTATTAAGAAAGTGTACTTTGCCTATTTTGGTGTGAAGATCGGAGATCAAGAAAAATCTTGGGCCCCTCATGGAGTGTGTTCAGGCTGTGTTGAAGGACTTCGCAAGTGGTCTAAAGGAAAGGCGAAATCTTTTCGTTTTGGGGTGCCTATGATTTGGAGAGAGCCGACAAACCACGGCGATGACTGCTACTTTTGTTCTTGCAACATACAAGGGTATAATGCTAAAAATAAAAAAAGATATATGTTACCCAAACATGCAATCTGCACTTCGACCTGTGCCTCATGGACCCGGTATTCCAGTACCAGTGCCCCCACACAATTTTGATGATTTGCCAGAGTCATCAGAGAGCGAGTCAGAGCAGTTGGACGATGAGTTTCAAGTCGAAGACTGTGGACCCCAACAGTTTTCACAAGAAGAATTAAAAGACCTCATTCGTGATTTAGGGCTTTCTAAAGAGTCTGCTGAGTTACTGGGTTCTAGACTTCAAGAAAAGAACTTGTTGAGATTTGGAACTTCATTCTCTTGGTACATAAGCAGAGAAAAACAATTTGAGCCAAATTTTTCTCAAGATGACGAACTTGTATATTGTTCTGATGTTTCCAAGTTGATGTCAATGTTTAACATTCAACATGTGTCAGATGATTGGAGGCTTTTTATTGACTCATCAAAAAGAAGTTTAAAAGCAGTTTTGCTACACAACGGCAATAAATACGCTTCTGTACCCGTGGGGCACTCTGTGCATCTAAAAGGAAAGTATGACAACATGGCTTTTATACTTTATAAATTGAAATATAAGGAGTTTGGATGGCCTATCTGTGGTGATCTCAAAGTCATCTCTATGGAGCTTGGACAGCAAGGTGGCTATACGAAATTCTCATGTTTCCTATGTGAGTGGGATAGCCGGGCAAAAGCACAGCACTGGAACCAAAAAGTGTGGCCAACGAGAACTTTGAAGGTTGGAGAAAAAAATGTTCACTTTGAGTCTTTGGTTGATCCTAAAAAAGTGCTTTTACCCCCACTTCACATCATGCTTGGACTGATGAAGCAGTTTGTCAAGGCATTGCCAAAAGATGGCGAAACGTTCAAGTACCTTGAAAAGAAACTCCCGGGACTGTCTGAGGCAAAGTTAAAGGAGGGTGTTTTTGTTGGTCCGGACATTCGGAAACTAATGAAAGACAATCAGTTTGAAAAGGTTATGAAAAAAGCTGAGAAAGAGGCGTGGATATCATTTAAAGAAGTTATGACTAAGTTTTTGGGGAACAATAAGGACCCGGATTATGAATAAATTGTAAATAAAATGATGAAATGTTTTAAATCCTTGGGGTGCTCCATGAGCTTGAAACTTCACTTTTGAACTCCCATTTGAATTATTTCCCAGAAAACCTTGGTGCCGTAAGTGAAGAGCAGTGCGAGAGGTTCCACCAAGATATAGAAGTGAATCTTCAAGAACTTCTTGATCACACGACAAAGCGTCTCGCTCAAGCTAACGACGAAATTTTAAGACAAGAGTTATCAGAGAAATTCGACATGAATTTTCACGATTTAAAAATTATTTATAAGTGGGGGAGTGATGGAAGTGGTGGTCATAGTTTGTATAAAAAATTTTTTTACAAAGATGGGGCGGACAAGTGCTTTGACGCCGATATTTTGATGACATCCGTGGTTCCTCTTCAATTACATATCGAAGAAATTTCCACTGGAAATAAAACCGTGCTGTGGCAAAACCCTCGATCATCCTCCACAAAATTTTGCCGGCCTGTAAGATTCCGATTTACTCATGAAACTGCAGAGACCACGAGAGAAGAATTCGCTTACGTGGAACGGCAAATATCAGAACTTAGGCCTACAAAATTAACTGTTGGGCTTAATGAGTTCCTCGTTAACCACGTGCTAATAAAAACAATGGTGGATGGGAAAGTTTGTAATTCATCAATGAACAATTCTTCAGCAGCAGTGTGCTACATATGTGGGGCTTCTCCAAAAACCATGAACGATTTGGCAGGGGTCATGGCAAGACCTTGCAAAGAAGACGCATTCTATTTTGGATTATCAACTCTGCATGCTAGAATAAGATTTTTTTAATGCCTTTTGCACATATCGTATAGGTTAGATGTAAAGAAATGGCAGGTTCGAGGAACTGGAGAAGAAAATTTATATTTTTTAACATTAATTATTTCAAATAATTATAATAATACTATCGCCATCACTGGAAATTCTACGCTAACTTTTAACTTTCGTGATACTTATTAACTTCTTGGGTGTGAGTTATTGATGGATTTTACTTTTAATTTTTTAAATTGTTCTTATGAACCTTTTAAATTCTAATTATTGAAATAATTTATTCAACATTTCAATCAACCTTGTATTCAGAGCTTTCTTATTCACATTTACGAAACGATTTAGTGGGCTCGCTTCATAGGAATTTAAATAATTTTTTTCGCTACAAAAGAATGTTCTGTTTATATTTTATTAAAAAAACGAGTTTCTTGTACTAGCACTATGTTCGCGACGGTGGTATCGGAAACTCTTTTTTTTTCACAGTTTTGTTTGATTGGGGGAATGGTCTTCTTGTCCCTGGAGAATTCCATTGCTTTTTTTTCAACATGAATAATATGTCCTGTTGTTGGGTTGTGTGTTGAATTTTGTCGTAAACAGTTTACAGTTGTTACATTAAGAGGATTTGGTTCACGCTTTAAGGTTATTAATACCTTGTTATTTGTCTTTGGCAAGTGTGTGAGTTGCATACTTTTTGCGCTCTATTTTCAACATAACAATGGGTCATAGTATGATTTAACAACCATGCTATAAGCTTATAGCTTTTCTTATACGTGATAGCTCATCAGCTTATAATAGATATATTTTCCGTACGTTGAAGGAAATTCTTTCTTTCTAGGAAGATGTTGTGTTAATATAGCAGTTCTTTTGGAAATCGTTATTTTTGTGACTGACATAAGGGCTTTTGCTACGTAGAACATGATAGCCGTCTCTTCTTGTTTGCTCTGGTGACGGAGGAATATCAAGATAATTCAATTAATATTTAATTGTTATATTACTGCCATCTGTTGTTAAGATGAGCTTACCTTTTAAATACCGATTCTCATTTTGGTTTGAATATTGGTTATCTTCAATTTTTTGTCTGAAGGTACACTGTTATATTTCGTGAATTTTCAAGTTTAGTTATAAATTTTTTTTAGGGAAATTTACTACTTATTTAATATTCTATATGTCAATATCATCATGAAGTTTCATTATTATGGGTTTTTGACCTTGTTATTTATTTTTTAAACATTGTTTACAATTGTCAAAGTACAACTTCTGTCATAACTTATTACAACATAGTTTTGCTAAGTTCTTTAAACATGTTTTCAATTTGAATATAACTTAATCATTTAGTAAACATAACATAGTTTCTTTTACTTTTAATGTTTGTACTTTCTTTTCTTTAAAAAGGGCCTGTTAATTTTTTCTTCTTATTAAATTCATTTTTTTCGGGAGTTTTTTTCAATTTGTTTGGGTGTTTCAGACTGATAATTATTTATTTTAATAATTTGTGAAATTAATCTTATTTAACGAATGCATGAAATGTGCTATCCACCATATGACTGATTCTCAAAGAATCACAAGGAGCGAGGTTAATTCAGGAGATTTTGAACATGTTAAACAAGCAGCAGAAAGATCCTGAGGTCAACTGGAAAGATTCGCAGCGCACGGGAGATATAATTATTTCGGTTTACAAATGGAATAATTGAATAAATGGAAAAGAAATATTTTATTCGAAGGTTCAACAAGCGTAAGGAATTTTTGTTATTTGTTTTTGGGGTGTTATGCCGTGTTGCGCTAACTCCTTCTTTAGCGGGATAACACCCCAAAAACATATAACAAAAATACTTTTGGCCGTGAAAATCTTAAATCATATTTAAGCGTAAGGAATTTCATAGAGCGGATAGAATAATTATCAAAAACCCGCGGTGCAAGTCTTATAATATAATTGCTATTGAATTGTTTACAGCAGAGACATGATAGTTCAAAAAATTCAGAGCTATTCAAAAAACTATCATCACATAACATTAAAAACTTTCTTGAGTACTAATAATCAGTTCAAAATGATTTAAATTCTCTTAAATAGTATGGGAAATGATTGAATTGGCAGATATTCGCACGGAATATGGGATCCATCGGGGTGCTTCCAATTCTGGTGACAATAGAGTTAAAATTTTTAGTAAAAACCAATCATAAAATTACAGAAAAATCAAAGGCTTTAGTTGTTATATAGGGGATTTGAGTAATGGGAGGGTGAAAAGTTATCTTTTATGAATAATCTGAATGCCGAAAAAGTGAATACCAGGTTTCAAGTGAGTTGCTTTCGCTTTATATATGTATGAATATTAATGCTTATTTAATTTGTATCTGTTTGTTTTCAAGTCCGAACTTTTCCTAGAAAACCCAACTAGATACCATGTTATTCAAAAGCAGAGGAGTCATGTGCGACAGTACTTGAGCGAGTCTTTCCAGAAACGGCAGGTATGTCAAATGTATACATCTTGATACAACAATACCAAGTAAACAGTAAACACGTAAAAATTTTGCTCCACAAAATTAATAGTTAACAAATTACTTTTCAGTTTTTTATATACATAAACAACACCCAAAGTAATTTTGTGTAATTAGTTGCAGTTATTATAGTTTTTCGAAGTGTGAAGTGAAACGCCCATTCTTTTCATAGACAAGAAGACTGTGATTGACGCGTGTAACGTGGCCGCCTGATTAAGTATTACGTAAATAGGGGTGATTATATACATACATAACGGATTCGCTGACCTACACAGACCAAGCGAAGAACGCAGTAAATGTGTTCACGAAAATGGTAACTGATCCAAATAATAAATTTAAAACCATAAATATAAATAATAAATTTAAATTTAAAACCATTATTAATAATTTGTTAAATTCTTCGAATTTGCCGAAAGACTTAATTAATGATTTAATTTTATTATTCTCGTGGTACTTTTAAACAGAATTACTTTCAATGCAATAATACAATATTTAAACAAAAAAATGGTTTAGCGGTGGGTAGTAGTACGAGCCCTTTGATTGCAGATATTTTTGTTAATAATTATTTATTTATTTATTTCATTGAAACGCCCGTAGGGCTTTACATACAATGCAATTATGTTTTTTAAATACAATAACAATAAAGAGTTTACATAATATATGAGAATATACAGATTACATAAAATATAAGATTTAACAATGTATAGGTTAACAAAATATAGGTAACACGAAACGTAGGTAACATGAAGTTTAAGTAAATGAAATAAAAATATATGATCTGCCGATATCCTCCAAATGAATTGAATAAAAAAGGATGAAATTGTTGTTCACATTAGCCTATAAACTATGTAACTTTAATTAACAATCTCTATTACGTAAAATTAGGATAAGAATCGACAAAAAGTCTAATAGAAAAACATTTAGTTGAGTATTATAATATTAAACCAAGTATCACAATATTAAGTTAAGTATTATAACATTAAACCAAGTATCATAATATTAAACAAAGTACTATAATATTAAGTTAAGCAATAATATAGAGAATAAGATTTTAAATAGCGGTGCGCTTTTACTTAAAAACGTATATTGCTGGAAAAGATATGTCGACGATATAATTTGTATTTGGTTAGGTACAGAAAGGCAACTTAACATGTTCTTAAACTTTTTAAATAAATTTCATAAAAACATTCAATTCACACTAGAAATAGGTAAAGAGAAGAGTTTAAATTTCTTAGATTTAAATTTAACACTGATAGGTAATAAAATAGATTTCAATATATTCCGTAAAGATACGTACACCGATACTGTTATACATAATTCACCAAATCATCCTTTCACTCAGAAACTCGCGGCCTTTCACTCTATGGTTAATAAATTAGTTACGATTCCTTTGTCTGTTCCTAATTTTACGTTGGAATTAAATCTCACTAAACAAATAGCAGTTAATAATGGTTATTCTACTAATCTAATAGATTAAATACTTAATAAAAAGAATAAACAGAAATTCTTAAAACTATATATCTACCCTGTTACTAAACATAATAATAATCAATGGCGTCGAATTCTATTTGTTAATAACGATATGTCAAAAATAATTAGCAAAAGTATTCCCGGTAATATACAACCTGGTTAAGCAATTGACTTAAAATTGGTTATAATTAAATTTTAAATTTTAAAATTAAAAATTGAAAATAATGGACGAAAGAGACATCTCTGGTCAGTTTTGGATAGATTTTGCTATGCAGGTGAGTGATAGCGAATTACCGTCATCTTTGCATTGATCAGATGGATTCACCGTATTGTATCGTTTGTCAAAAGAGGTCGATTTGACTAAAATGATTAAAATATTTTTTGTCACAATAATGTGGCAGTACGTTTGGAATTACAATGTGCTAATTCATCATTATTAAAAAAATTCTACTCTCTTGAGAGCTGGTTGACATATTATAATCTCATAGTGCGAATGCAAATATATAATTGTGCTGATTTGCCGTCTGCTGCCGAATCTGAAGATCAAGGAGCGGAACTCAATTGCGAGTAATATTTCTGGTGAGCCTTCTGTTTATATGTATTTTGGTGGCTGGTTTATAAGTTGTTGCTTCTCCTGCAGAGTGAATTCAATAATCAATCCATTTTTTTTCATAGGGAATTAAAATATTCCCTGATGGTCTGTGTGATTACAAGCCAGATCATCACCATAATTTGGGTCCTACGTAGCTCGGATATATTGCTTGCGAAGATTAATTAACATTTAGTTATTTTAGATTTGGAAATATGATAAATGGAAGTTCTATTTACGTAATGTTTTTGGTGATTTAAGAAGTACCTGTCAGTACCAATTTCTAGCATACGTAAATAATTTTTCTAGCATAAGAAATTTACGTATTTTTTGGTAAATTTCATTAAACTTCAAATTACTTAATATTATTTAGGTATTGTGAATTTAGTTTCGTTTTTTACGTATTTTTTGGTAGATTCGAAACATATAATATATTGGAATTGTCGTATTTTTTTGGAGAATTATAATTTACAATAGTTATAACATTATTGTATACATTTTTTTTGCTAATAATTTTGTCACATCATTAAAAATGCCGAGAATTGCTAAGGAAGTTTCTGGAGATATTCAGGATAGAACGTTGACACTTTTGACTGCAAAAAAGGAGAATCTTTTTTTGCGTATGAATGATTTGTATGATTTATAAAATAATTTATCTTCTTTTGAGTCAAGGAAGAATGAGGATTTCATGGCAAAGTCGGATATGATTGATAACATGAGGGTTCAGTTTGAAACTGTTATTGATCAGCTTAATGATCGTCAGTTAACTTTGGACGACTCATTTAAACCGGATTTCCAACAATTAAATGCATTTGATGATATTTATTTATTAGGACGAACGAAGTCGATGTAACCTTCAAAACGCGTCACGCAATGATTCGCGGGATCATTGCATTACTAAACTGCCACCATTGGAATTACCATCCTTTGATGGTAAACAGAAAAATTGGCCGACTTTCTATCAATCTTTCAAATCTAATGTACATAATAATAAGCAGTTAACCGACGCCCAGCGTGTTCAGTATTTAATTGGTAAATTGACACACGGCGCTTTTAAGGTTACTTCAGGCATTGTGCCTGGAGGTGACACATATAATATAATTTGGGATGCTTTGGTGAACAAATTTCAAAATAAACATGCACTAGGCACACATTATTTAAACAATATCCTTGATGCTGTGGGACTACTTTATTTCATCCCACATGTGGCAACACTAACTTAAATTAATCCGCCGCTAGGCGCAAGCGGGCACCAGAAGAGAAATCTTCATTCCGGTTTCAACTTTCGATTCTACCGCCACTATCTTTACTTTGTCTACCACAGTCTCCGCGTTCTGTAAAATTGTAAATTCGTCCTCACGAATAAATTTAATTAATATCGCGGACACTCAATTTTTAATCTCCCGTCTCCTGAACACGATTTACGGTTCTGGCTACCACCGTAAATTACAAATACACACACACACGCACATTACAGCCACACTGGTGACCCCCGATATTTCTATTTGGGTGATTATTGTATTCAGTGGACACGGTAGGTCGAACGCTGAAGCTGGAATCCTCGACAATTGTGTAAGTAACTTCCAATCTCATTTTCAACATTTAAAGTCCAGTATATTTATTAGAGTCTTATATTCGAATCATAAAGCACATTTTTAAGAATATTATTGTTCCACCAATTTTGATACTTAATTATACAAAATATACCCACTAATCCGAAAAAAAACTCGTATATTCGAATAGTATAGTGCCAAAAAATCTCAATTTCAGTTAAACACCGCTCCAGCAGCTGCAGACAAGGCATCAGATTCACAGCAGAACGCAACAATTTCTGCAGACCAACTTCGATTTCATCGCAGATCAAGCATCTACCGGATTTACCACGCAGGCAGAACTCCAGTTCCGGACCTCGTAACATCCGCCTCAAACCAATGCCAAGTGATCCAAATCAAGTAACGTAAACCATAATTAAACCACCGTAAAATTACAAATACACACACACACACATTACAAAAAAATGTACAAATACATCTGGCAGTCTTGACTTTTTTATTGAAAATTTTTCTGCATCAATAGCAGCTTTAAAACAATTAGAGATTGAAAATTTTACTGATTTTATTTTATTTCATTGCCCATTTAGAAAAATTGATTCGCAAATCGCACAGATTTTCGAGCTGTCAGTTAGGAATAAAGAGATTCCGACATATGACGATTTACACCCGTATTCAGAGTCGATCCTTTAGTTCAAGAAACCTTCCTTTCCTTTAAAAAACACCGTTTTATATTCAGAGACACGCCTAAAGTCGGTGTGACGTCACTTAGTAAGGAAGCTACCTTTCTCAAGATTTCAAAAAATTTTGTATTCAGAGACGTCACTATGGAAGTCTCTACGACACTGCGCACGCGCATACTTGCTTACTTTGACTTTTAGCTGTCAAAACTCGAGGTTGGTGGGTAGGGTACCTTTGCCTTGCTAAGTCGGTGATTTGTTCCCAGTTGTTGCGGTTGTTGCTGTTGAAAACATAAAACAATGGAGATGCAGATTATGGAAATGGAGATCATGGAAATGGATAACGAGTTTTTGGATTACATCGTTGATCCATACAATACACGTGACGACGTTGGCACGGACAATATGGGCAGCGTGCGGCGTTATTTACGCGATTTTGAAAATCCCGTGGAGTTTTACAGTGACCGGCAATTTAAGGATCGTTATCGGTTGGAGAAAACAACTGTAATGCATATATTAATTCCTCTATTATTTCCGAATTACGCTTTAGTTAATAATAGAGGCTTGCCCATACCTCCTGTTATTCAGGTAGCTATCGCGCTGCGATTCTACGCTACTGGTAATTATCAGGTAAATGCGTCTTTTTTACTAGATATCTATTGTCAAATTATGTTCTACTTTTGTGAAACGAAAATATTACATTTTGTGATGCTGAAACTTGTTATTTACATTATGTCTGTACTGATTTGAAATCGACAAAGAATGAAAGAATGCATATATTATTTAATGAAAACATGATGTCAACCTAAAATTAACCAGATGCCCTTAGATGTACAAAATATCTAGATGGAGTGTTCATCTTGTATTATTTTCAATGTTCATTAACTACCTACATATTTTTATATGATTCCAGATTGTTGCGGGAGATCTACACAAACTGAGCCAACCAACCTCCAGCAGAGTAGTGCAAAAGATTTCCTCCAGATTGGCGCAACGGATAACTGAATTTATTCATTTTCCTCAACGGCCCCAGGACTACGCTGAAAATCGGAAACTCTTCTATTCAAGAGCCCAATTTCCAGGAGTCGTCGGATGTATTGACTGTACACACATTGCCATCAAGAGCCCAAGCCGAATAATAGGGGAATCTTTTCGCAACAGGAAAGGATGGTTCTCCTTGAATGTGCAAGCTGTGTCAGGTCCACGTTTGGAATTTTTGGACATAGTTGCCAGGTGGCCTGGTTCTACCCACGATTCCAGGATATTTCAAAACAGCGCGTGCCGCCTAAAGTTTGAGGAGAAAAGGATTACAGGCATTCTTCTCGGGGACAGCGGATATGGCCAGACAAATTATATGTTCACACCAGTATTAAATCCTGCAAATGAAGGGCAAGAAAAATATAATAAGGCGCAAATTTCCACACGGAATGTAGTCGAAAGATTATTTGGTGTATGGAAGAGGAGATTTCCTTGTCTGAGGAGGAAATTAGAAAATAAACTAAGTAATACTACAAACATTATCGTTGCGTGTGCCATTTTGCATAATTTATGTATATCGTCAAACGACCAGCATTTTGGGCGGTTTGAGGGTAAAAATATACCTGTCAATTCGGTGGTGCAGTCTGCTTCAGGCAGAACGATAAGAGATGCATTTATCCAAAAACATTTTACGTGATGTGTAATGAACTGTGAAAGGACACCATATATGTAATGAATAGTGACGTCAGTAATTGTGCCGTGTAATGAACTGTGAAAGGACACCATATATAATGTATAGTAATTGTGCTGTGTATTGAACTGTGAAAGGACACCATATCTAATGTTATGACTAATGAAGTCATATTTTTTAATGCATAGTAATTGTGCTGTGTAATGTCATGCTGTGAAAGGACACCTTATCTAATGTAATGAGTAGTGAAGTCATATTTTTTATAATATGTTATAATTATGCTGTGTATTGAATTATGAAAGAGCACAAGGGTTTATCTTAAATATATACCTATGTATGTATTAATAATGTCCATTATCAAAAAAATTGAAACAGAATGGAAAATAAATAAAACATTTATTGGAGATTAATATATTTTTTATTCATATTTATTTATTGGCGAGCTCTTTTTCCAATTCTGCCTTCGCTCTTCTTATTTGTAGTTCTATAAGTTCGTTCTGCAGACGAGCTCCTTTCGACTGCTCCCGAGCAGTCTCGATCTGCTCCCGGGCAATCTGCTGGGCAGTCTCCCTCTGCTCCCGGGCAGTCTCGATCTGCTCCCGGGCAATCTCCTGGGCAGTCTCCCTCTGCTTCCGGGCAGTCTCCTTCTGCTCCCGGGCAGTCTCTCTCTGCTCCCGGGCAGTCTCCATCCTTACTACGTGCATTTCTTCATCGTACTTTGTTAGATTGGTGCTTCTGAGGCAACGCACTTGGCCCTCGTCCCGAACCACCTGCCCACTAGATGGTATCAAGTCTGAAACAACACAAAATTACAAGCTGATTAGTGAAACAACACAAAATTGCAAGCTGATTAGTCATCAATGTAAATAACAGGTTTATTTGTGTAAATAACACTCTGTGCCCCATGACATAGTGCACAGTCGGGAAACACGCCAAACACGCGCCCAACATATTTATTTATTTACACAGTAAAGTAAGTAAGTGTAAAGTAAATATAAAGTGCAAACTATAAATTACAAGTAAAAATTAAAATTTAAAGTAAGAAAAAAAACAGTAAAAATGTAGAAATATAAATTATCTCTAAAAGGTACCCACAAAGATTTAAATATAAAAAGTAAGAAATCCTGGATTATGTCATCCGATTTGATAAATTTTTCAAGTACCTATGATTTCTAGTACATTAAATAGTTTTGGAGTGCAGTACTGGTAGGCATATTATGTTTACATGATGTATTATCGTGGTACCTACTAGCAAACAAATTAAGTTTAATGCATCTTTTGTATGAGGCCAGATTACCGACGAAGTGATCGATATTAGCATATTCATTGCATGTACACGGATGACATTTGTCATCAACAGCTCGGCTGTGGAACGATTTGCTGGCCTCTGTTTTTCCTCCCTCCTACAACATTGGTCTCTTCAAGACCCATTTTCACTCCTTCCTCAAAAACATTCCCCACACAGCATCTTCAACAGGGCCCCTCTTTCTTTATGGTGGAAAACGAGAGGTTAAAGTAAAGCTCTCCGAACTCCGAGCATTATTTGAACCTTTGTACGAAAATGCAAGTAATCACAGCAAATAGAGAGGTAAATATAGTCACCTTTCTTGGCTATAATGCGACGTGTCTTCGTCTTGAGCTGGGGCGTTGAACTTTCCTCCGGTGTTTTTGTTATATCTGAAAATTAAAAACACTTTTGCAATATTTCTATCTCGAAAATTATTTAAGATTTAGCATGACAACTGATAAAATTATGTAATAAGTTCCTACAGAGAAATGCGAACACTACCATCTAACAACAAATCACATTTTGAATTGATAAGAATCAATTATATTATCAAAAATTGACTTACCAAACACCGGCACTTCCGTCGACTGGTCAGTCCATGGCATGCTGAATAAAGCAGACGTGCTGGTGCTGGGCACAGCGGTATCTGAAACTTAAACAATACTTTATAAGAAATAAGGTCAAAGTTAAATAAACAAGTAGCCAAAATATTTCACATAACTTTCTTAAACTAACCGCGATCGCTGTCGTTGCTAAAGCTCAGTTCAACGTTGGTGGCCAAGTCCAGCACGCTGTCAACGGGATGATGCTCATCAGAGACAGTTGGCGACAGCCTGCCCCCTCCCGTCTTCATCCTGCTCCTCTTTTCCTCGCAGAGCTCCATCTTCCTTTTTGACTTAATGTTGTCCCAGCATTTCTTAAGCTGCGCTTGGGTCCGCTAAGAAGGAATTCAATAATACAGTATTATAATAGTATTACGGAATCGGAACAATAGAAGAGTATGTATATGAATGAAAAAAGAGTATCCCTGTGGGGAAACGGCGTGATGGCTAGTTAGTATTTCAATTACAAAAGATACAAACCTTTTGATTGCCGGCGATTGAGTTGAAATCATCTGTCAACTTGGCCCACGCATTTTTCTTCTCGCCAAGTTGCAGATGATTAGTCGAAATGCTGGCAACGGCAGGATATGTGTTTATTAAATCTAATAAACATTGCCTTTCACTCGGCGTGATTATAATACGAGAATTCATTGTTTAAAAAGGAAACTTTCGAGACACTCAACTGAAGATGTAACAGAGACTTTTGACAGGCCGATGTTATTTACTTATTTACGACAGACGCTTGAACTAAATCCATAGACAACAGCATAGATAAACACACAGATTGTCCCAAAACGGGGCATGTTGTTTCCGTAGAAGCAGGACATCGACAAGTTTCGGATGACGTCACACCTTTCTTTCGGCGTAGACAAAAGGTCTCTACCTGAGGAAAGGAAGCTCAAAGTGTGGACTCTGTATAGAAGCGTTAAAGGTAAGGACGGTTCTTACCTTTGCTTAGGTAAGGCTGACACTTGACTTAGACAACTTTAAGGATCGACTCTGAATACGGGTATTAGTCTCGTTTGTACAAGATCGTGTGAAGATTTTAGAACGGTTAGGTAATTCAAATGAAGCCAGTAAAAAACTGCCCACCACGTCGTCATTTTGTTCTAATAAATTTTTTAAATCGTTCGTTGCTAGCAACGAGAATGTACCTCGGGTTACGGCTTCGCGCACAAATTGTTGTCTTGTTTGTCATAAAACGAATCATAAAATTAAGGATTGCGTTAAATTTAAAAATATGAGCTCCTCATAGGCGCGTTTCAAATTAATAAAGTCAAAACATGCTTGCGTAAATTGCCTTAGTGGAGGGCATACAATAAACGGGTGTAAATCGGTTTTAACTTGCGAGTTTTGTAAAAAGCGTCATCACACTTTCTTACATTTCGGCAGTGCGGATAATAATGCTAATACTCGATCAAGTACCCACGCACACACGTCGCGAGTATCTAAGACATCCGGAAATTGTGATACACAATTAGAAGAACCTCCGCTAAACATAAATAACTCATGTTCCCTTTCTGTGAAAGGGGCAGATAATACGATTTTATTATCAACCGCGCAAGTATTTGCAAAGAGTAAAAATGGATATAAGGTTATTGTTCGGTGCTTGATGGATAACGGTTCACAGAACAATGTAATTACCGTTGATTGTTGCAAGATCCTCAACTTACCAATAATTCCGTTGAACAATTCCTTTATAAAAGGAGTTGTTCGCGCAATATATAGGGGATTGTTAGGTATGCATCAACAGGCTTAATGGACAAGTGTAATGTCAATACAAAATCCTGCAAATGTCCCACCTACCCCTTTACCCATCCCAAAATTTCACCATAGTAAAATGATTGTTGCGACACATGTAAAATCGGACAAGTGGCGTCAGTTGCTCATCAGAGTTCGTAGTGATAACTAATATCAGACAGGGCGATTATATATTTGTGAAGTGAAATCATCCAAAACTCCTAGATACGTGTGGTAATCATCAACGGGTGAGTCCATATTTCCTGTATTCGAATCTGGGCTTATCTTGTGCTCCAGAAGCCCAGATTTATACCTTTTCAACTATTGCACTGTCCATCGGGTTTATCGGATGCATAAATCGTCACATAACCTAGCATTCGGTGTAGTTTGGGACTGGTCCTTTGAGCGTGTGGCATAGGGCTTTGCTCTGCACCACCTTTAAAAATATAGTGGAGTCGCAGCTTCGCGACACCAGGAGTTAAAATTTAAAAGTTATTTGTTTTTTTATTAAAATAAATTTATATCCGCTCTATCAACCTGGCAATATCTATGTTTACGGTTTGGGCTCCAGGGTATAACCAGTACGGACAGCGCTGTTATTGCAATAGACAAGCGTCTAGAGCGGATCAGCCGTGGCTTGCTCAAACAACAACAGAGGCTTCGCATCTTAGTCACATATCTGTTATCGACCTTCGTTCACGGGTAACGCTTACCTAGTGTAGTCGGTTCTCATCGGATTGGATTTCACCTAATTCCGAGGTTATACCCTCTATTAGCACTATCACCAAGTGCACATAAATGCGCTTCCGGTTAAAATGAGGACCACCAGAGGGAGGAGAGGCTCTGGTTGGAACAATGGTGTGGAGAGTGATGCGCGCGTGCGCTGTCGGGCAAGTTGCAGAAATGCAACCGATACGGCGGCCTGTGTCGTGCAGAGCTGCCCCCGAACTCACGGAGGACGGGTTCGTAGGCATGACGCAGTGTGTGCCACCCTCGCAGGGGAGCTAAAGGACAAAGGATGGACTGTAGAAAGGGAGGTGCGGTACAAGGCCGCGGATATCACCATATCTCCATATCACCAACCAGATATTGTGGGCACTTTTTGATACAAGGAGGGTGAAAGGTATATACAGTGAGTTTTCAGATGCAAAATGAATAATATCGATCATAACGTGATCGAGTAAACACCAACCTGTCAACCTTTGTATTTTACAAAATTTATATTGATTGATTAATAAGGAAGATTTAAAATTAATTCAAGTAAAAGTGAAAAGTACTTCATAAAATTGTATGAAAAACAAACTGTTGTGTGATCTAATCTAAGTAATGTGGTCAAACTGGCTGAATATAGGCTTTCACCTGATCATCAACCCTACAACGCCCTGTGTGAGATGGGCTGCAAGTTTTCAAAAAGCGAAGTTATTCTCCAATTATCTGTACTTGCCATCTACCATGGAATAAACCTCCTGTGAGATTTTACGGTTAAGTTTCTCTTCTCGGGATCCATCTGCCCTACCAGTCGAACAAGGTCCGTGATATGGGTTTGGGCCACGGAGCCCCTGGGAGCAAGCCAGGCGGGACCGGCTGAATGTAGCTTGTTGCGTGAGCCAGGCTCACGCCATGGTAGAGGCTATCAGACCATACACGTTCAGTACGAGGGACCCCAAAAAATCCTGTGAAGAAGTTAAGCCCCGAGCGATGGACTAATTGAATCGTTGAAGCGAATTTTTGCTTTTTTCACAAAAATATTATTTTTTATGAATTAATTGATTGTGTACTTTCATATGTATTACTAAAATATTTAATATGTACATAACAATTGTAATCAGGTACTGATTACTACTTTGATTATTGTCGATTTTTTTTTGACAGCCATATATCGGCGCAAAATAGGAGGAAATGAATTATTCTTGCGGGGTTCTTCACTTACCTACAGGGCCCAGTTGGGCTCGGACTCTGTCGGAATGTCAAAGTGCCAAGTTTATAATCCATGTGAATTTTAAAAGTCGAGCGGAGCAAATGCTCTATTAATTTAATTCAGGCATCCGATCCTGGGAAACGCTGATTATTGCGTTCATGTGCAAATTGCGGGAAAATACGCGTAATGTGAGACTTAAAATTAAACTCGAAAAAGTAAAACGCGTGTCAATGGACACTGGGTTGTGAGTTTCCGTTTGGGAGTAATCTACGCAAAAGGGCGGCAATCTTCACTCGCTTCGTGCGTGTTAACTGTCGGGAACGGGCAGTATTGTTAATTTTATCGGATGGGTTACGTATTTGGGGGCGGGATCGCCAATTACCCACTTTACCACGCATGCCTTGGAGGCAACGCAAACACATGGATGGATGGTCACCGGAGGCAATTGGATAGGATCTGGTAGTCCCTTGGCTGAGGACTGAACGAGAAACGGAGCTGGCGGGCTGGTCGCCCGCGCTGAAGCAGTCGTGGACCCTTGGAGGAAGGCGTCTCCATCCATCCGCAGCATTAGTTAGTTAGTTAGGGTTTCTGTAAACGGTCTATGATGGGGGTAAGTTTTTAAAAAACCTTTTCTGTATGTAATCCACTTATAATGTGAAATAGACGTTATTTGTTATATTTGAAGAACTTGCCTTTCATTGATTTACTTCATCAGTTCTACTTGTGAATAAGCACCTTATGCTCATCCCTGAGGAGGGTTTCTTATGTCTACTGCAGCGCTTGGCATACTTTGTCACCGACAAAGTTTGGCGTCCAAAAGTTTCCAATACGGAAACAAAGCTGACCACTGTGATGGATTGAAATTATTATGTGCCCCAAAATTACTATGCACCCACTTAATAAGAGTGATTACCGGCAACTACCACTTGCCACAAAAAGTAGGTACAACACACGCAGTATTATTTGTCTATAGCATCCATTTAGCTAATAACCTAACACATTCATATCAGCTCAACATATGCCTACCCAAACCCACGTATCAAGTATTCTAGTCTTCTAAGACATCACTAAAATATGCTCAGTGTAAAAAATACCCCAGACAGGGAGGATTGACGTATAACATAGTTAATCAACCGTGGAATAAAGAAATGTGAATTATATTTTAACATATTATATTTCGAGTGCATCTAGAATCTGGTAGACTGTGGCCCCAAATGCGACGGGTTGAGTAACAGCTTCATGAATTGAACTTAAAAATAGAAAATCATCAAATGAGAATGATTTACAATAAAATATGTTAATAATCTCCCAACAATCGTCAAATTTGCAACAAAAAAACTGACCCACAAACTCAAAATATAAATCTCATAAGACAGGCAGAGCAGCCTATGTTGTGTCTATCAAATCTGTGTCTCTGCCATCTGCCCTACTTTGGGGCCTCGGAGCCCCTGGGAGCAGACCAGGCGGAACCGGCTGAATGCAGCTTGTCGCATGAGCCAAGCTCGCGCCATGATAGAGGCTACCAGGCCATACACCTTCAGAACGAGGGCCTCCAAGAAATCCCGTGACGAAGTTAAGCCTAATTGAATCGTTGAAGCATATTTTCGCTTTTTTCCCAAAACTTTTATTTGACACCGTTTTAATATTTCTGTACTATTAACCATTCGTATTTGCCTTTTCCGTATTACAGAGTTGCCTGCTCTAATATTTTTTTGTTTTTAAGAGTATTCTTCAATGTTTTAAATCATAGTTACCATTTTTTTTTACAGATTTCAATGTGATCAGTTGTAGTTCTTTTAAGTCTTGTGAATTGTACAAATGTGTTTTGTGTTTTATATGTAAGACATCACTAAAAAATTCTCAGTGTAAAAAAATACCTCAGACAGGGAGGATTGACGTATAATATAACCACAACCGTGGAACAAAAAAATCAGGTGTTTACAAACTTATTTGTAACGATTGCAATTCTTTTTATATAAGTAGAACTATTAGAAACTTCGAGGTTAGGATCAAAAAGCATCTCAGAGCATTAAATAACAATAGTGATTCTGAGTTTGCAGATCGTTTATTAGAATATGATCAAATTTTTGATATAAATTCAGGACCACAATAATATGATGGAGAAAAGTTATCATTTAGGAATAATCTGAATGCCGAAAATCAAGTGTAATTTGATTTGTATTTGTTGGTTTTCAGGTCCGAACCTTTCCTAGAAAACCCAACCAGATACCATGTTATTCAAAAGCAGAAGAGTCAGGTGCGTTAGCACTTGAGCGAGTCTTTCCAACCACGGCAGGTATGTCAAATACATACATCTTGATACAACAATACCAAGTACACAGTAAACACATAAAATTTTTGCTCCACAAAATTAATAGTTAACGAATTACTTAAGAAGTCTTCTCAGTTTTTCATATACATAAACAACACCCAAAGTAACTTTGTGTAATTAGTTGCAGTTATTATATTAGTTTGTGAAAGTGTAATTAGTTACAAGTCGTAATTCACTCAAAGTTTTTCGAAGTGTGGAGTGAAACGCCCATTCTTTTCTATTAAGTATTAAGTAAACAGGGGTGACTATATACATACATAACGGATTCGCTGACCTACACAGACCAGGCGAAGAACGCAGTAAATTTGTTCACGAAAATGGTAACTGATACAAATAATAAATTTACAAAAGAGCAACATGCCAAAATTTTTCCCAAAACCAATGAAATACTGGGAACAATAACTGAAATCGCTGTTAAAATGACATTGCTCCAGGGTGAACTAACTGTCCTGAAAAGCAAACCAAATCATCCCCAACAGTGGCAAAACACTAAAATTAATGATATTGAAAAAAAAGCTATTTAACACAAGTGCTGCGTCTTAATCACTAAGAAAAATAATGAAACATCCAGCAGCCTGTGTTGTGTCTAGCAAATCCGTGTCTCTGCCATCTACCCTACCAGTCAAGCATGGTGCGAGATATGGTTTTGGGGCCACGGAGCCCCTGGGAGCAGACTGGCTGAATGCAGCTTGTCGCATGAGCCAGGCTCACGCCATGATAGAGGCTACCAGGCCATACACTTTCAGAACGAGGCTCCCAAGAAATCCCCTGACGAAGTTAAGCCTAATTGAATGGTTGAAGCAAATTTTAGCTTTTTCTCAAAACTTTTATACGACATATGTTTTTTTAAATATTTCTGTACTATTAACCATTTGTATTTGTCTTCTCCGTATTACAGAGTTGCCTGCTCTAATATTATTTTGTTTTTAAGAGTATTCTTCAATGTTTAAAATCATAGTTACGATTGTTTTTTACACATTTCAATGTAATCAGTTGAAGTTCTTTTAAGTCTTGTGAATTGTAAAAATGTGTTTAGTGTTTTATGTGTAAGACATCCCTTAAATATGCTCAGTTTAAAAAAATACCTTAGACAGGGAGGATTGAGGAATTCTTTTTATATAGGTAGAACTATTAGAAACTTCGAGGTTAGGATCAAAAAGCATCTCAGAGCATTAAATAACAATAGTGATTCTGAGTTTGCAGATCATTTATTAAAATATGATCAGATTTTCGATATAAATTCAGGACTACCGTAAAAAAAATGTGCTGATTAAAATCTGACTCAAGAAACTTTAAACCTTTTGTTTCACATAGGCTAGGCGTGTTAAATGAAACCGTCGCGTCGGGTTGGAATGCTGGCGGTGGCTTCGCACTGAAGAAAACATAGCGGATGAGGCTACAAGAAATACAAGTATGACAAACCTTACGTCACAGGGAAGATGGTTTTCTGATCCCGAATTTCTGAAATCACCCCCAGAAGTATGGCCACAAGAGAATGCGGCAAGCCATAACGAAAATATAAACAATTTATACTAGAATTAAAACCATCCGCTATTTTAACTACAACATCGGCGGAATGTTTCATAGACCCTTATGGATTCTCAAACTATTCACGATTGTTACGGGCTACGGCTTACGTGTTTAAATTTATCAGTAAATGTAGAATCAATCCAACAAAATAAATCACTTACCGCTGATGATTTAATTGCCGCAGAACGATTTCTCATAAAGGAGTCTCAGAAAAGAACCTTTGCAAGAGAAATCATAATTTTATCAAAAATGGAAATATTGCCAAAAGATAGCAGATTAAGACAATTGAGTGGGTATTTAAATGCGAACAGAATAATACCCATTCAAGGTAGAATTGCGGCAATTGAGGACGTACAATTAATTATCCATAGTAAAGATAGGTTAGCTGATTTATTAATTACTCTATGAAAAATCTAGTCACGGTGGAGTTGAGCACGTTTTAAATGCGATAAGGAAAAAGTAGTGGATAATCAATGGACGTCAATCTATTAGGTAAATAAATTATATGTATCAAAATTATATGAAAGCCCTGCCTCATGGCACCTCTAATGGGATGTTTACTTATGGAAAGGTTACAACACCACATACATTAACATCGGACTGGATTATTATTTTGGACCTATGAAATTTACAATAGGGCATTTGTTTACATGTTAGTTAACAAGAGCCGTGCATATCGAAATCGCGGATTCACTGACTACAGATTCCGCCATACTAGCAATTCGACGTTTTATAGCTAGGCGTGGTTACCCGCAAAATATTTGGAGTTATTATTTAACAAACCTCAGAGGGGCTGATAAGGTGTAATCAGAATAATTATCATCTCAAAAGCAAGAAAAAATAAATAATGAAATGTCTGTAAGAAAAATAAATTGAAAGTATAACCCTCCGGGTTCTCCACAACACGGTGGCTCCTGGGAAAGTTTAGTAAAATCAATTCAAAATATGTTTTACGCCATATGACGTGAGCGCTGAGGCCAAACACCACGCAGACATTGCTACACCAAGTAATTTCTTTTTAGGTTATAAATATGATACTCCAATGATTACAGCTTTTAATCAGGGCGACTTATGCTTAAAAAAGCATTTGCGTGTTGCACAACTTTTCGCCGACCAATTTTGGTCTCGGTGGGTAAAAGAATATTTAACTACCCTAGTAAATCGTGCTAAGTGGCATGACGTGGTCCCACCTATAAAAGTAGGCGATGTAGTTATTCTCCGTGATAACATGTTGCCCCGGAATACCTGGCCAAAGGGTATTGTTGTGCAAGTACATTCAGGACTCGATAAACAAGTCCGCGTAGTAGATATTAAAACCAATCACGGTACGTTTCGTAGACCAACCACTAAGGTAGCAGTGTTAAAGACACAAGAGTCGCATCCTTTATCTATTTAGTGAATAAATTCACGAGAAGGGGTATGTTCATTCCAGAATGAATGCGGCAATACCCATTTTACATAGACTTATTTTTCCCACCACTTTTAACTTTTATATTAGCCCAACAGAATATTTGTTTCCCACATCTGAAATGTAAAACCCCAAATAAACATCTAACAGCTTGATATTTCATAATCACAATGTCCTTCTAGGATTAAAAATTGTTTCTCTGTGATATGTTTTCAGTGTTAGTTCGTTTCACTTTTAAGTGCCTTTCTGAAGCCTCTATACATGGTGTCCGGGGGTAAAGTGCAGTAACTTCGTGGTGGGATTCTACATGATCGCAGGAGTAAAAAAGATAAATAACTTTTTCCGAAATTCCAATTTTTTCTTTTTCATACAAAAAGACATACCTGCTAAAAAGCCATAGTGTAGGTGCAAACTTACCCGATAAATTCGCAAGTGTGAACGTGGCAACGTTGCATATTTGTGAGTGGCGCGTATCCATGGAAACCGCATGTGAATTGTAAACAATAACAACACAGAGTTCGCAGTATGTTTTGATATTTTACCAAATTCAAAAAAAGAACTGCACTAAAATCACGTTACACTTTTTACTATAAAAAATATTAATAACTAATCGAACAGTTAACTAATTTCATCGTAATTTAAAAAAACTAATCGAACACTTAACTAATTTCATCGTAATTTTCAAACAGTAATTTAAAATATTTTCAATATGTCCACCTTCTGCTTGTAGGCAAGTATGTAAACGTACAGTAATATTATTTATAATTCTTACATTGTGGCGTATTTCATCTGCGGCTTCGTGAATACGTAACCGGAGATCTTCGACGTTATTTACTTCTTTGGCGTAAACTTTATCCTTCATCGCACCCCAAAAGAAAAAATCTAACGGTGTCAAGTCTGGAGAACGCACCGGCCATGGCGAAGTACTCCCTCGTCCAATCCAACGATCTGGGAATTGTTCGTCTAGGTAGCGACGAACGGCAAGTCCGAAATGTGGTGGAGCTCCATCCTGTTGAAACCACATTTCACGTCTTCTATTTAAATCAACTTCTTCCAAAAGAACGGGAAGGTCATTCTTCAAGAAATCCAGGTAATTTATTGAATTAAGCCTAGGTGGCAACACATGCGGTCCTATAATCTGATTGTTAATAATTCCAGCCCAAACGTTAACGGAGAATTGAACTTGATGGTGCAACTGCCATACGGAGCGCGGGTTTTCTTCCGCCCATTCATGCAAGTTATGCAGGTTTATCACACCAGTTCTGTTGAACTGGGCCTTGTCCGTCCAAAGGATGTTCCCAATGAAGTTCGGGTTATTAAGTTGCTTACGAAGTAGCCACTGACAAAATGCAATCCTTGATACGGGGTCACGTTCCAGAAGGCCTTGCACGCACCGATAATGGAACGGGTGCATTCCGTACGTCTTGAAGAGATCCCAGATAGAACTCTTAGGGACACCAGTCATTGCGGAAATTCTACGAAGCGACAAAGTAGGATCATTTACAATTGTAGCCGTGATGAAGTCTTCGTCCGCTATTGGTAAATTAATAGCATTGTTGTTTCGGGGTCTTCGGCCAATTCCTTGTTCGCGAATAAGTGCATGCTTTTGAACAAAAACACGAGCGTTGGGCACATTACGATTCGGAAAACGACGTGCATATTCCCGGCGCGCCGCTTCGGAATTTCCACCATGTAGTCCATAAAAATAATGAATATCTGCCCGTTCTTCGTTGGTAAAGCGAGGCATTGTCACAATAATTCAATATTAAAATTACGCACAAAAGAAACACATTTTAAACAGTTAGGTTACTCTAAAACTAAATAAAATTCGATGTTTAAGGAAAACACGCACCGAATAAAGATGTACTTTTTAGTAAGACTTAAACACTAGATAAAGACACTAAATTAACAAGTTTTTATTTAAATGAGACTTTTAACACTAGATAAATTAAATTTTCAAAGTTGTTTACTCCGCGCGTCAAATTAGGTGACAATTCAAAGCACAGACGTTTTTTTACTGAATTACGATTTACTAATAGCGGGGGGTGCAGGAGGGGGTGCGGGGGACAGTTTACCAGCTGACCGACTGAATTCGGGTGCCGGGGGTAGCGGGTATTAGTTACCGGGGGGCGCGGGATGTAGATTTGGCAACGACGAAAAAAATAATGCAGTCTACGCACGTCGGAAAATTTTTTCGTTATTAGCTTAAAAGTACACCTAAAAGTTGGAATTTCAGAAAAATTTATTTATCTTTTTTACTCCTACGATCACGTAGAATCACCTCCCGAAGTTACTGCACTTTACCACCGGACACCCTGTATATTATTTTGTTTAAAATCTTCTACATTTTATTGACCTCAGCAACAAATACCTTTATTTCCCTCGAAATTGTAAGGATGCGACTAACCTTATTATTTATACTTTTTATTAATACAGTTTCTGAATGTTTAATGCATTGTTTATTTCTCTTGTACGCCGATGACATAAAAATATTTGCCATTGTTAGGAATTTAAATGATTGTCTGCTCATCCAACGAGACTTAGTAAGGTTCGAAGCGTTTTGCAATGAAAACAAAATTTACCTAAGTTACATAAAATGTAAACAAATAAGCTTCACTAAAAATCATAACGCTATTTTACACAATTATTATATAGGCAACTATTCACTAGATCGTGTATACTGTATAAGGGATCTTGGCGTACTTTTTGATTCCAAACATCATTTCGATGCGCACATTAAAAACATTGTAAATAAAGCTTACTGCATGCTAGGCTTTGTTATTAGAAACAGCCGCGTATTTCGAAAGCCTGAAACCTACCTTCTGCTTTACTATACGCTGGTCCGTTCTCAACTTGAATATTGCACCTCCATATGGACTCCACTTTACGATATGTATAAAGAAAATATTGAAAGTATCCAGAAGAAATTTCTGTGTTACCTCAACCACAGAATGAGCGCACCTAAACGGGGATACACAAATATGCTCTCGAAATATAACGTCTCCACTCTTACTACCTTGACCTAATGACCTTGTACAAAATGTGTAACAGCTATATCGACTGTCCTGGCTTACTCAATCTTATAAACTTTAAAATACCACTCAGAACGACGAGGCTTAACGACTTATTCCATATTGGCCGGACGCGCACAAATGCTGGTGTCAGAGATCTATTCAGAAGAATGTGCGAATTGTATAATAAAAACCAAAACCTGAAGGATTCCGACATATTTTTTGATACATATAGTACTTTTGGTAGGAAATTGAAGTCTGTTTTACTATTAAAAAAAAAAGAAAATGTGTACTTACTTCATTCACTATACTCTTTAAGTACTTTTTTATGATTTATCTCTAAACTTGTATAAAAAATATTTGTACACTTTTATTTGATACTGAGCATTATCCATATACAAAATAATTTTACCTTATTTACATGTAAAAAATATTTAAAATTGTTATCTACCAGTCAATCAGTGAGAAATAGTTAGGATGCAGGCGAATTCTCAAGTTATTGTTTTACAAAATTATCTTTTAATTACTGTCTGTATCTGTGTTTTCTCCTTAAATAAATAAATAAAAAAAAACCTATAATGAAACAAGAGCTTGCAAATTGAAAAATTAAATCTTAGGGTGATCACGTACCAAGATAGTAAAAACAGCAATGTTCCCGTAGAAGACAGTAAATGTTTAATTTCTGATTTGCTAAATAGTTCTGATCTATCAAAAGACTTTATAAAAGATCTGTCTTCCTTGTTTAATAATTGCCTTAATCAAAACTATTTCGAATTAAACAATATTATATATCAGCAACGAGATGGCCTAGCAATCAGGGCTCTTACTAGTCTTCTGATTGCTGATGTATTCATGGATAGCTTAGAGAATAAAATTTTATCCAGTACCTCACCTCTTATTATAAATGACCTGTCTCGGAAAAGATATGTTGGTGATGTTTTTTTTGTATATGGACAGGGACAGAGCGTCAACTGAATTCCTTCTTCAAACTTATAAACTCTTTATATTAGTTTCGCTAAAGAACACATATTGACTAAAAAAAAAGCAGTCAATAATGGTTATGATACAGATTTCATAGATATAATCCTAAATAGAAATCTAAAATAAATAGCCACTAATCAATCTTATTCGCTAGTCCACCTAATAAAAACAAGAATAAAAATCTTAATTACCAATGCCGGATGATTTAAGTCATTAACAATTTTTCAACTTTAAGTGTAATAACCTTCCATCTGAAAATAATTAATTCAAAAGATAGAGATGACAAACTGAGTCATTCGGTTTTTGACAAATTAAATTGTAATAGTTGTTCATTTTTTTATATCGGTAAGATAACGCGTAATGTTAATAATAGTATAAAATACACATTTGCTGCCTAAATAATAACGGCTTTTCAGAATTCGCGAATCACCTGATTGATACGGATCACACTTTCTGTCATAGCACCGGCGCTAATATCCTACATAAGAATGGGCATGGCATCAGATCATGTCAAATTCACCAAAGGCCTCCCCGGTACCCAGGAAAAATGGAAACTGCCTGTCTAGATCTCCGTCACCAATAGCGTCAACGTCAACGAGCAATAGATTTTCACCACTTCGATCAAACTCCCCAGCTTCAGTTACCTTGGCGCATTCTGAAGCGCCAGCTAAATTCACTAGGATCCCGCCAATAGTCCTACATAAAAAAATCAGAGACTAGGGCGCTCTTCCGCACCTCGGACGACAAAGGGATTGATTTTTTCGTAAAAAACATGGGCAACGGCCTGCACATTATGAATAAAACGCCGCGCGAGCATAATGCGGTTACCAGGCACTTATTAGCAAACAAAAATGAATTTCACTCCTTCAGGCTTCCAGAGGAAAAACCGTTACGGGTTGTTCTGAGAGGTATCCCCGAAGATATTTCTCCCGAGGAAATAAAAGAAGAATTAGCAAGTAAATATCCGGTAATTTCAGTACACCGCATGAAGGCGGCCCGCACAAAAATGCCTATACCGTTACCCTTAGTTACGCTAACAAAAAACGAAATCGCCAAGGGCATTTTTAATAACCTCGTATCTATCTTCCGTCTAAGGATTCAGGTTGAATCCTTAAGGAATAAAGCCCGCATTGGAAAGTGCTACCGCTGTCAAATACACGGCCACTCAGCGAATTGCTGCCATGGTAGCGAGCGCTGCGTAAAGTGCGGCGATCCACATAGATCATTTTTAAAGACCAAATTTAAAGAAACCTCACTCCATCGGCCCTGACATTATTCCAACATTTATACTAAAGGGTTGTTCCGACCTTTTAATACCACCATTATGTCATCTCTTCCATGTATGCCTAAAAAACGGGATTCTCCCAGACATCTGGAGATTAACTAAAATAACCCCTATCTACAAGAAGGGTGACAAACGCGATATCCGGAATTATCGACCAGTTGCCGTTCTATGTTCCATCATGAAAATATTCGAGAAAATTTTACATAAATATATACTTAATCACGTTAATCCAATTCTTGATGACCGTCAATATGGTTTTAGACCCCAGATGTCAGTAACATCAAACCTCTTACGCATCTCAGATTTCTTATCACAAACTCTCGACAATCGGGGAAAGGTGGATGTTGCTTATTTCGACTTGGAAAAAGCATTCGACAAGGTTGACTTCTACATTCTTCTAAATAAGCTAGCTTCATTTGGTTTTTCCAAAAGACTACTCTATTTTTTTGCTTCATATTTTCGAAATCGTACACAGTTTGTTCATTATAAGGGTTCCAGTTCTTTTGAATTCATAATTTTTTCTGGAGTTCCTCAGGGGTCTATCCTTGGACCACTTCTGTTTCTGATTTTTATTAACGATATTGGTTCAGTCATCACACATTCGCTGTATTTACTATTTGCAGATGACTTGAAACTATATCGCTCAATAAAAAACCATCTTGACTGTATTCTCCTTCAACGTGACATTGACTGCGTCTCAAACTGGGCCAAAATAAATGGCTTGAACTTCAGTACACCCAAGTGCAATATCGTCTCGTATACAAGATCAAAGAAACCGCATGTATTTGAATATACAATCAAGGAAATTATTCTCCAACACCTAAACCAAATCAAAGATCTAGGAGTTTTTTACGACAGCAAACTAACTTTTCACCAACACATCGATGATTTAATAAGCAGAGCATACAGGCTTCTCGGCTTCGTAATTAGGATCTCATATCCGTTTCGTTACACAAAAACACTGACGTTATTATATAATAAACTAGTCCTAAGTGTACTGGAATCAAACCCGATCATCTGGGCTCCACATGAATTAACATACACTTTACGCATTGAAAGAGTCCATAAATTTTTTTTAAGGTTCTTATTCTCTCGGCTCTATGGACGTTACCCTTGGCTTTACCCATCGATTTATATATTAGGCATGACCAATTACCACTCCCTAGAGACACGTAGAGGTATTGCTTTGCTTAAATATTTTTTCAACTTATAAACGTTCACTTATCTAATAATGAGATACTGGCCCAACTAAATTTTTTTGTACTAGAGTCTCACTCTCGAGGACGTCATCACAATCTTCTATAAAGTAGAGCAAGCCGCACTAATTTATTTATGAACTCACCTGTGGGGAGAGCTACGTGCTTTTTAAATGCAGTAGATAAAAAAAATAGATTTATTTTTTGTGTCCTATAGCGCATTTGCGAGATTTTTGGCATTGCATATACACTGCACAAATGGTACAATTATAACGTCTTAGGCTATATTACCTGTAATTGTTATAAATAAATGTACAAATTATATATATATAAATAAATAAATAAATCATCAAACTACCCAAAACCGAAGGATACCCCGGCTAAATGCGCACTGTGCCAAGGGGCTCATACGGCCAACTATGGTGGGTACCCTGCAAGGCCCCAAAACTCAAACCCAAACTACAATAGAAACCGCAACACCAATTATACGGGCAATTATAACAACAATTGGCGGAACAAAATCAATAACCATAGGAATCAACACAATAATAGACAAACACCCAAACACCCCCACATCCACATCCACATCGAAAAAACCCCCAGACAGAATAGTCCTGCACCTGTAGCTGCTCCCGCAGCCTCCCTAGTGGATTTCCCCACCCTTCCAACCCCATCTGTCCCAATTTTTCCCTCCACCATAACTCCCCCACCTCTAACCCTACACTTACTGCCTCTCCCAATCCAAATCCCCGTAACTGGCCTCAGCCTCATTCTTATAACTAGAGACCTCACCATCAATCTAATAGGGGTCCTATTAACCATTTACAAGCCCAATGACATGAATGTAAAAGTTAACTATTTTGTTGATTATTTTAAAAGCGTCTATGACGAAGATATCCCAGACAATTATATACCACCTTCGTCGCTTAACGAGAGCATACATATCCCTGCCATACACATCAATATAAAGGACGTTATAAGTAAAATCAAATCCCTAGACAAAAACAAAAAGGCTGGACCTGATAATGTACATCCCAATATCCTGATAAATTGCATTACTTCACTGGCTGAGCCGATTTTTCTATTGTTTAATCAATCCCTTGACACAGGGTGCTTCCCTGATATTTGAAAACGTTGTTATCTAACTCCTATATTTAAAAAGGGTAATAAAAGTGATTTTACTAACTATAGACCAATATGTAAGCTATCCGTAATTCCTAAACTTTTTGAAAAACTATTACTTGATAAAATTTCACCATGTATTAACCATCTCATTGTTCCGAATCAACACGGATTTTTGTCGGGTAGATCAACTCTAACAAATTTCTCGTTATATGAAAACTATATATCAAACGCATTAGCTAACAGAACTCAAGTCGATTCCATATATACGGACTTTATCAAGGCCTTTGACAAAGTATGCCATAAAATTCTCCTGATCAAACTACGTAAGCTCGGTATTGACGGAAAACTTTTAGAATGGTTCGCTAGCTATCTAACTGATAGAGTTTTACTTGTAAAAATCAATTTGTTCATTTCCAATCAATTTATAGATACCAGTGGTGTACCACAGGGGTCTCATTTAGGCCCAATTTTATTTTTAAAGTTTATAAATGATATTGTAAATATATTTGATGAAGATATTAAAGCGTTACTTTTTGCAAATGATTTAAAAATATTTAAAATAATCAAAAGCGCTGAAGATTGTATCTGTCTACAAAATAATTTGAACAGGTTAATTAATTGGTGTTCTCTTAACAAACTTCATCTGAACATAAATGAGTGTTATTCAATAAAATTTTACAGAATAAATCAGCCAATTATTCATTCATATAAACTCAATAACTCAATCCTTACCTCTGTCGAAGAAATTAATGACCTGGGGATAACTTTCGACTCTAAATAAAACTTTATATCGCATATAAATAATATTAATAATATTAATAATAAAGGAATGAAAATAATAGGCTTCATTCTTCGAAATTCCAGAGGTTTCAAGATATTTCAACATTAAAAATTTTGTATACATCCCTGGTTCGTAGTCAAGTCCAATATAACTCCTCGATCTGATCCCCCCACTACAAATTACATTCAGATTCAATCGAAAAAATTCAACATAAATTCCTAAGACACATTAATTTTCAACTCGGTATTCCCATTGAAAATATAAATTATAATTACTTGATGAAAAATCTAAATCTATTAAAACTCTCAGATCGAAGAATTATATCCGACTTAATATTTATGTTCAGAATTGTAAGTGGTAGTATAGACAGTCCTGATTTAATTAACCTCATTGAATTTCATATACCCACGAGAGCTACTCGTTCTAAAATTTTGTTTAAATGCAACAATATCAGGACTGAGTATTCCAAACACTCGCTTGTACCTAGGTTGCATGAAGTTAGTAATAGATACGCAGATGTGGTAGATCTATTTAACTGCACGCAAGGTAGGTACAAGAGGGCTATGCTATCAAATCTTTTCAATCAATATTATTTTAATCTAATTCTACCTTATTTGCACTATAGAAACTTATGTACTTGTATCTCTTGTTTACTTACTTACTCTCTAATGTCATTTCACAATCAAATGCCACATATATTTGTAATTCTTTTTTTTTTTAAATATTTCTACGATTTAACTGTGACATGTTATAATTGTTTATGGTATATTTATACCGTTGATATTAAATAAATAGGCATATTTCAACTCAGCAGTACAGACTAGAGAGGGGCCCAGCCTCCACCCAAGAGTCCCAACTACCCTCGCCCCCGTTGGACCCGATACACATAAAAGCCCTCAAAGAACAGCTAGAAGCTCTTCAAGCCACTATTAAACACGTCACTGACGAAATGTTTAAAATTCAAGCCACTTTAAGAAATCATAATGTCTAGACACCAAAATAAAACAGTCAATCTACAAACAGCCTATTGGAACGCTAATGGCTCTTTCATCACCCACAAAGGTGTAATAATAGAATTTCTTAAAGAATTCAACATTGACGTATCCTTCATTAATGAAACATGGCTCAAACCATCTAAGAAATTTCAATTACCCAACTATATCACATACCGTGATGACAGATTAACCAATAATTAATATTAACCTATTAACCCGCGGCACAGCTATTTTAGTTAAAAATAATATTGACCACCGTCTAGCTCATTCATTCACTAGCATTAACATAGAATCCACATCGGTAGTAGTAAATACATCCTCAGAACCACTTAAACTCATTTCTGTTTATTCACCACCAAAACGTCCACTGATCCCGTCCGAACTGGACAGTCTATTAGAAGAAAATGTCCCCACCATTATAGCCGGAGACATGAACGCAAAACATGGATCGTGGCACAGCCTACGTCCAAACCTAAAAGGTAATGTGCTGGCAAAATACGCTAGCACTAAATCAATTGTAGTAGACGCTCCGGACATACCAACGCTACACCAGTCTAACGCAAATCCGGACGTGATTGACATAGTTATCCTAAAAGAAACAAATCACTTGCACTCATTAAAAGTACTAAACGAACTAACCTTCGACCAAGATCCAGTTCTTCTAACATTATCAGGAGGCTCTAATCCCTTGGTCCCCCACGTGCCCATAAAAAAAATTAATTGGAAAAAATTCAGCGATTTATTAGAAAATAAAATCACAATACCTAACGAAGTAGCATTAAATACTGCCACCTCCAACTTAATTAAAACCCTAAAATCTTGCATTAACGAAGCGTCATTAGAGAATACTAAAAAGAAATTCAACTCAGCGAAAAATGGTATTACCGAAGAGGTCAAAGACCTTATTAGGGAAAAAAACCAAGTGCGTAAGGAGTGGCAAAGTTCTTATAACCTCATTGTTAAACAACATTTAAATATGAAATAAAAACAATATTTTTATAATTAAAAAATTATCAGTATTAATGAAGTCTTTCACTTTTTCATTATATACATTTCGTGGGATGATTAAAACTGTATTACCCTTGTCAGCTTTTGTCAGGATCAAATCTTCATCGGCTAATTTTTTACGAATATTTTTTATTATAGTTGTCTCAGGATTTGGCATAGGTTTGAATTTGGGTATGAGTTCTTTTATTGTTTCAGCGCTCTTGTAGAAGAATTTTTGTGGATGATTATGTAAAGCTGAATCTATATCCACTGCAACTTGTTCTATTGCAGCATTAAACTGATTTATTTTATTTTATTTTTTTATTTTATTTATTTAAACGCCCATAGGGCTTTTACCTATAACAATGTACATCTTTATTTTTTAGTTATACGGATTACATATAAAAAATTTAAAAACAACAAAAAAATCAGTGTTAACAAAATACAGGTTACATAAAAAAATATCAGAGTTGACAAAATATGTTACATAAAATATAAGAATTTTAAACATATTGGTATGGATAGAGTAAGTGAGACGAAAAATATAAAATCTGCCAAAACCCACAAAATCAACCATAATGATAATAAGAAAATATAACAATAGTTTACAAATTAGGTAAAAATAGTTCGCACATACTCCGTTTAAAGTTGGCCAAGTTCAAATTATTGTCAAATACATTTATATTATTTAAGTATTTGTTACCAAGACTGTGTAAACGTTGTATTGGAGAGTGAAAACTATAGTTGGAATGAGATGTATGTATGTAAAATGTTGATATTTGCCTAGTTGTTCGTGTAGGTATGTGTAGATTTATTAAATGCAGGAGTTCACAACAATCGAATTTAGAGTTCAATAATTTTAATAAAAAGGTTAGGTCGTTTATTTTTCTTCTGTTTTCTAATGTCGGAATATTTAAATGATTCAATAATGACTGGTAATTTATGTGTTCTAAAGGGATGTTAAGTTTAAAATTGACGAAGCGTAGAAATTTTCTTTGAATTCTTTCAACATTATGAATATGTACATTGTAGAAGGGCGACCAAACTATGGAGTTATGTTCTATCAGGCTTCTAACAAGGGATATGTACAATAGTTTTATGATTTGTAAAGATTCAAAGTTTTTAATTGTTCTTAATATAAAACCTAATGTTTTCATACCCTTATTCACAGTTTGTTGAATGTGGGCCGTAAAGTCTAGTTTCTCATCCATTATTATGCCAAGATCTCGCATTTCCTTTACTCTTTCTAATTTTGTTTTATTTATTGAATAGCCAAAAAATTGTGATGTTTTTTTTCTTGAAAAGGTCAAAATTTTGCATTTTTCTACATTTAAATATAAATTGTTTTGTGAACACCAGTTATTTAGCATGTCTATATTAGATTGAAGAACTTGACAGTCGTTTAAGGAGGTTATTTCTTTATATAATTTAATATCGTCGGCGAATAGCAGTACATTGACATTTTTAAAGCAGTTGACTATGTCATTTATAAAAACAATAAATAAAATTGGGCCAAGATGACTACCTTGCGGTACGCCACTAGTGGCCAAAAATGGTTTAGATAAAAAAGATTTTATTTTAACACGTAAAGTTCTACCAGATATGTAGCTACTTAACCAGCTTAACATATTTGCTCTGATTCCTATAGCATGAAGTTTTTGGATCAGTACTTTGTGAGACACTTTATCAAAGGCTTTCGAAAAATCAGTATATATACAGTCAACTTGTTTATTTTTAGAAAAAGACTCCAATATATAGTTTTGAAACAGTAGTAAATTTGTTGTAGTTGATCTACCTCTAATGAAGCCATGTTGTTTGTCATTTATTAACTTTGTTAGTGTGGGATATATTTCTTCCAAAACTAAAGATTCAAAGATTTTGGGTAATACAGATTGTATGCATATTGGTCGATAGTTTGAAATGTCAGTCTCGTCACCTTTTTTAAATATTGGAATAATATAGCTGGATTTCCAGTAGACGGGAAAATATCCAGAGGATAGTAGGTGGTTAAATAAAATGGTAGTGGTTTAGACAATACGGAGGAGCACTGTTTTAGGAAAATTGGCGGGATGGTGTCCGGGCCTGCAGACTTGTTTATGTCTAAGGAACTTAATTTTTTTTTGCAAGATTCTTCGGTGATGTAGCAGTCTGTTAAATGTGTCTGATTATTAGAATACTTCAGGTTATATTTTAATCCTTTGGATAGTAGGGTTGTGGGTGATGAAAATTGTTTCCTGGCTGGCAGTAGTAAGAAAATTTTATGAAGATTTGCGTGCTTCGAGCTAGGCGTGAGCGGCCAACAGGGACGGTCGACCTCACGTCTCGTTCCAAGTAGGTAATTCTTCTTACTCTGGTTTATTAGACTCTGGTTCACACGTTTCTATTCTAGGTAACAATTTTCATAGTAAGTTTTTAGATGAAGGCTTCAAGCTATCCAAATTAGACTCAAGTTTTTCATTAGTATCTGCTACGGGGCATTCTGTGTTATGTTCTTACAAAATTACGGTTCCGGTCCGTTTAGATAAGGTAGAAAAATCTTTTAGTTTTGTAGTTATGCCTCAAATTAAAGCTAACATTGTTCAAGGCTGTGATTTTTGGAAGGTTTTCAATATTTGTCCAAAAATTTCGAAAATGATGCCCTCAAGTGAGCTAGACAATACGAAATGCAAAACTGAGGTTATAGGTTAAGACAATGCGGCAAACTTAAATACTTCTCAGCGCTCTGCTTTAGATAGTGTAATTCGCGAATATGTTTCCTATTCGGGTAATCGATTAGGTAGAACATCATTAGAAAAACATGTCATAAACACAGGTAACATTTCTCCCATAAAACAACGAGTTTATCCGATCTCGCCTCATTTACTTCCGAAAGTACACGCAGAATTGGACAGATTATTAGAACTTGGGGTAGTGGAACCTAGCAATAGCTCTTGGAATAACCCTATAGTTTTGGTACCCAAGAAGAATGGCACTTACAGATTATGTCTTGACAGTAGAGTCCTAAATGCCAACTCTAAGCGTGATGCATACGCGACACCGTTCATTTCTGATATATTGAATAGTCTGGGAGGTGAACGCTATTTAACTACTTTAGACCTGAATGACGCATTCTTTCAAATACCTCTAGACGAAAACTCAAAAGAAAAAACCGCGTTCACAATTCCTAAAAGAGGATTATTTCATTTTGTGACAATGCCATTCGGTTTACATGGTGCTAGCTCGCGCATGTCTAGGTTAATGGACAAGATACTTGGCCAAGAGTTCGACGACAAAGTGTTCTGTTATCTTGATGACATTATAATCATTAGCACTTCTTTTGAAGAACATTTACATCTTTTGAGACAGGTTAAACAGAAATTACAGGCCGCGGGCCTTAAGATAAACGTTGATAAATTGGTTTTCTGCAGAGATTCTCTGAAATATTTGGGTTTTGTCATTGACAACAAAGGGCTTCGCACCGATCCAGATAAAGTAAAAGCAATTGTTGATTTTCCAACGCCTTCATCTCAGAAGAGCCTACGTAGATTTATAGGAGTTCTTTCCTGGTATAAAAGGTTCATTATTAATTTTTCTATTATTGCTGCTCCTTTACATAACTTAACAAAGAAAGAATTCGCGGGGAGAAAATTTGCGTGAAACGAGAAAGATCAGGCGGCTTTTGAGAAATTGAAAACCTGTTTGGTAAATGCTCCTGTTCTCGCTTGTCCTGAATTTAGTAAGCCTTTCACAATTAGCTGCGACGCATCAAGTGTTGGCCTCGGTGCGGTTCTTAGCCAACATGATGATAATCAAATAGAACACCCTATTTCTTTCATATCGAGATCATTATCGGCTCAAGAAAGGAATCTTTCCACTACGGAAAGGGAATTAAATGCCATGATTTTCGCGTTAGAAAAATTTAGAGGTTATATTAAAGGCTCACCAATTCCGGTAAAAATAATTACGGACCACTTTAGTCTCAAATGGCTTACTAGCCTAAAATCACCTTCGGGAAGGTTGGCGCGTTGGGCAGTAAGGCTTCAACAATTTAATTTTGAAATTATTCACCGTAAAGGAAAGGACAACATACTTCCAGATGCGTTATCGCGTGACCCCTTACAAGTTAACATCATTGCTCAAACCTTTGACACATCTGATAAGTGGTACATCAAATTAAGAGAAAAAATTATTGCCAGTCCTGATAAATTTTCGGCTTGGAAAGTGGTGAATGATAAGATTTTCAAACACATTCAAAGCATGGAAGCTCTTCATAGGTTGTATGATTGGAAGGAGGTTCTTCCTAAAGAAGCTAGAAAGAATGTTATTGTAGAACACCACGTTCCTCCGGTTTGTGCTCAATTTGGTATAATGAAAACGTTAAATAGGATAAGGCATAAATATATATATTTTTTTTTTATTAAAGAAAGACAAACATTCCCGGGTTACGAATAACCCAACAATGTTTGAAAATCTCCTACTACCACCACAGAAAGCCGAAAATGTTGCTTGTGTTGTGATGGAGGACATAGCCAGCCGAGGAATCGAACACGCGACGCTCGGGTGAGACCCAAGCGCTATGCCCACTCAACCACTGACCAAGATGGCAGAAGATGTGAAACAATTTATTAACAAATGCCAAACTTGCTTAGGTTATAAAAGCACTAATTTGCTTCCACCAGGTCTTATGGGAAATCCCAAATTAGTTCAACGCCTATGGCAGATGATTGCGACGGATTTACTAGGTCCTTATCCGAGTTCATACACGAAAGGGTACACTTATTTATTGGTTATTTCGGATTTCTTCTCTAAATATACCAAACTTTTCCCTCTGAGAAAAGCTACAGGGAATAACATTACTAGCATTCTTGAAGATGAAATTTTCTATAAGTTTGGGGTACCAGACACCATCGTCTTGGATAATGGTCCACAGTATATTTCACGGGACATGAAGGCTTTAGTTAAAAAAATTAACATAAGGCATTTGTTTTACAACTGTAGGTATCACCCGCAGAATAATCCGGTGGAACGCGTCAATAAGGTTCTAGTTTCAGCCCTTGCTTCATATGTTGGTTCTGACCACAGAACATGGGCGAACCATTTAGCTGAGATTGAATTAGCAATAAATTCAGCAGTACATGAGGTTACAGGGTACACGCCGTTTTTCCTTAATTTTGGTAGAGAGATTGTAATCTCAGGTAAGGAATATGCAGATGCTGATTTCAATGCTGAGGATATTAAATTTTCAGAACGTGACACCTGGGCTACTGATTTACAGGAATTAAATGATATCTTTTCACAGGTGCGCATATCGTTAAGACAGTCTTATGAACGCAACAAGCGTCAGTATAACCTGCGTCGCAGGGATATTCAGTACAAAGTAGGAGATATCATCTGGCGGAGATCGTTCATTCTTTCTGATGCGAGTAAACATTTTTCCGCTAAACTTGCACCAAAATTCATCAAAAGCAAGGTGGTAGGGAAAATTTTCCCGGTTGCGTATCAATTAGCGGACATGAATGGGAAGGCACTGGGTACCTTTCATGCGAAAGATATGCTAAAAGTAGAACAAGTTGATGGTTCTGTGTCATAATCAATTTTCTTTCTAGCAAAACTTGGTTTTCTTGGTGAGATTTTATTTAGGTCTGTTCTACCGCTATTTTTATGTGGCATGCATAAACCGACATTATGTTTCCAAACTTACATCCATCGTGAGAACACGATTGCGCTTTGTGTCCTTACGTTGAATGTTTGTGGTGATTGGGTTTAGTATTAGTTGGGTATTATAGTTGTGTTGTCATTATTATATATTTTTTATCTTTCTTAAGTGTTGTCAGAGTGTGGGAGTGACTGGCCATCACGACCATACTTTGATTAGGTATAGTTGAGAAATATCAGACATGTTGGATTTGTGATTGATATTGTTGTTTTTTTTATAATTACAAAAAGGAAAAGAACGGGAATGTCTTTTGCATAACAACGTGGTTGTTAGAAGTGTTCATTCTGATCCCTGGAATGTATCCTTCTCACAAGTATGATGATCCTAATTTTGTGTGTATTATTTAGTCTTAACATGTGTTGTAGTGAATGTATTAGAATATTTAGTTTTTTTTGAGCAATTCTTTGTTCTCCAGAGGAGGTTTAATTTTCCTCACCAGATAAATATGTACATTGAAAATGATAGCTCCAGAAGCTTATAATATCTATTTTTCCAGAGTTTTAGGAAAGTCTGTTGCATGTTTAAAAGTTGTTACATTTGAGTTAAATACGAATCTCGAATTTAATATTAATTAATTATGAGGAATACTATTTTTTTAGAAATTAAACAAACTTATTCAACAGAAGTTTTAATTAGATCTAATGATCATTATCGTGGGATGGATCTCAGATGATTACAGTTAACTTTTTTTTTTCAACAGATGTCAGGGGAGTTAGAGAAAAAAAAAATTTTTCAAATGATAAATTTCAAATAAATCTTTCGAGGTTTGGTTCTTAGATATTACGTTTCTAGGGTTCTATAGGTATCAGTATACTATTATTTAATATTTCAATTGAATATTTATATATTTCATCTGCTACATAAGGTGGAGATCAATTGATAATTTAAAATAGAGTTTTTTTGCTTTCAAATTTTGCTTATCATGGTTAATTATTGTATATCTTATTCATTTTTTCAAAACATAGATCTTTCAAAACATGGTGATTTTTCTTGTAAGTTTTAGTATAACCATCAGTAGGTCTCACGTGTTATTAGGAATTCTTTCTGGATCTCAACATCAGTCATCGGTTTCAACCATCTCTAACCTACAATATAGAAATCTTTCTTCAATTGGAACTTTTTCAAGGATGGCTCTTCAGTCTTCTCTGGTCGTCAACAGTCTTCTGGTAATTTTGAAGCTAAGTGGCATTGAGTATGCAGAAGTCTCTCTTCAATTGGAACCGGTTTTACGGATGGCACCACTGTTACTCCAAAATACCTCACCAGTCTGATATTTAACCGACTTCAAGTAACATAGAGGGTACTGGAATTATTTCTTCTGTGGGAATGGCTCCTTGGACGTCTTCACGTTGGTCTTCTAGGATGGCTTCAAGATACTTTTGGAAGCTGCAACATTCTTCTGTCATGCGACTGCAGGCGCCAGGTGGCGTAGTGGAATTTCCTGTAGAAATTCTGTTGGCCAGGGGGGTAATGTAGCGGTAGGAACCATCCGCTGACATACCAAGACTTCTAGACACGCGTTGGCATGGAATTACAGCTGCCACTCGGAGGGTTCAAGTAAGCTAGGCGTTGAATTCCAGAGAAGCCGGGAGTTGGTTTTCGAGGCGTGTGGCGAAAGGACATCGGAGAACGGGCTGCTTGAATGTCGGAGATTTAATATACGCACGTGAGACAAATTTATTAATCCTCATGAATTAGACACATAATCTCTTAGATATCACCATGATTATAAATTCGTTTAGAAGAGTTTTCTAGACTGGCGCTCAGTGGTAATGTCTTATTTTAAGCTTTATAGTTAATATAATTTTACGAGTTAATATAATTTTACGAGTTAATATAATTTTACGAGTTAATATCGTGGCCAACCACCCCTGATTTTCTAAATTTAAGTCTTGCTCTTGTATTTAAGGTTTAAATTAAATATACATTCATATTTTTATATCACAATTGATATTCTGAGTCTTCTTTTCAATTCCCCTTATTGCTACAAGCTATGGTGGAGCATATTACCAGAATACGGTGAGTTTAATATAATATGTGGTGACAAGCTACGTGACAAGCGATGCAAATGTTGGGTTTCATATTAAGAACTTAAAAAGATTTCAAAAATTTAAAAATATTGTATTCATCCATTGTCAGAAGCCATTTAGAATTCAACTCAACCATTTGGAATCCATTTTACAATATTCATGAAAAATCTATCGAGCGAATCCATTATAAATTTTTACGTAACATAAATTAAAGATTAGGTATTCCTATTGAAAACATTAACTACACCTCACTGTTGAAAGTCATGGGCCTTGCCACATTAAAAGAAAGAAGAATATGTTCTGATCTCTTTTTTCTTTATAAAATTGTTAATAACATGTTTGACTCCCCTGAACTCCTTAGGTTGATCGACCTTCATGTGCCTAGTGGAACGGTTCGTCAGAAGGTACCTTACCATTGTAACATTGCAGGTACCAAAGCAGAAATAAATTCAGTAATGAACCGACTACACAGTGCAGGGAATAAATATTGCGTGAACACTAACGGTACTGAATGTCTATCAGCCTATAAACACATTATTATTAAATCTGTATGTCAAATATGAACTTGGCAAACATTAAACGGAGTATGTGCAAACTATTTCTACTACTCTGCAAACTATTGTGGAGAATCACTTATCAACCTTATAAGTTAATTTTTAGATGTGTAATCCCTAAACGCAGAGACCTGAATGGCTTAAAGATAACCATAGATCATTCCGAGTTCAATAGCCGTTCTGACGAGTCCTGTTATACGTTTTTTCTCCACATTAAAGCCTTTCTAGTTTAATGTAAAATTGTGATCTTTTAAATCTGTTAAAATAAAATTATCCTTCTGAAATATAATCGTGTTTATTGGAGTCAAAATATACTTGGATGGTGACGTTGTTTGTAACACAGGTAAGTATTAAATACCCGACGTCTCAAACCTCCATAAATGGTGACAACCCGACATTTCACGCGGTATAAATTTAATATAATCTTGAATATTTCTCTCTTTTCGATAAATGACAATCAGATGATCAGAACGACTATTGGACCGGAATCCTGAGGAATTACAAGGTGAGTTCATTCTTACAATTATTTTCAAAATTTTTAATTTACACTTTGTCCTTGAATATTAAATGCTCCTCAGTAAATATAAAATTATGAAGTATATACATACTTCCTGTGATTGTTACGACAATTTCAGATATACGAGAATGCAAAACCCCATACTGTGATTTTTAAAGACATCCTGATTTTCGTGATTTATTTTCTCCAACTAATGATAAAAATGTCTCTTATTCTTTTAAGAATTAAGCTTGCGTATAAAATCTTTTTCAGTGAGAATTCCAAATCATCTCTACACGGGTGCATACAGAGCAGCAATAGAGAGTTCCAGCAACACGTTCCAGCCACAGTGACGTACATCATTGCAGAGAATAGCAGCCAAATCTCTTCATGCCGCCAGTACTCCATCCCCACGAGATTCTGCAAGCCACAGCAAGCAGCATAGAACGCCGTTGGAGACAAAAGAACCGATACAATCGTAAAGTTTTAAAATTTTCACTAATTTGAGTACCTACATGACTTCGCAAAATGTGTTGTTAAAACAATATGTTACAAATAAATCCTGGCAAATTTTAAATGGGAACAATTTTAATCAGCAATTCTATAATTGGATAAACTACCTACATTTATTAAAATAAATTAAGCAAATTTTTACTCTTGAAAAATATATACAAATATCAATCTGTAAATTAAAGGTTCGAATCTCGGATAATATTACCAAAATATTCCACCAATTTACGACTCTATATTAGTTTCGAAAAAGTTACATAGATGGTTCCTTTAAAAAAGTAAATTCCATTGATTTTTTAAAAAAATATCCATCTGCATATTTGCCAAATTTCCACACATTTGCTAATCTCGAACTAAATGCGAAATGACCACATCTGTCAGCCAAGACATTACCCTCGATAAATTCTTCTCCGAACAAACCTCCGAACGAGTTCAACGTGTAATCAACAAACTAACAACATGGAATCTACCAACACAAAGCAAGACCTCCACCATGTCTCAGTAAGGCTTCCACCTTGCTGGAAGGACAACATTTCATTATGGTTTGTGCAGACAGAGGCACAATTTGCAAATTCACGAATAAAAGAAGATTTTACAAAATACAACATCATCGTCGCAGCCCTAGATTCGCAAATTCTACAAAGCGTGAGTGACATTGTCACGAAGCCGCCAACAGCTGAAAAATATGCAACTCTCAAGACAGCACTTATTGATCGTCTCCAAGATTCAGCGGAGAAGCGTCTGACACGTCTTCTCACAGGGATTCAGTTAGAAGATAGGAAACCCACAGAACTCCTACGTCATATGCTTGAATTGGCCGGACCCGCTTTAGCGGAAAGTGAAATAGTGCAAACATTGTGGATGCAGCGTCTACCACAACACGCGCAAGCAATACTCTCAGCACTCTCGGAAAATAATATCTACCAACTGGCGTCAGCAGCAGATAAAATAATTGACATATACCAAACAACTGAATGCAGTGCGGTGGATCACAAGAATAGGCAGAGTTCATCAAGAGCGGAACCAACCGAAACATCCATATTGCTACAACTCCAGAAACAAGTTTCAGCTCTCACACACGAAGTATCCAAGTTAAAACTTACCCAGACGAATCGCTCTACAGATTTCCTAGGAAGTAGAACTCAAAGTCCTCGTAGGAACTTCCCATATTATAATGCACCACGACATAACTCCACAAGAAAAAGCAGGTCCAGGTCTCGTGATAGACCAGCTGAGAAGAACAATGATTTTTGCTATTACCACCTGCGATTTGGGGAAAAGGCTCACAAGTGCTATCAACCGTGCTCTTTTACTAAAAAAAACTTCGGGAAACGACAGCGGAACCTTGCAGTAGAGACATGTGAGATTCCCAACAACAAAACTTTTCGTCTCTTCGTGTATGACTTGCAAACACGACAGAAATTCCTTGTGGATACTGGTGCAGATGTTTCTGTCATACCGAGAAATCCATCTTATAACAAGAAAAGTTTAACTTCTGACAATTATCCCACTACGCTGTATGGAGCGAATGGAAATCCCATTAAAACCTATGGTACAAGGACCGTCGAACTCAATTTTGGCCTACGACGGGCATTAAAATGGCGATTCATTGTTGCCGATGTTTCAAGACCGATACTAGGTGCAGATTTTCTACACAATTACAACTTAACGGTTAACCTCAAAAAAGAAATTATCGCAGACCAGTCTACAGGTTTACTAATCAAGGGAACAACTTACAAAGGACCAACTTCTGGAGTCTCTACCATTTCTACATCGCAAAAATATCGGGACATCCTGAACAAATATCCTAACTTAACAAGACCTAATATGAAAATTCCTGATAAACAAAAACATTCAGTAACCCATTGTATAGAGACGAAGGAACCTCCTGTCACTGAGCGTGCTCGTAGGCTGGCACCAGCTCTACTAGAAGCAGCCAAAAAGGAATTTAAATTCTTAATGGAGCAGGGGATTTGCAGGCCATCAAAAAGTAATTGGGCCAGCCCCTTGCACATGGTCAAGAAGCCAAATGGTGAATGGCGTCCGTGCGGGGACTACCGCAGATCAAACGCAAAAACAATCGTAGACAAATATCCTATATCACAACTGCAGGATTTCGCACACAAATTATCAGACGCCTATATTCAGCACCATAGACATGACGCGTGCCTACCACCAGATACCAGTGGAACCAGCGGACATACCAAAGACAGCGATCATTACCCCATTTGGGTTATTTGAATTTACACGTATGCAATTCAGACTAACAAATGCAGCACAAAGCTTCCAGCGATTTGTGCATGCTGTAACCAAAGGCTTAGATTTTTGTTTCGTTTATTTGGATGAATCCTGAGGAATTACAAGGTGAGTTCATTCTTACAATTATTTTCAAAATTTTTAATTTACACTTTGTCCTTGAATATTAAATGCTCCTCAGTAAATATAAAATTATGAAGTATATACATACTTCCTGTGATTGTTACGACAATTTCAGATATACGAGAATGCAAAACCCCATACTGTGATTTTTAAAGACATCCTGATTTTCGTGATTTATTTTCTCCAACTAATGATAAAAATGTCTCTTATTCTTTTAAGAATTAAGCTTGCGTATAAAATCTTTTTCAGTGAGAATTCCAAATCATCTCTACACGGGTGCATACAGAGCAGCAATAGAGAGTTCCAGCAACACGTTCCAGCCACAGTGACGTACATCATTGCAGAGAATAGCAGCCAAATCTCTTCATGCCGCCAGTACTCCATCCCCACGAGATTCTGCAAGCCACAGCAAGCAGCATAGAACGCCGTTGGAGACAAAAGAACCGATACAATCGTAAAGTTTTAAAATTTTCACTAATTTGAGTACCTACATGACTTCGCAAAATGTGTTGTTAAAACAATATGTTACAAATAAATCCTGGCAAATTTTAAATGGGAACAATTTTAATCAGCAATTCTATAATTGGATAAACTACCTACATTTATTAAAATAAATTAAGCAAATTTTTACTCTTGAAAAATATATACAAATATCAATCTGTAAATTAAAGGTTCGAATCTCGGATAATATTACCAAAATATTCCACCAATTTACGACTCTATATTAGTTTCGAAAAAGTTACATAGATGGTTCCTTTAAAAAAGTAAATTCCATTGATTTTTTAAAAAAATATCCATCTGCATATTTGCCAAATTTCCACACATTTGCTAATCTCGAACTAAATGCGAAATGACCACATCTGTCAGCCAAGACATTACCCTCGATAAATTCTTCTCCGAACAAACCTCCGAACGAGTTCAACGTGTAATCAACAAACTAACAACATGGAATCTACCAACACAAAGCAAGACCTCCACCATGTCTCAGTAAGGCTTCCACCTTGCTGGAAGGACAACATTTCATTATGGTTTGTGCAGACAGAGGCACAATTTGCAAATTCACGAATAAAAGAAGATTTTACAAAATACAACATCATCGTCGCAGCCCTAGATTCGCAAATTCTACAAAGCGTGAGTGACATTGTCACGAAGCCGCCAACAGCTGAAAAATATGCAACTCTCAAGACAGCACTTATTGATCGTCTCCAAGATTCAGCGGAGAAGCGTCTGACACGTCTTCTCACAGGGATTCAGTTAGAAGATAGGAAACCCACAGAACTCCTACGTCATATGCTTGAATTGGCCGGACCCGCTTTAGCGGAAAGTGAAATAGTGCAAACATTGTGGATGCAGCGTCTACCACAACACGCGCAAGCAATACTCTCAGCACTCTCGGAAAATAATATCTACCAACTGGCGTCAGCAGCAGATAAAATAATTGACATATACCAAACAACTGAATGCAGTGCGGTGGATCACAAGAATAGGCAGAGTTCATCAAGAGCGGAACCAACCGAAACATCCATATTGCTACAACTCCAGAAACAAGTTTCAGCTCTCACACACGAAGTATCCAAGTTAAAACTTACCCAGACGAATCGCTCTACAGATTTCCTAGGAAGTAGAACTCAAAGTCCTCGTAGGAACTTCCCATATTATAATGCACCACGACATAACTCCACAAGAAAAAGCAGGTCCAGGTCTCGTGATAGACCAGCTGAGAAGAACAATGATTTTTGCTATTACCACCTGCGATTTGGGGAAAAGGCTCACAAGTGCTATCAACCGTGCTCTTTTACTAAAAAAAACTTCGGGAAACGACAGCGGAACCTTGCAGTAGAGACATGTGAGATTCCCAACAACAAAACTTTTCGTCTCTTCGTGTATGACTTGCAAACACGACAGAAATTCCTTGTGGATACTGGTGCAGATGTTTCTGTCATACCGAGAAATCCATCTTATAACAAGAAAAGTTTAACTTCTGACAATTATCCCACTACGCTGTATGGAGCGAATGGAAATCCCATTAAAACCTATGGTACAAGGACCGTCGAACTCAATTTTGGCCTACGACGGGCATTAAAATGGCGATTCATTGTTGCCGATGTTTCAAGACCGATACTAGGTGCAGATTTTCTACACAATTACAACTTAACGGTTAACCTCAAAAAAGAAATTATCGCAGACCAGTCTACAGGTTTACTAATCAAGGGAACAACTTACAAAGGACCAACTTCTGGAGTCTCTACCATTTCTACATCGCAAAAATATCGGGACATCCTGAACAAATATCCTAACTTAACAAGACCTAATATGAAAATTCCTGATAAACAAAAACATTCAGTAACCCATTGTATAGAGACGAAGGAACCTCCTGTCACTGAGCGTGCTCGTAGGCTGGCACCAGCTCTACTAGAAGCAGCCAAAAAGGAATTTAAATTCTTAATGGAGCAGGGGATTTGCAGGCCATCAAAAAGTAATTGGGCCAGCCCCTTGCACATGGTCAAGAAGCCAAATGGTGAATGGCGTCCGTGCGGGGACTACCGCAGATCAAACGCAAAAACAATCGTAGACAAATATCCTATATCACAACTGCAGGATTTCGCACACAAATTATCAGACGCCTATATTCAGCACCATAGACATGACGCGTGCCTACCACCAGATACCAGTGGAACCAGCGGACATACCAAAGACAGCGATCATTACCCCATTTGGGTTATTTGAATTTACACGTATGCAATTCAGACTAACAAATGCAGCACAAAGCTTCCAGCGATTTGTGCATGCTGTAACCAAAGGCTTAGATTTTTGTTTCGTTTATTTGGATGACATACTAATCGCTTCCAAAAACGAAGAAGAACACAAAAAACATCTAGACTTACTGCTAAATCGTCTTGCCGAATATGATCTGGTAATTAATATAAACAAGTGCCAATTTGGTGTGCATACAGTTAACTTGTTGGGTCACACAATCACCCAAAAAGGAATGTCGCTAATTAAAGAAAAAGTAACAGCAGTCACAGAGTTTCCAACACCAAACACAGCAAAAGACTTACGAAGATTTTTGGGAATGCTAAATTACTATCGCAGATTCCTTCCAAATTCTATCAACACACAGACTAAGCTATTCAACAGCATCTGCGGTTACAAAAAAAACGACAAAAGGATACTTACATGGAATCAAGAACTGACAGAAGCGTTTGAGGAAAGTAAACAGCAATTAGCAAATGCAGCTTTACTCGCGCATCCAATCCCATCAGCAAGAATTTCTATAATGGTCGACGCTAGCGACATAGCCATGGGAGCCTCACTACAACAGTTCAACGACAACTCTTGGGAACCTCTAGGATTTTTCTCGAAAAAATTTACACCTGCTCAGAAGAAGTACAGCACTTTTGATCGAGAACTTACCGCCATTTACGAAACTGTAAAATATTTCCAGAACCACATTGAAGGTAGAAATTTCACAATATATACGGACCATAAACCAATTACCTTCGCCTTTAATAAGAAGCGAGCCTCTAGCTCACCACGTCAAGAAAGGCAGCTGGATTATATAGCGCAATTTTCAACGGACATTAGACATGTTTCCGGAGAACATAACGTAGTAGCTGACGCACTATCTCGAATAGATGAGATTAATAGTCCTACTTCTATTGACTATAGGCAGATGGGAATAGAGCAGTGTCAAGACGACGGACTTATGAAGGCAGAAGATGACACCGCCCTCGCCTTACGTCAAATGGTGATACCTGGCACCGAAACTTCAATATGGTGTGACATATCAACAGGTCACATCAGACCATTTGTACCGGCTTGCATGCGAAAACAAGTCATTGAAAGTGTACATAATATTTGCCACCCTGGCATCCTGGGAACGACAAAGACAATTAAACAAAGATTTGTATGGCATAACATGGCTACAGACATAAAAAACTTTGTCAAGCAATGTGTAGCCTGTCAAAAAGCTAAGGTCTCCCGACATACTGTTGCACCATTAGCAACGTATATATATTACCTGAGGATCGATTCCGAAATATACATATCGATCTAGTTGGACCTCTCCCAATATGTAACGAGTACCAGTACATACTTACAATGGTTGACAGATTTACCCGATGGCCTGAGGCAATTCCTCTAAAAAATATGACAGCAGAAACGGTCGCCACGGCATTGACGACCCATTGGATTGCCCGTCATGGAACTCCTGACAGCATAGTAACCTACCAGGGGCGTCAATTTGAAAGTTGTCTCTTCAAAAAACTTACAGAGAAGTTTGGCATCAAGCACCAGATAACAACTGCGTATCACCCACAAGCCAACGGTATGATTGAGAGATGGCACCGTACGTTAAAATCATCTCTTATGGCATGTGGAGACCAGAATTGGGTTGAAAATCTACCACTCATTTTACTTGGCCTGAGAGCAACAGTACGCGAAGATTTGAAGTGTTCACCAGCAGAACTAACTTACGGTAGAACTCTAAAATTACCTTGCGATTTCTTCACAGCAACTCCACGTGAGGAACCAGATATTTATATAGGACGACTCCAGCGGAAGTTCGAGAACATCAAATCAACTCCTGCCAGCGTCCACGGTACAAGAAAATTTTTTGTTCATAAAGACCTACCTACTTCTACACATGTGTTCCTTAGAACCGATGGGGGAAGAAAGCCACTTCAGAACCCCTACGAAGGCCCATACAAAGTTGAAGAGCGTAATGAAAAAACATTCGTCATTACCGTTAAAGGACAACCAAAACGCGTCTCGATAGACCGACTAAAATCTGCCTTTGTACCAGTAGAGGATAATGTACCTATTTCAACACCTGTCCAGGAACCCAGAAAACATTACAAGAACAAGATCTGGTCGCAGAGTTCATTTTCCTGATAGATACCAATCAGTACGCAAATGAATGGAACTATGGCAAAATAAATTCATTTCCTTATTAACATTCATACAAACTCATATCAAGTATAAGTTGATTCATACAAAACAAAATTTTATAGTAATTTATATAAAATACATAACCAAACTCATTGGAATTTCAAAGTATGTATATATTTTAAATTTACCGAGCAAAAATACTAAAAGTCTACAAAAACTTGATGAAATTTTGAGCTTTAGTATTTAAACTATCATAATTCTTGTAACTAATGAAAAATTTTCATTCTTAAAATCATGTAAATAACATTTAACTAGTTTTAAGTAAACTTTAAAATCGTATATTACACGATACAACATCAATGTCTAACATATTATCTTACAACCAGCTAAGATAGCGAACACTTTAATATGTTTTACAATAAATGTACCAAGCATAATATATCACGCATTAATATAACATAAATATGTCTTACCATTATATCTTACCATAACATATAACATATACTTAAGATAACTTATATATATAAAACGGACTTAATATTTAACATTTATCATGTAAACCATATACCAGATATTAATTTATACCTATATATTAAACATATCCAAGTTCAAAACCATTCCGCTATACGCGTTGAAGTTTCATATATTAAAAAAAAAAAATTTAAGCATTTTTATGTAAATCTTGTTATGCAAAAATTTTACACGTACTTTTAACAACTTTTAACAAACCTATGTACTTAGTTTTACAGTACATTATGTATTCTAAAGGAATTGAACATGTTGTTGAAATTTTCTCATTTATATGATACAATAATATTTTATACCATTTCTTTTAATGAAATGTAATTGTTTATAACCTTGTAATATTTTAACCGCATCCTCTCAAGTGTGATGCAGGTAACCTGCATCACACCTGATAGAACGTGTTGTTGAAAAAACTATTTTATCTAAATATTACTCCTTAAGTGTTTACAATGGTATTAGCAAATTTATCACAAGTTCAGGTATTCAAACCTAGTATATAAATAGACTACACTTGTAAACAGTTGACGAGCTATTATTATATGTTCATAAAAAGCAAATATTTTTTAATATATACTATGTACTCCCTAAATTGAATTTTCAGGTTCATGCATTTATAACTTGTACTTTATATTATAAATAGTTTTTAATGGTAAGTTTTTAGATTCTCACGGCCAAAAGCATTTTTGTTGTTTGTTTTTGGGGTGTTATGCCGTGTTGCGCTAATCTGGATCTGCCCTGATGATGGACACTGCAACGCTGTCCGAAACGTCGGCTAAAGAAGGAGTTAGCGCAACACGGCATAACACCCCAAAAACAAACAACAAAAAAGTTTTAATAATGTACTTTATCATATTTCAGTAATAGAAAATTTAATTTATGGGAATAATAATTTTACAGCTTCTAGTATAAACACACAAGATGTTTCTAGGCTACCCTTACATGACATTCATGCCATCATTCAGCCAATAGCTTGAAATAATTTTGCCCATTTTTAGCCAAGCTCCAAACCAAATGTTGTTGAAGCCGCACTAGTTATAGATTTACTTTTTAAGCTCATGGAATATTTTTATACAACTAGTGATATAGGTGATATACAATAATGCACATAATCTTAAAATCATAATTTTTATTGCATTAAAAATTGTTCATGATGTACATACAGTAATTTAATAAAGTCACAGACATATGTTTTCAAACAGTATTGTAGTCCTAGGTAAAGAACCAATTTTAAATATTAAGATTTCTTTTTATGTCGTTATAACTTTATAACTGGAAGGGAGGCGTGTGGAGAATCACTTATCAACCTTAAAAGTTAATTTTTAGATGTGTAATCCCTAAACGCAGAGACCTGAATAGCTTAAAGATAACCATATATCATTCCGAGTTCACGAGTCCTGTTATACGTTTGTCATTCTCCACATTAAAGGCTTTCTAGTTTAATGTAAAATTGTGATCTTTTAAATCTGTTAAAATAAAATTATCCTTCTGAAATATAATCGTGTTTATGGGAGTCAAAATATACTTGGATGGTGACGTTGTTTGTAACACAGGTAAGTATTAAATACCCGACGTCTCTAACCTCCATATATCTTTTATAAAAAAAAAAAAACTAACTAACCATCACGCCGTTTCCCCGCAGGGGTAGGCAGAGAGGACGGACCGCCAAACAACTCGGTCTTGGCACACACTCCTTGCCTCATTCACATTCATACATCGTCTCATACATACTCTTCTATTGTTCTGACTCTTGACATGGCCCGACTCAAGTATCTGATTCACTTGGTCGTGCCATGTCTTCCTCGGGCGTCCCCGACTTCTGCTACCATTCACATTTGCATCGTATATTCTCCTTACACTCCTTTCTTCGCTCATTCGCTCTACATGCCCAAACCATCTAACCGTCCCTTTCTTGATCTTACTCATTACGCTTACATCAGCCTTGCACTCTTTGCGGATATCCACATTCCTCACACGATCATACATGGTTTTACCACACATACGCCTCAGGGATCTCATTTCAACAGCATTCAATCTACTTTCATCCTTTCTTTGCCAGTTCCATGCCTCACTTCCATACATCAGGGTAGGTACCAGCACTCTATTGTGGACTGCTAACTTCGCTTCTTTGGACAATTTTTTGTTAGCGCCAACTGCGTTCAGTCCTCCATTAATGGAGTTACCTGCATTTACTCTTCTTTCAATATCTCTGTCCGCCTTCCCATCTCTCGTAAACATGCTTCCTAAATACACAAATTCATCCACCTGCTCCAAGTATTCCCCATTCACAGCTATATTGCACACTGTTTTCGTACTCTCTCTTTCAAACACCATTACTTTAGACTTACTTACATTCATCATTTACTCATTCTTCACGCATACTTCGTTCACCCTAGACACGAGAGACTGCAGATCATCCATACTATTAGCAATCAGCACCGCATCATCAGCATACAACAGGCAACATACTTTCAGATTACTAAAATTCGCGCCCAATCCCACATCTTTCAATTCTTGCATACAATTATCCATGTATAGATTGAATAACCACTATATATATAACCACTATTATATCTTTTATACTTTCCTATAATCATTTTCATTGATTTGGAGAATTTTGGCAGATTCTCTATTTTTCTTCAATTATTTGTACCTATATTTTGTTAACTCGGATATTTTTTTTAATTTTTTATATAACCTATATTTATCATATAAGATATAAGATCTGTATAATAAAAAAAAGAAAAAAAATTATAAATAAATAAAGATGTACATTATTATCTGTAAAAGCCCTATGGGCGTTTAAATAAATAAATACATAAATTGAACAAGAAACTGCCTGATGAGGAAATTTTAGAAATGCAATATGTTACCTAGATAAATTCAAAAACTTGCCTTAAACTCTATTCCAACTCCAACGGCTCGGAGGGCTTTGAAGCAGAGAATGGACGGTTATCTCGAGAGTATTTCCTCCTGTGGTAAAAATAATCTCGTCGAATTTAATGTTTCAAAGACCCAATCCTGTCTGATTACGTCTAAAAGGGATCTAAATGATAATCTAGTCTCCTTCAACGGAAGCAATCTTCCGAACAGGCCTTCATCAGATCAGTTTTTTCTGGCCTGTTGGACTCAGGCTCACACGTTTCCATTCTGGGTAATAATTTTCATTTAAGATTTATAAAACTAGGTGAGAGATTGACAAAACTCAATAATTAATTTTCTCTAACTTCTGCGACGGGGCATTCCGTTTGTTGTGATTTAAAAATCTCATTACCTGTAACTTGTAATAATGTTGTAAAAGATTTTAACTTTGTTGTCATGCCAGATATAAAGACAAATGTAATTCTCGGTATCGATTTTTGGAAGTCATTCAACATTTGTCCGGATGTTTTTAAAATAATGAATAAGAAGGTGGCACCGCACCTGCTCCCAGCAGTGCACAAAGAGCTCGATAGAATGTTAGAGATGGGTGTTGTTGAACCTAGCAATAGTGCTTGGAACAGTCCCATTTTGCTAGTACCAAAGAAAAATGGCACTTACCGCCTTTGTTTAGATTCCAGAAAAGTAAACTCTATTTCTAAGAGAGACGCGTTTCCTTTACCTTCTATTTCAAGTATTTTAGACAGCTTGGGGGAGCTCGTTTTCTATCCACTATTGATCTGAAAGATGCTTTTTATCAAATTCCTCTAGAACGTAGTTCAAGGGAAAAAACAGCTTTCACTATTCCTAAAAGGGGTCTTTTTCAATTTACCTCTATGCCATTTGGACTAAATGGAGCCAGTTCTCGTATGATGCGGCTCATGAGTAAAATTTTTGGCCCACATTTGATGGTAAAGTTTTCTATTACTTGGACGATATTCTTGTAATTTACAGTAGTTTTGAAGAGCATATAGCGTTACTTAAACTAGTAAAACGTAAACTGTCCGAGGCGGGTCTCACTATTAACATAGAAAAGTCGGTATTTTGTAGAGAATCGCTCAAATATCTAGGTTATGTAATAGATAGTAATGGTCTGAGAACTGATCCAGACAAAGTAAAAGTGGTGGTTGATTTTCCTGTGCCTACCTCACAAAAGAGTTTGAGACGTTTCATTGGAATTCTTTCGTGGTACAAGAGGTTTATTTTGAATTTTTCAATTATTGCTGCTCCGTTGCACAATTTAACCAAGAAAGAGTTCATTGGTAAAAAAATTTCTTGGAATGATCAAGCACAGGCTGCGTTCTCTAAGTTAAAAGAAACTCTAGTCGCGGATCCTGTTTTATCATGCCCAGATTTTAATAAACCTTTTACAATTTCTTGTGATTTATTTATTTATTTATTTATTAAACGCCATAAAAGGCTTTTACAATAATGTGATACATAGATTATAAGTACACAGTGGTACATAAGCGAATATTAGTATTACATTTAAGAACACAACAATATGTATACAAAACGACATTGAATGTGATACAGCTGAAATTTTCTTAAGGCATAGAATGCTACAATAATAGAAAGTACTTCATTTAAACAGGATAAAATATACAGAAAAGGTGACTTGCCAACAGATATAATCTAGCTAAATATTATAACAGCGCAAATAGTAGTGAGTTTATTGTTACAATCAAATTTATCTTCACTTGGCTATGGCACTATGGCAAAGTAGCTTCAACAATTCAGGGCTGACAGAGACTTGACAATTAAAAGTAACATTTTTTATTAAAATAATACATCCGTTAGCCAACACTATAAGACATCTAAAGCAAGCAGTTTATATAGATGCTATACATATACATTTCACATATATACATTCATCATCATGCATCAAACAAAGGTTTGAGCGCAGTAATTTCTCAATTAGATGACCAAAACAGGGAACACCCTATTTCTTTTATAAGTAGATCGTTATCAGCTCAGGAAAAGAATCACTCTACTACTGAGAAAGAACTTCATGCACTAATTTTTGCTTTGGAAAAATTCAGGGGTTACATTGAAGGGTCATCCATTCCTGTAAAGGTAATTACGGATCATTATAGCCTGAAGTGGCTAGTAAATTTAAAATCACCTTCTGGAAGATTAGCTCGGTGTGCTGTCAGACTTCAGCATTATAATTGAACATAGGAAAGGGAAGGAGAATGTTGTCCCGGATGCTTTGTCTCGTGATCCTTTAGTAATATCTTCTATTGCTTAATCTCCCATTGCTAGTATTGATCGGTGGTACAATAGAATGTGTCGTGACGTTTTATCTAAACCCTCTAGTATGGAAGCCCTCCATAAGTCCAATGATTGGAAGGAAGTTGTTCCTAAGGATCAAAGGCAAGTCTTAATTGCGTTATATCATGTACCGCCAACATCCGCACATTTCGGGATTATGAAGACTCTAAATAGGATTTGCTTGAAATTTTAAGAATTATCCCGCTTCCAAGTAGCTGTGTGGTTTCTGCGCATTGCGTCGCTCGCGGCCACTCCTCGCCCTCCAACCGTCCACGCAATATAGTGGTCCAGCTCTCCACAAAGCGACTCCGTGATGATGTCATCGCTGCAGCAAGGACTCGCCGCGGCCTTACCACGGAACAATTAGGATTTGGTGCTCCCACCACCAATTTTTATATAAACGAGCACCTTACATTGAAAAATAAAATCCTATTTGCCAAAAAACGAGCCGCCGGAAAAGCTAACGGCTTTAAATACATTTGGGTACGGAACGGCAGTATTCTGGCGAAGAGGAACGATCTCTCTCGGGTTTTCACCATCCGCCGTGAGGGAGACCTTCAAAATATAATCACACATGATCAGCAAAACATGTGACTAAAATCAAAACTAAATGACATCAAAAGAAAAGAACTGATTAACTGCATGTATATGAATATCAGGGGAATGAGGACAAAAATTGATGAAATATACGAAAACGTCCTTATCAATGACTATGACCTATTAAGCCTAACAGAAACATGGTTAAAGGAATCTATCTGTGACCAAGAATTAGTAGATAACCGGTATGAAGTATTTCGGAGGGATAGAGTTCACAAAACAAAAAAAGATGGAGGAGGAGTCATGGTTGCTGTATCGAGAAAACTAGAGGCGAAGAGGATGGCGCATTGGGAATGTCAAGCGGAGGACTTGTGGATCCAACTCAATATAAACCATAATAACAGGAGTATCAAACTGAATGTCTGCACCGTATATCTACCACCAACTGAAGAAGAATCTATTGTAAGCTCATTTTTAAACAATCTTAGGAATGTGTAACTAACAACACCAAACCAACACATCTTAATATTTGGCGATTTCAATAAGTCTAACATTCAATGGATTACCGATGAAAAAAGCAATTTATTACCTTTCACCACAAACACAAATACAATCACCTCTGACATCATCGATACACTATCATTCTGTAATCTTAAACAATTTAACGGAATAGTGAATCACCAATCCAAAATATTGGATCTCATTTTATCAGATAAAGAAGACATATCAGTAATACGTTCTTCATCTCCACTAAGCAAAGAAGATCCATACCACCCTGCTCTAGAAATAAATGTTCTTTTTAATTTTCTACCACATCTTGAAACCCGTAACGCCCCAAGATCAAACTTTTATAAAGCCGACTATGATTCAATTAATACCGTTCTTCGTGAGATTGATTGGGAATTCATTAATCAGGGAAATATTGATCAATCTGTAGATCAGTTTTACAGTATACTTTACCAGATTATCTCTTCTCATGTTCCCCTCAAAACGAACAAAAATCACTTTCCTAAGTGGTACTCAAAAGATCTCATTCGTTTGATAAAGAAAAAAAACAAATTTCATAAAAAATATAAGAAATATGGTAATGAACTAGATCATTTATCATTCAGCTTGATTAGAACCAGAACAAAAAATCTGATTAGAGTTTGTTATCATAAGCATTTAGACTTAATCAAACAAAATTTAAAAGCTAACCCGAATGATTTCTGGAAATTTGCAAAAAGCAAATATAAAAACACAACCGATATTCCAAAAGAGATGCACCTAAACGACATAAAAACTACCCAAGGTCAAGTTATCTGCGGACTTTTTTCTAAGCACTTTCAATCTGTTTATAAACCTCACAATGCAAACTATTCACCACAAATATCTGAAGATTTCTGTAACGAAAGCCTTGGTATGATCACTATTTCGCCCTTAACGATATTAGTCAAGTGTAAGAATTTGAGAACCAATAAGGGATCAGGTCCTGATGGTATCCCGCCAATATTTTTGAAAATGTGCAGAGATGTTCTTGCCAGACCACTTAGCCTTCTTTATAACAAATCATTACAAGAAGGTGTTTTTCCAGTCAAATGGAAAACGGCTTTCTTAACACCTATATTTAAGAAAGGTTGTAAGAGCGATATAAAAAATTATAGACCTATCTCTAAACTTGACTGCATAGGAAAGTTGTTTGAGTCAATAATATATGACTGTCTATTAGCTCATGTAAGTAAATATATTATCATTGAGCAACACGGGTTTTTCCCTCGGCGTTCCACAACAACTAACCTTCTCGAATACTCCCAGTACATCCGCGATAGCATCGAAAAACGTTTACAAGTAGATGCCATCTACACGGATTTTTGCAAAGCATTTGACCAGTTAAATCAATCATTACTCATCAAGAAGCTGGAAAAGTTTGGCATAAATGGAAATACTTTGAAATGGTTCGAAAGTTACATTACAGAAAGAAAACTGCAAGTGGTTGTAGGAGGGTACTCCGCGGATCTTTTTACTGCAACGTCGGGAATTCCACAGGGCTCGCATCTTGGACCTTTGCTATTTTTAATCTTTATAAACGACATAATTTTAAGAATAAAAACATCAAAATATCTCCTGCTTGCCGATGACCTTAAGTTGTACAAAAAAATTACTTCATTAGAAGATTGCACCGATTTGCAAAAAGACTTATCATCACTAAATGATTTATATTTTAATGAAAACAAATGTGCCGTAATTTCATTCACAAAGAACATTAATAAATTCTCAAACACATATCACATTAACAATATCCCTTTACTAAACACAACTTCAATCAAAGACTTAGGCGTGACATTTGACTCGTCACTTAGCTTCAATAAACATGTAGATACAATTTCAAAAAGTGCATCACAAGTATTAGGATTAACGCTAAGAATTACAAATTGTTTTAAAAGTATAGTTATAGTTATAGTTATAGTTATATAAATCAATTGTGCGAAGTATTCTCGAATATGCATCAACAATTTGGTCTCCCAATTATGAGATTCATAATTATAGGATTGAATCCATACAAAGGAAACTAACCCGTGTAATTGCTTATCGTTAAGGTTTATCTGATCAATTTGGAACTTATAATGACCGAATTTTGCACTACAAACTACACTCACTGACGGTCAGACGTAAACTTTCTGACGTACTGCTCCTACACAAAATTATACATGCATCAGTTGATACACCAAACATTTTATCCCAAATTAACATCAATATTCCATCAAGAAAATCAACAAGGAGGATGAACGACATTTTCTATATTAAAGCCTACCCCACAAATACAGGATATTTTTCCCCTGTACCGCGAACATTAACAAATTATAACATTATACATGGCTCTAATAATGTAATAGACATTTTTAATGACCAATTTAAACACTTCAAAAAAAATGTATTACCTTTAATCATATTAAGCTGATATTGTGATGAAACCCTTTATTTAATGAGAAGCAACATTGTACCTACCTAATCATTGTCTCACCAGTACAAGTGTGACAATAACAAATCGTTTATGAACATATTTGTATTTACCTTTTACCCATTCTTATTTGTTATTTACTTCTGCATATTTAGCTTATTCATTTTGTTACTATTTTGTTGTTATTATGTATTTAAACATCCATGTATGTAAATTTAAAGTTGTTATTTATTTTTTTTTTTTTATTTAAACATCCATGTATGTAAATTCTTGGGCACCATGCCTGTTTTATGTACTTAAATAAAAAAAAAAAAATAAAAAAAAATAAAAAAAACTATAACATTCAAGATGACAGAGTTCATAACGTTGAAATACTTGCTGCTGACACGGATAAAGTCTTCTTGAAATGCCCAGATTCGGTTAACATTAGAAAGACCGAAGCGGTCATTTTGACCGTTTCTCGATGTAATATGACGATATTTTGCTTAAAATTTATGGTAATGATCTGATTTTTTTTACTTTTCATGATTCATGATTTAGCGACCATGGTGAAAAAAACAGGTACGTACCTTATTTATTTATCGAAATATAATGATTTATACCTACAAAGACCGCCGCGGTCAATGTGACCGTTAGGGCCATTTGAAGCTGTTTTTTTTTAGGATCTTCTTTATCTAAGTTTAAATATACCCATTCCACCTTACACATGTTAGTACTAATTTACCTTTCTCTTTTTCGGTATCATTCTTACTCGATCTGTACTGTGGGTGTCAGTTGTTAGTATCCTACCGCATGTTGGTCTGTAGAATACTTCCAGCCAGCAAGGACGACGTAATTGTCAAAATATACTCTATAACTATAAAAATAGAAGTTGCAGGCCCAACACCATATGCGAAGCGATATGTTGAAAACAATAAAGTTCTAACTGCTTGGCGATTATTCATCGATGAACCGACCCTTCGACATATAAAAATGTGCACCAAGACAGAAGCTCATCGTCAGACAAACAATGATAATTGGGGCATATCTTTGGATGAGCTTGATGCATTTTGGTGTCGCGAAGCTGCGACTCCACTATATATTTTAGAGGTGGTGTGATATGCCACACGCCCAAAGGACCAGTCCCAAACTACTCCGAATGATAGGTATGGGACGATATATGCATCCGACAAACCCGATGGACAGTGCAATAATCAAAGGTATAAATCTGTGCTTCTGGAGCACAAGATAAGCCCAGATTGGAAAGCAGGAAAGATGGACTCACCCGTTGATGACTATCACACGTCTCCAGGAGTATTTGTTGATTTCACTTCACAAAATATACGTATAATCGCCCTGTCTGATATTAATTATCACTCCGAACTCTGATAAGCAACTGACACCACTTGTCAGATTTTACATGTGTCGCAACAATATTTTTATCATGGTGACATTTTGGGATGGGTAAAAGGGTAGGTAGGACATTTGCAGGATTTTGTATTGACATTACACTTGTCCATTAAGCCTGTGGATGCATACCTAACAATCCCCTATATATTGCGCGAACACATTTATTACTGTTGTTTGTGCTCGCGGGGCTTATAATGCTAGCCACCTGAATATTGAGCAGGTCGACATTATGGGGTTCAAATAAATTATGAAATATTTGCGTTTTGATTTGAGAACTAGCGGCAATTTGAAACAAATTCATTGAAACCTGTAATCTATGTTACGTTCCTGGTGAAAATTTGACGGGCGATGAACAGCTATTTCCTAGCAAAACTCGATGTCCGTTTACTCAGTATATAGCAAATAAGCCTGACATATGTTGAATAAAGTATTGGCTTCTGGTGGATGTATATACTGAATATCTATATAATGGATTTCCACATTTAGGTAAAACTGAGGAACGTTCAAATGAGTCATTACCAGAATATATAATAATGAAACTATTACAACCTTTTTTTAGATTCTCACGGCCAAAAGCATTTTTGTTGTTTGTTTTTGAGGTGTTATGCCGTGTTGCGCTAACTCCTTCTTTAGCCGACGTTTCGGACAGCGTTGCAGTGTCCATCATCAGGGCAGATCCGGTAGATCCGAAGATGTGATGATGGACACTGCAACGCTGTCCGAAACGTCGGCTAAAGAAGGAGTTAGCGCAACACGGCATAACACCTCAAAAACAAACAACAAAAATATTACAACCTTATCTAAAAAAAAACTAAACATCAACTGACAATTTTTTTTATTTCGATGAAGCTGGCAGAGAAATTACGAGCTAAACAAACAAGTATTTTCGGAACGATGAGAAGGGCCAAATACCAGCAGTTTGCAAAACCATTTGTACTCCACGTTATGAATCATTTATTTTGAAGAATAACAATGGTGCTACACTAACGGTTTATTAAGGAAAACTGAAGAAAAATGTACAGTACATCCAGATGTTCAATTTGGCGACGGAACAAAGAAAATTCCCGAAACGATTGAATTATACAAATCTACAACATATGGTGTCGATATAATCGACAAAATGGCTCGTAAATAAGAAGCAGAAGGTGGCATGTGCACGTTTTCTACAACACTACACTTGATCTAGCCGCTATAAATGCATGGATAATTTGTAAAAAGATAACGAAAAAAAATTATCTCGTTACAATTTTATTCTACAGCTTGTTGGAGAACTAAGCTCAGCATATACAAATACCAGAGCTGGTCCAGTTGTGTTTTCTCCTGAAGAATTGACAGAAAGGGAACCGGAAAATAAAACTTCTAAAAGACGACAGTGCCAAATTAATAAAAAATGTAAGCAAAATACAACAACTGACACATGTGATAATTGTAAGAAATCTGTTTGCGGAAAGTGCCTAGGATATTATAAAAAAACAACAGTTTGTACTAAATGTGCACCTAATTGATTAAAGGTAATTATTTCAATACATAATTACTGTTTTATTTATTTAATATTATGACAAATATTACACAATTACAATAATAATAAACTCGCATGTTTGTAGCGGTCAAAATGACCGTTGTGGTCTTCATAGGTATAGAGCATTACCCGGTCTTTCTAGTGTTAAACATAAATCTTCTGAAGTCATCCAAAAACACCTTGGAAATAAAAATAATAATAACAATAATTCCTCCAAAAATACTGAACAAACAAACCTCAAACAACATAAAAAACCATAAAAGAAAATAATTTAACTCTAACCAAAGCCGACAAAGGAAATACCATAGTGATTTTGAACAAAATGGACTACGTTAATAAAGTAGAATATTTAAAAAAAAAAACTTTTCAACTCTTCCAAAAGACTGTTATGAAGCGGTGTTAAGTCTTATTTAAAAGTTATTATTTAAAACACCTCTTCAGAACAAGTACCATTGTTAGTATTAATTTTGATTAAAATTATAGAGAGCACGGTCTGGCAACACATAGACCGCCGGGGAGTCTATGGTTTTTTCCGTTTCCTTTTTTTTCACGCTGAAATTGTTACACGAGCGAGGGCGGCCGCGTAATGGTTGCACAGTCAATTAGAATATAATTCATTGTACCCTGGATGGGCGATTGTAATAGAAATGTGTACATCAGTATTCCTGACGCGGGTCGTTATTCGTTTTTTTTACAAAAACCAAGTCGGGTGTGCAAGTTCTTTTAAATAAACGACCGTATAAAGGTTCACCGTGTGTGTTCGTGAAAATCACAAATGTTCTACCGAAGATTATTGACGTGATCCCTCGCAAATCGGTATTCCGCGGACTCCGCGAATTGAAGCATAAACCTCAGGTTGCGCTACACAAGCCATATTTTTCTAAACGAGAAATGGATAATAAAATCACATGCCCGGACTGCGCCCGCTTAAGTAATCTGCCCGATCAGCTCCACAATTGATGGATTCGTTCCATAAACGCTAGACCCGTTACGCTCCAGAATCGCTTATCAGTCACCTTGTCGGAGGCGCTGGACCCGTCTCCTAGACACGTTACTCTCGGACCAAAGCCCTGATGGTGCCAGCTGGATCCGTCTGGGACAGATCACCGCCGGCCGGATAGAAGCTCCCCGCTCACTTCCCGTTATTCAGTGGTTAGTCAGTTTAGATAGAATTAAAAACCAATTTTTGATCCCTGGGGGTAAGTGCCGACTCATTATATGTATCATTTTAACATAAATATATATATTTCATGATTTATACTTTGCAAAAACTATCATCTTTCATTTCACTACAATTAGTAGAACCTGTAGTCCTTTGTGTGCCCATGCCTTGGTGACAGTTTTCATGCTCTGCCCATCCCGAACATTACTCGAAGACCGAGTATTGGCGCGCAGAATATCTGCAAAGTTCTGGATGGCATTAATTTAAAATGAAACCGGTAACAAGACCCTACAAAGAAATTTCAAGAAGACAATCAAAAGCTGCCCTCTATTATGTGGTAAACCTAAATATAATCATCTAGTATTAACTAATCCACAGCATCCCAAACTATATGGTTTAGCGAAAATTCACAAACCAAATATTCCCATTAGACCTGTTGTGCCTGCATATTCTAGCCCCAACTATAATATATGTTCTAAATTTGTATCTTTATTCAAATCTAATAAATTATTCAGATCACATCGCTCAATTAAAAACAGTTAGGAGTTAATAAATAAAATCAAAGACTTAGACATACCTAGCAACAGTAAATTAGTGTCCTTTGACGTTGTTAATCTTTTCCCAAGCATCCCCACTAATGAATGTAAAAACTTAATTGTAAACATTTTAAATAATTCCCATTTAGATCGAACCATTGTGAAGGAAATGTCCACTTTCTTAGAAATTTGTATCAAACAAAACTACTTCACCTTTAATGATAAATTATATAAACAGCATAATGGTCTCCCAATGGGAAATCCCGCTTTCCTTTGTTTGCTGAAATAAATATGGATTCCTTTGAAAACAAACTTTTAGAATGTGGACTTTCCCTTTTAACTAATGTATTTGCAATCAAAAAATAAAAATCAATGTATAGATATGTTGATGACATTTTTGTAATTTGGACAGGTAGCAACAGACAATTAGACAATTTTCTCACTTTTATTAATAACATTCACCAACATATAAAATTTACATTGGAACATAACGATAATAACAATTTAAATTTTTTAGACTTAAACATCAGTTTAGATAATAATAAGTGTGTTTTTAACATCTATAGAAAACCTACACACACTGACTGTGTTATACCTTCTACTTCACTTCATCCTTTGTCCCATAAACTCGCCTCCTTCAACTCAATGATACATCGAGCCATTAATGTCCCTTTAAATACTGAGAATTTCAATAATGAAATTAACATTATAAAACAAATAGCTCTAAACAACGGATATAAACCTGACATAATTAACCGTTTAGTTAATAAGAAACAAACCAAAATATTTAATAAAAAGTACATTTATAGTGGAGATAATAACAATCAATCTAGTAAAAATCTAATATAGAAAAAACTTCTTTATACAGGCGACTTATCCTTAAAAATATCCCGCATGTTACCAGTTAATATTTCCACAGCTTTTTACACTAATTCTAAAATAAAAAAAAACTTAAATAATAACAAGGATGTTTCAAATAAATTAGATAAAAATGGGATATACACTGAGTGTAATGAATGTGACGCACAGTATGTAGGTATGACTACTAGAAATTATGAATATATGAAAACTAGAATCAGGGAACACGAACAATGTTTAAAAAATATTAATTTCTCCGAGTTCGCTAATCATTTGATAGAGACAGGCCATAGCTTCAACCGGGATAAAACTAAGTTTAAACATTCTAACATTAATAAATATTTTAATTTGTGCGCATTAGAAACATTAGAAATTAACAAAAAAAATAATTCAAGCATTAATATAGTTAATAAAATAATAGCACCTTGCAAATCACCTCTATTGACAATGTTCCCCGTTATGTTGACTCCTCCCTCCGTTTCCCTCTCAACCCCCTCCCCCTCCCTCAAATCCCCTCCCACCAAAGAACAAACTAAATAAAACCCCATATTTCTGCACTTCAAAATTTAGTTTTAAAATAGCTAGTTAATGACACGGGCGTGTCGAAACCGGTCGCTAATTAATAAAATTTATACGTAACAAATGTACATTAGAATAATAAAACTCATTAAAAACACAAAAAGAATATTATGTCCTGTAGTACGTGTTTTGTGAGAAATTTTTCATAATAAGAGGATTTTGTCTCGCTTTAAGGTTATCTGTGTTATTTGTCTTTGACAAATGATTGAGTTTGCATATTTTGTGCTCTATTTTAACTTATAAATGGCTCATGTCTTGTTTGAACAACCATGTTTTAAGCTTATGGGCTTATAAGCTTTTGCTTTCACACAATAGCTTATCAGCTCATAACAGGTATACTTCTGTGATAGCTTACCAGATCATAATAGTTATGTTTCAGTATGCTGAAGGAAATTTTCCTTCTAGCAACATGCTGTCATTTTGCATTTCTTTTGGGAGTTGTTGTGGTGTCTGACATAATGGCTTAGGCTTCCTAGCACATGATTGCCTTCATCAAGCTTACAATACAGATATTTTTTTTTGAATTTTTTATGAAAATTTCAATAACAATAGTTGGAAAGCCATTATTGATGTCACAGGTCTATGGTACTTGTTTTGGTTATGGGGTGTATGTTTTATATATATGATTGTAGTGCATGTTTTAACATTTATTCTTTGGATATTAGCTTCATTTAGTTGGTTTAAGGTACACTGTTATATTTGGTATTTTCAAATTTACTTTTAATTTTTTTTCTTTTAGGCAAATTTTATATTTACTTATTGAATATTCATTCTATCTGTCACCATGACGTTTCATTATTATGGGTTTTTTGACCTTGTTATTTATTTAACATTGTTGTTTACATCGTCAAAGTACAACTGTCAAACATAGTACAACATAGTTTGTTAAAGTTTTTAAACAGAGTTTCAAGTTGAATATCACTTATTCATTTAGTGAACAGATTGTAGTTCCTTTTGCTTTTAAGGTGTGTACATTCATTCTTTGTAAAGGGCCTGCTATTTTTTGATGTTTCCTTCAACGATGACTTGTTTGGTTAGGTTTAGGCATCGGACATCATAACGAAGACTTCTTCTGCTTTCTCTGGACTACATGATGCGTTAAACTGAAATCAACTGGATCGCGCCACTCCTTCATCATCTTCATGCTGTTGCACTGAACACTACTGAACAGTCAAATATCATCTTCTTATGCTGAACCGTCATTGCTGTCTTCCTCTGGATGCAACCTTCCTAACCTGAGATGGACTTCGGGATGGCATTGACAACTTGAAGCCTGAGATGCTGTATCACACGGACGGTGAAGATTAATGCCGTCATTTTGAAGCCCCTTGCTACCCTTCATTACTCCACCACAAACTTCTGCTGCAGGAGGGATTCCAAGGCCGGTTGGCCATGAGGTGTCAGGCAAACCTCGGACTTATAGGCATAAGTCTTTTGCGTGAGGGGGCATTGTAGCAATTCAATGTTGCCCTGCTACGATTTCATAATTATTATGTGACGTATGCACATTGGCGCCTTCTAGAAGGGAGCTCGAGACGGACGACACGAGCGGGCAAGCAGTACCAAACGAGCAGCCGGTTGGCGACGACGCGAATCGAGAGGGACACGAGCGAGCGCTCCGGACGACATTCTACCGGGCAAGGCAATGACGCAGCAGCTTGTTTAACGTTTTTCTCTGGTCATCGTTTTGCTCTAAATCTAAATTTAACAACGCGTGATGTGTTGTTTGGCGCCCTCCTCTAATTAAAAAAGGTCAGAATATTATGTTTTCACACAATGTCACACCAATTCATTTGCTACCAATTTTAAATAATGTCCGTGCTCCCAGTACTTAGTACTGACGCTCACCCCTGGTATGTAACTTTCATTTTGTTAATTAGAGATCTCTTGCTCTTGCTCTTTACGTTTGTGTAATAAATGCACTGTTGAAATTCTTAATTCTTTTATTATTGCAATCGTAACAACCCGATGATGGTTACCTTTCAGATTGTCACAATGACGCAATGTGGTTATAATAATTAACAATAGTTAACTTTTATCTGAGTTACAAAACATTGTTCCAGGACAATGTTTTATTAATTCGGTTTCATCAGGAAAGCAAGGTTTAGATAAAATTAAGGGGAAATTCCCAGATGTTTTCGCCCGGAAAATAGGACGTTTTAATAAATTTAAAGTGAAAGAAGATGCAAATCCTTTTTTCTGTAATGGAAGGCCAGTACCATATGCAATTAGGGATAAAGTGGAACTAGAACTTAAATCCATGGTTAAAGGTGGGATTATTTCGCCCGTGAAGAGCAGTGAATACGCGTCTCCAATTGTACCAGTAGTTAAGAAAAACGGCGAGATTCGTATTTGTGTAGATTATAAACGCAGTTTAAAACTAGTTTCAGAATTAGAGAATTACCCTCTTCCTAGAATCGAAGAAGTTATTCACAAGGTTAGTTCGGGAAAATTTTTCTTAAAATTGGATCTGAAACAAGCTTATTCACAGTTAGAATTACAAGATAGTTGTAAAAAATTCACAACGATTAATACACATCTAGGGTTGTTTGTTTACAATAGATTAGTGTTTGGATTCAAGTCTGCTCCGGCGATTTTTGCTCGAACTATCGCTGGTTGCTTACAAGGACTGAAAGGAGTGGCACTTTATTTAGATGATATTATCATCTCGGACATCGATGAAAAGGATTTATTGGTCAACATCATGGCAGTCTGCAAGCGTTTACAAGAATGCGGATTATGTGTCAATACTGAAAAATGCCAATTTTTTGTAAAAAAATTAGAGTTTTTGGGGTACATAATATCTGAAAAGGGAATTCAACCGCAAACAGATAAATTAGAAGCCATTAAAAACGCACCATATCCAATGGATATGGTGCGTTTAAAGAGTTTAATGGGTGTTTAAAATTGAATAATGCAGTTTTTATCTAGGACTCACACCTCTCAGTAGATAAAATTGAATTGTATGTACCCAAAATAATTAGTTGTAAAAATTATACATAGAAGTCGGTAGGTGCAAACTCCCAAGTAGATTATAAAAGATCAGATTTTCATTGTACCCTCCTCCTTTTCGCTAACGCTTTTAATAAGAAAAGACAAACCTCCTTGGTCTGTCTTGGGTAGTTTGGATCTCCTGATATTCACAATATAATTGGGAATAGAGCAAATTAATGTCAAGAGTCCTTTTAAAGTTTCTGATGTGTTATCATTTACAAGTTCCTTCCAATCAAAATTTAACAATGGGATTTGTCAATTTTTATCGGAGTTTCATACCTAATATGTCGTCAATATTGGAGCCACTTCATAATCTTTTAAAAAAGGAGGTCAAATGTATTTTTTTTAGAGAATGCACTAACGCAGTGGACACGATAAAAAATCTGTTGTGTAGAAATACAATATTAACGAATTACCGACCTCACCTTCCAGTAAAATTGTATATGGATGCGAGTACTTCGGGGCTTGGGGCCTATCTGGAACATGTTTTCGCAAACGGAACATTGAGACCTGTAGCTTTCGCATCCAGAAGTTTAACGAACGCGGCAAAGAAATATAGCATCTTCGATTTGGAGGCTTTAGCTATAATTTTCGGATTGAATAAATTTTTTCAGTATTTATATGGCAGAGAATTCACGCTGTGCGTGGACGATTTGGGGTCACATAATGTCGGTCCCTGACCTGTACCTGGCGCCCCGGCACAGTCCTGACTATCTAGGTTCCGGGGTGCTCACTCCCGAGATGTGCAGCGTCACCACCACCAAGTCCGAGGTAACCAATCAACTTACTTATATATGTAAAATAAAATAACTCAACCCAACCAATCTCTTTTGTTGTCATCTAATTTAATTTAACCTATCCCAACCACTCCCATTTGTTGACATCTAATTTAATTTAACCTATCCCAACCACTCCCCTTTGTTGACTTCCAATTTAATATAACCTATCCCAACCAATCTCTTTTGTTGTCATCTAATTTAATTTAACCTATCCCAACCACTCCCATTTGTTGACATCTAATTTAATTTAACCTATCCCAACCACTTCCCTTTGTTGACTTCCAATTTAATATAACCTATCCCAACCACTTCGCTTGGTTGTAATCTAATTTAATTTAACCTATCCCAACCACTCCCCTTTGTTGTCATCTAATTTAATTTAACCAACACCAGCACAAACGAGGTATAGAACAAAGTTTGCGAACTGGACCAAGTTTGGAAAAGTCGCAAAAGAAATGCTGCAAAAGTCAAACATAAATATTGAAGACCCCGTCCTTTCCAATAACCCAATAATCTTTGAAGAACAGGCAGAAACCATCTCCTCAATCATCAAAATAAGCTGCGAAAGGTCTATCCCTCCTTGATGTCCTTCCAGCCTGGTTGCGTTAGTAAGAAGCTATACAGAAGACAGGAAAGTAAGAATAAGGCACGGTAACCACTCAAGTGAGAAAAGTGTTTCCAAAGGTTGTATTCAAGGATCGATTGGCGGGCCAATCTTATGGAATGTTTCGCTGGACGAACTCCTACAAATGGACCTCAGTCCAGATGTCTACATCCAAGCCTACGCTGATGATGTACTTTTAATTGAGAACAGGAAAAATCTACAAACCGCAAAAGAAACGGCGGAAAAAGCTTAAGGAAAAGTAAGCAATTGGGGAAAAAAAGTAAAATTAGAATTCTTGGAAAAAAAACATAAATCATGGTAATGAGTAAGTCTAAGGTAAAAAGCATTAACGTGAACATGAAAATAAAAATCTTGGGTATGGTAATCGATTACAAGCTTAGATGGGACAAACACATAGACTATATTTGCGGTAAAACCTCAATCATCTTTAAAGCCTTATGCAGAGCGGCAAAACCGACGTGGGGACTATCACCAAAAATTGCAAAGACAATATACGACGGGGCAATCGTGCCGATATTTACGTACGGATCGGGGACGTGGGAATATACGTGTAAAAGAGTCAAAAATAGGAAAAAACTAGCAAGTATTCAACGTCAATACGCAATAGGAATTTGTAAGGGGCTTATAACCATCTCCACCACCTCAGCTTTAGCCTTAGTAGGAACACCACCAATAGATCTAAAAATAGCTGAAGTTAAAAATATTTACAGAATAAACAGAAGAGGAATACCCGCTCACTTCTTACCAGCTCACAGGGAAATAATGACCACATGCTGAATAAATGAACTACAACATCCAGGGAAAATAGTGAAAGAAAATATAAAAATCGAGATAGAAAATGGAAATAAAATTAACGAGGATCCCATAAAAATTTATACAGACCGAAGCAAACAGGACGGTAGCAGTCTTGCTATTTAGTTCCTACCGAAAGCGGCTGACAGGATTCTCAAGTTGCCGTTTTGATTTGCGAGCTACGGTGTGAAGAGCGCTGTGTATTAAGGTGGAGCGCTCTAGTATGGAGAATTTTTTTTTTCTTAATATAAAATTCGGCATACGCGGGATTGGTGCTCCGTTATGTACTTATCTTAAATAAAAAATATTTATTTATAATTACGACATCGCCACCACTTTGAATTTTTGATAAAAACACTGAAAACACCAATAATGTTCTCCCGATTCTTAGAAATGCTTATAATTATGTTTAAAAAAAAAATGAGTGTTTATTTATTACCTATGATATAATTAGATTAATATTTTATAATTTAATTATAAAGGAGGACTGTAGGAACAGTTAAACTATTCCCACACAGCAACGAATCCTTCTACCCCAAACGCGTATCAAACAGATTGAAGTGTATCGTGTATCATCTTGGCCAAGTTTCCAATCCGCTGGACATTATCTAATAGATCGGGGTACTGACGCTATTCCGTCTTGTAGTTTCAACTTTAGACTCTCAAAAAAATGTGCTTCGTCTTCAATTCCTCAAGAAATAATGCAAAGTGAAGCATAACCAAATAATTCTCACCATGAGGTGAAAGACTTCCCTGTTGTGGCCAGAACATTAGACAGATATTGTATTTCAGATCGAGCAGGAGCTGCAATTGTTTCCGCTGTATTACAAGATGTTGGTTTAATTTAAGAACGATACATCTCGCGTTGTGGATAGGAGTAAAATTCGTCGAGCTCGAATGAAGAAAAGAACTGCCCTTACTAGTGAGCCGTTAGTAATCGATTCCAATCAATTTGGTTTATACTTCGACGGACGGAAGGACAAAAATTTAAGCATGGAGGACAGCCGGCAAAAAATAATAACTGAAGAACACGTTAGTTTAGTAAAAGAACCAGGTAGCGAGTACATGGGACATATTTCATTAAAAACCGGATAATCTGAAGCAACAAGTAATGGAATTATTTCATTATTGTCTTCGAAAGATTTGGAAAAAATCGAAAGCTTTGGAAAAAATTGTTGCAATTGGATGCGACGGAACTGCAGTTAATACGGGGTACAAAGGAGGTGTTGTTCGGCACCTTGAATCACATCTCAAAGGGCCTTTACAGTGGATTGTCTGTCAATTACATGCAAACGACCTCATTTTGAGAACATCGACGGAACCACGACTGGACCGCAAAGTTTCACTGGAATTATTGGTAAATCTTTAAATAAGTGTTAACAACTTCCTGTCGTGAAATTTAAAATCATTCAATGTTCATTACCAAGTATGACAAATACACAGGATTTAAGTACAGATCAGCTGTATCTACTGAAAATGTGTAAAACTATTGACTCCGGATTCTGCAATGAAAATTTATCAAAAACAAATCCCGGTAAAATTATACAATCCAGGCGGCTCACTATAGCGAATCGGATTCTTCGGCTTTACATTTCTACCCTAAAACCATAAAAAATATGGTAACTTTAACGACATTTGTATTAACAGTTTACGCACCTATGTGGTTCAACATTAAGACCAAACCATTATGTATTTCCGGTGCAAGGCATTTATACGAAACAATAGTGCTTTCACGGTATTTGCCCAGCGATTTAAATATATTATTGATCCAGTAATAGAGCGTAATGGCTTTTTTGGGCATCACAAAAATATATTGTTAGCCAGTTAAACGACAACCGAAAATACGTAAGAGATTTGGCGTTGAGAAGTATATTGAAAGCTCGGCAAATGAAAATGCAATCAGACTTTATTCGTACCTTCAAAGTGCCTGTTTTTGATTTTTCAGCAGATGATTATATTGATGTTATAAAGTGGGATAATATAACCGAGCCACCACTAACCAAATTTGTAAGTGACGAGAAAATTTTACAAGCCATTACCGATCACACGATAATTGACGATGTCATACTACCAGTGATAAAGAATTTTCCTTGCTACACTCAAGCTACAGAGAGATGTGTGAAAATTGTAACAGAAGCCTCAGCCGTTGTTTGTGGACCCTTGAGGCGAGATGGATTAATAAAAACAAGGTTAGAGTCACGACAACTTATGCCTATTTTTAACACCAAAATGCAGTTCCGTTCATAGTAACTTTTGTAATTTTCAAGTTTTTCAATGCGGTAAATAATATATGTACATTTTTTATTTCCACTATTTGTTCCATTCTAACAATCTACGAATGTATTATCTGTAAAATAAATGGTAAAATACAAATTTTATGTGTGTTTTATTTCGCGTATATGAGCTATAAATACTTGGGTAAAATCGTGAAAATGATAAAATATAAAGCTTTGGCGATGTCCAGGTATTGTGAATATATTTTTTTATTATTTTTGTTGTAATTGTTAATATATGGAGCATCTTTTCCAACTATGCCGATTTCGAAATTCTCAAAAAAAAAATTTCACTCCACCTTACTGTGTATGGTTTCAATTTCAACGCCTATATGTATCTTTTTATGTATCTTTTTTATGTATCTTTTTATGTATCTTCGTTTTAACATACTTATTTTAGCTAGTCTTAAATCCTGTATTCGTCTAGGAAACTTGTAAATTTGACTGTCCTGAAACGGGAATCCTTCCTAGTTGGACAGTCAAAATCATAAAATGTGATCAATATTATATAATAAAAAAATAAATAAATAAATTTGTTCCGCCAGTGTTTGCGAGATTCTCGGGGACACGTGACGGTAGGTGAAGCTTCCTGGCCTTGGCGGACTTAGGATTTTACGTAAGATGCCTTCCAAATTGAGATTGACATTTATTCATTAGTATCTTTAGGGATTTCTTTCATAATTTATATAAATTTGTTCTGAATAATATGATTCTGAGCTGGCGCCCTGTAAATTCTTTATAGCATCTTTATTTCTGTTCTTAAATTCATCTGTCAGGACTTGCATTTTATGTCATCTATCGAGGTTAATTTCTAACTCGACACGCCTTGAGTATTAATGCGATTATATTGAGTTTCACGCTAAAAATAATTTTCTAGAGCAATATGTGTGGTTCAGTTTATATAATAAATAATAAAGATGATAATATAAGAGTATTATTTAACTGGTGCACACAATATTCTACCCACATATAACATTGAGTTCCCTTTTAGATTATTAATAATATTGGTAAAACTTCTTTGTTACAATGGCGCCTGACTTTAGGTAGAATCTAGTTGACGATGGTATGCAAGTTTATCCTCATCTTAATGTTGTTTCCTGAATTATTGCTTAATTTTTTTTTGCATAGATAAGTGATGCTATAATTTACATTCCCGTTTGTCAATCTCTTTTTGGAGGATCTCTTGTAGATTCTGGGTGGTCGGTAACCTTCAGCATTTGTGTCGTGTCCACGTGTCTAATTTAAATTTTCATTCTATGCAGTTTTTTTTATAAATCTCGGCTCAACTCACAGACGTTTCGTCTTTTTATTCAACTGTGTCGGCACTACGCTGTCACACATATTTTATTTAAACATAGCAATTTGTGTGACAATTTTGTTGTGTATTTTTAGCGTGAACTAACTATTTTTCTACCCACATAGTTGTGTAGGTATGACGGATTCTCCAATTGTGACTAGAAGCCAAACGAAACTGAAAGTCATCATGCCAAAATCAAACGAGGAATCCCCTGTTCAGAATTCCACAGTTTCGTCAGTCTCGGTTCCGGTACACCAATGGATTTTAACTTTTGATGGTTCCGGCGATGTCCGTCACTTTATAGAAAGAGTCAAAGAGTTAGCTATCTCTCGCAATGTAATTACTATTTCTCTTTTCTCTTCTGCTGTGGAACTCTTTTCAGAAAGTGCCTTGGATTGGTTCAGAGTTAATCGCGAGTCGTTCTCTTCCTGGGCGGACATTATTGTCGCTTTAAAAGAAGAATTTGAATTGTTGGACCACGAAAGGAGTCTTCTAGCGCAGATCAGAGCTACGTTTCAGCAACAAAAAGAAAACCTTGGGTGCTTCATTACTCGAGTATTACTGTTGAATAATCGCTTGACCTCTAAGTTGCCTGACGATGAAATTCTAGAAATTTTACAGTGTAACATGCTTTCTAGGTAAATTCAGAAACTATCTCTTTCTGTGATCACCGATTTGAATTCTCTTAAGAAGTTGGGGAAAATGATTGGCTGACAGTCGTTCAGATTTCAGATTTTCCTCTGCAGATGCAAACTGTAACAATAATAACGCAAGTCGTTCTACTTTTAATAATGCTTCACCCAGAGGAAATAATAGGAATAATTCTTTTAATCCTATTTTAAGACCAGATCGTTTTGCTAACCAACATAATTTGAATAATCCCAATAATAGGAGAGTTCGGTAATCTTTTGATTTCAATAATCGTAGCCCGTCTAATGTGAATTCTAGTGAGGTGAGATGCTTTCGCTGCGGTCGTCTTGGTGTTGAGGCGCCTTCATGCAACTGTTGGCGTTCAAAAAACTAGATGCCCCGGGGGTCCTGTCTGCGAGCGACAAGTCGACATCATTCGCTGACATCACCTCTAGGCACTGGGTTGCGGAGCTGGCTGAAACCAGAGTCTTTTTCGAGAACCTTTGGACTTCGAAGGTGGTGCGTGCGGCTGACAAGGATGGTCGTCCACACATCATTTTCCGGGTTCTGGGATCTGAATTCTCTGGCCTTCTTGACACTGAGTCACATGTCTCTATTATTGGTAACAATTTTCATCGTCAATTTTTAAATTTAGGTTTGAAACTTTCTAATCTTGGGAAGAAGTTCTCTCTCACTTCTGCAACGGGTCATACATTGATGTGCGTTCATGAAATTGCGGTTCCAGTAGTTCTCGGTAAGGTTGATAAATTATTCAATTTTGTAGTTATGCCAGAGATCAAATCAAACATCATCCTTGGTTGCGACTTTTGGAAAGTCTTTTATTTGTCCGAAGGTCACGAAATTAATGACTAACGAGTCAGACAAGAATTGCGTAGCCGAGGTGGTAGGCCTGGATAGCTATGAGAATTTAAATTCTTCGCAACAATTGATCTTAAATAACGTTATTCATGAATTTGAATCCTTTTCAGGAAATCGCTTAGGTAGAAAAAACACGTCATTGACACAGGTGATTGCCCGCCAATCAAACAACGTGTTTATCCGATATCTCCTCATTTATTGCCGGAAGCACACAGATAACTCGACAGACTGTTAAATCTAGGCGTAGTAGAACCCAGCAATAGCTCGTGGAATAATCCCATTGTTTTAGTGCCCAAGAAAAGTGGTTCGCTTAGACTTTGCCTTGATAGTAGAAAACTTAACGCGGTCTCGAGACGTGACGCCTATAATTTACCGCTTATATCTGAAATTTTAAATAGTCTCGGAGGAGCACGTTATCTCACGACTTTAGACCTAAATGATGCATTATTTCAAATTCCGTTAGAAAAAAATTCAAAAGAGAAAACCGCGTTCACTATCCCAAAACGAGGCCTCTTTCACTTTGTGACAATGCCTTTTGGCCTTCATGGTGCGAGTTCTCGGATGATGAGGCTAATGGACAAGGTTTTGGGTCCGGAGTTCGATGGGAAGGTTTTTTGTTATCTTGATGACATCATTATCATTAGTTCTACTTTTGAAGAACACATTGAACTTTTAAGACGGGTTAAACAAAAGTTACAAGCTGCGGGTTTGACAATTAACGTGAATAAGTCAGTCTTTTGTCGTGATTCCCTTAAATACCTAGGATTTGTTATTGATAAGGATGGTTTGAAAACTGATCCAGAAAAAATAAAAGCAATAGTTGACTTCTCCATACCAACGTCGCAAAAGAGCTTGCGAAGATTCGTCGGTATACTCTCTTGGTACAAAAGATTCGTCCTTAATTTTTCGTTAATTGCGGCACCTTTGCATAATCTATCCAAAAAGATGTTTTCTGGTAAAAAGTTTGTGTGGAATGAACAAGCTCATTCTGTTTTTACCAAGTTAAAGAATATTCTGGTCAATGCTCCTGTTCTTGCTTGTCCCGACTTTAGCAAACCATTTACAATTAGTTGCGACGCATTCAACACTGGGCTAGGCGCGGTTCTTTTTCAATCTGACATTAATGGCATAGATCACCCCATATCTTTTATTTCCAGAACACTATCTGAACAGGAGAAAAATCACTCCACAACCGAGAAGGAATTAAATGCGATGATATTTGCACTCGAAAAGTTTAGAGGTTACATTGAGGGATTGCCCATTCCGGTTAAGGTTATCGAAGATCACTATAGTTTGAAATGGCTTACGAACTTAAAGTCTCCGTCTGGTAGATTAGCGCGGTGGGCTGTTAGACTACAGCACTTTAACTTTGTAATTATACATAGGAGTGGTAAAGACAACATTGTTCCGGACGCACTGTCTCGTGACCCTTTACATGTTGACTTGATTGATCAGTCCTTTTTCACTTCTGACTATTGTTATTTAAGTTTGAGAGAGAAAATTTTGGCTAATCCGGGGAAAAATCCAGCGTAGAAAATTTGCAATGGGGTTATTTTCAAACAAATTCCGATCATGGAAGCACTACACAGGTCTTATGACTGAAAAGAAGTTCTCCCTAAAGAGTGTAGGAAAAAAGTCATAATTCAACACCACGTTCCGCCTTCATGTGCACATTTTGTCATAATGAAAACCGTTAATAGAATTAGACAAAAATACTACTGGCCCAAATTGGCAGCGGATGTCAAGTCCTTTGTAACTAAGTGTCACACTTGTTTGGGATACAAGAGCTCAAATTTGTTACCTCCTGGTCTCATGGGAGATCCTAAACTTGTACAACGCCCGTGGCAAATGATAGCGACGGACCTTTTAGGTCATTACCCCAGTTCTCACAAGAAAGGTTATGCTTACTTATTAGTAGTTTCAGATTTCTTCTCTAAGTATACAAGACTTTACCACTCATAAGAGCTACTGGTAAGGTCATTGCTGAAACTCTGGAAACTGAAATATTTTATAAATTCGGTGTACCTGATACGATTATCTTGGACAACGGTCCACAGTACATATCGCGTGACATGAAAGTGTTAGCCAATAAATTTCATATCCGTCACCTGTTCTATAATTGCAGATATCATCCGCAGAACAATCCTGTTGAACGCATAAACAATGTGCTGGTATCAACCCTGGGCTCATTCGTAGGTTCTGATCACAGATCCTGGGGTAACCATCTTCCGGAAATTGAATTGGCAATTAACACTGCTGTTCATGAAGTTACAGGTTATACTCCGTTTTTCCTAAATTTCAGTAGGAAAATTGTAATTTCAGGTAACGAGTTTAAGGGTGCTGACTTCAACGCTGAAGACATTAGATTTTCAGTTCGGGATTCGTGGGCATCAGATTTGCAGGAACTAAACGACATATTTTCCCAAGTTTGCACGTCCCTAAGACGTTCGTATGAACGCAACAACGTAAATTATAATCTTCGTCGTAGGGATGTTCAATACGATGTCGGAAACGTTGTCTGGAGAAGGTCGTTTGCTCTGTCTGATGCTAGTAAATACTTTTCAGCTAAGCTAGCACCTAAATTTATTCGCAGCAAAATTATTGGCAAGATTTTGCCGGTGGCATATCAATTAGCGGATATGGCTGGGAAGCCAGTTGGTACTTTTCACATCAAAGATATAATAAAACTAGAAGGTTCCGATGATTAGTCAGTTCATCGAGGGGGGACTTTCTATTTTGGACTCATTTTCTATATTGAGGATATTTTCTCGTGTCACATAAATTTATATTATAGGTTTTGTTTTGTTATAAGCTTACATGATTCGCCTTATGTTTGCATATTTATGTTAAGAGGTATTTTTGTATGCAATCACTGTGAAGATATGGCTTTATAAATATAAAATTTGTGTCTTTACATTGATTTTATGTATTTGTTTGTGTGGGTTCGGTCTACCTTGTTTTTATTGTAGTCGTAGTTTGGGTATTTTGTTCCTTTTCAACGCGTGAGATTGAATCACACTTAGTCCCACGCATTATAAATTAGCTAGGTACATCCTTGGGCATTAATATGTGCAACTTCAGTAGGCCACTGTGGTTGTGCTAATTTTTGTCCACTTATAAATGTTAATTTGAATTTTACGGGATTGTGCTGTTTTGTTTTACAGAACTTTAGTCCGTGATAGTGACTGCGCACTTTATTTTGGAATACTGGTATGTCTTTTCCCTATAGACAACTTTTCCTTAAATATCAACTTACATTTCAGGCACGTTTTCGCTAAATTTTCCTAGCACATAGTTTTGTTTTATGTAGTTTTATATTTTGTGCATGCTTCTATTATACCAAATTTGGTGGTGTTTTAATGTGTTTTTAGTTTACTAAATTTTTCTCCACTTGTTAATTTGGGTAAACCTCCATGCTATTCAAATCACGAGAGCCTCAGAAGCTAATAATTATCTATTTTTTGAGGTTTTATGAAACCTCATGCATGGTTCTTTTCCGATAAGTTTTATTTTGGCCATTGATATTCATTATACACATGATCGTCTCAATTTTTTTTCTATTATTATAATGGGTAATTTTAATTACTATGATAAGAAAATGAAAATTATATTTTTAATTATTATTATCTGATTAAAATTATTTAAATGAGTTTTGAATAATTTTTTTAAATTATGATTATCTAATTCTTATGATGAATTTATCTAATTTAAATATATAATAGTAATCTGTTATTATTGGAGTTGTTATTTAAGATTTGGGGAAATTTCTTTTGGAATTTTCATTTGAGCCAAATTCTTCATTTTCTTTGAAACTCCTTTTGACTTGCAGTTGGGGAAGTTTGTTATTGAGCTCGTAACAAGTTTTTGCAATTGCAATCGAGTTTATTAATTTGGTTTTGCTAGTTTTAACCTATTTTTCTTGGGTTTGGTCTGGGGTTTTAGTTTGTTTCTCTTCTGGCTCATAGATGGCAGTCTGATAGATTTTGCATTAGAGTGTGATTCGGCTTTTGAGTATTGTTGTCTTTTATAATTTAATAATAAAAATACAATATAAATAATAAATTGTTTTTTGGGCGCTTAGTTTCACGTAGACTGTTAGTTTTTTTTTAACAACCGTTAATTAATTTTCTAGCTCTTGGAAATTTTCACCACAGTTTAATCTTTGGTATTCGAGATATTATAGGTTTTATTATAAATCACTCATATTTCTTTTCATGTCAGTAATCCATATTGTAAGCTTTAGTTTAGTTCTCAATTCAGACGCTCCATGATAGTCAATCTCCTCTACATTCTACATACTTCATCACTTCAAGATAATATAAAGACTATACTTCAAGGATGCGGCTTATCAAGATTATACTTCAAGCAAGCGGCCTGTTATCTTTAATTTCATGATTGAGGCAATTCAAGATCTTTTCTCATTGAGGGTCCATCATCAACTGGAACTGTCAAGATTGATCTTACTGGACGCGTCATGTCGGTAGCCGATTTATTGTTGGGTGGAGCAGTTACTCCTGGCTTCTGTAGCTGTCGTCTTGCTTTTTTTTTTTCATATTAACTCCACACAGGAGGCCCTGAAGAAAATAATTTCCCTCAGGGCCTATGTCATCTTTGGGGATGCTGTGTGGAGGGTGTTTTTGTGGAGAGGAAGGAAAGAACATGGGCCTTGAAGAGTCCCATGTTGTAGGAGGGAGGAAACACAGAGGCCGGCAGTTCGTTCCACAGCCGAGCTGTTGAACTTAAGAACGAATCGTAGAAGCGACCCGTTCTCATGTGACAAATGTCAACCGTGTACAAATGTTGGGCGCGCGTTTGGCGTGTATTCCGACTACGCACCGGTGCCAAAGGGATCAATGACGCTAGTTCCTCAGAGCATCTTCCATTGTAATACCGATAGAACAAGGACAGCATAACTACCTGACGCCTGTGCTCTAAAGATTGCAGTCCGTTTGTTAAGATTGGGGAATCTATCAAACGGACCGCCCGTTTCTGCACAGAGTCAAGGGTTTTTTTCAGGTATTTTGGGGCTCCGGACCAGAGATGGCTGCCAAATTCGACAGTAGGGCGCACTTGCGATTTGTACAGGGTCAGCAGTTGTGTACTATTAAAGTATCTGCGGGCCCTGTACAGTACGCCCAGCTTCTGAGAGGCCAACTTTACTCTGGTTTCGATGGAGCCCCCGTACCTGAGCTGGTCACTTATAGTTTTTTTTATTTATTTTTTATTTTGTACAATTTTTTTTACATATCAAAGTTTTCCAGTAATGTTGGCCTCACTGGGTGACTTGCCCGTGCTGAGGCTTATGTTATGTTGCAAGCGGTTATCATGACACCATATAATAAATCTCAACAAGTTATTTGAAAATATATGGCAATCGTTAATGTTTCTGACTTCTTTGAATAATTTCATGTCATATGCAAACATTAATACTTGAACAACATTGAAAATATATAACACATCATTAACAAATAATAAAAACAGGACCTAAATGTGACCCCTGGGGGTCACCACTGAAGCATAAATTTGTACGAAAATGTACCATCAATTTTAACAGCCAGTAATCTGTTGATCAAGTAACTATTAAACCACCTATATAGTGAACCGCCTTTACCGAATTTATGCAGTTTATTCACCAATAACTGATGATTAACTTTACCGAATGCCTTACTAAAATCGGTATAAGTAGAGTCAACTTGACATTGGCAAAAATAACATGCTATTGACAAAATATTTTTTACAAAGTAATGGTGTTGGCTTATCAGCCACAATATCAGATCATATCAGAGTTGCGTTGCGCGAACAACAGGGAATAAAATACCTCCACAGTTTAACAACAAAAATCCTGTAAAATCTAAAGAATAACATTTAAACCAACATATTAAACAAAAGATAGAATCAGTGGAGTGAATCAGTGAATTCCTAAAACAAATAAAGTCACTTTAACAGCATAAAAACCTGGTACAATATACTTAACCTAAAAGTTGAGCGGTCAACTGTAAGTCAACGACTATACCTTAAAAATAAAAGTGGAACCAGCGAATATAATATCACATGAATATAGTGTTAATTCGACATTAATCAAGTAAAATGTATGCGGAAAAAATATCACTTTAAACCGAATCTAATACTTTAAAATAACCTACAACAAGTTAAAGTTAAAAAGTGTCACAGCAATATAGTATCAATAAGACTTTAATAAAGTAATCTGCATTCGGAGAAAAAGCATTTTAATACCCAAATTTATCTAGTGTAAGTGCTAATACTAACATCAGTAAAAAAACACTATTTTATCATAAAAAAGTGCACATTGGAACTCTATACACGCAAAAAATCTCGTTACCCGATATCCGGTACATAGCCAAGTGGTTAGCGTAGTTCATATGTAAGATCTAAATAAGAGAAAATAATGTACAAATAAAAAAAACTGAATAAACACATATAAAAATAAAAAAAATTTGAAATAACAAAATCTCGAGAAGCAGTGTTCGATCCTCAGTCAAACCAAAATTATATTTTATTTTACTTCCCATATTTATTTAATATAATTAAGTATAACTCCATCTCGTGCCGACATCTAAAACTGATAGTGTTAAATTTTAAATAATTTTAAGGTATTAATTACAAACCTGAACTAAAGCGACATCTTTGGAACTATTAAATTAACGACAAAAATAAATAATCAAAATCTCTGGTATAAAATTGAAGTAAATTAACACAAAAAATATAATCAAATTTAACATCACCCAGCACATCAAGCATGGCAACTACAAGAGGAAAAGGTGCACTGGAATTCGACGATAAAAATATGGAAAAAATTATCCTTCACATTGATAAAAAAATGGAAAACATTAAAAAAGAAATAATCACTAAAATGGAAAAGATCACTGCAGAAACTCAGAAAAGCATTGAATTCATAAGTAACCAATATGACGAACTACTGAAAAAAATAGATCAAACTTTCTTACAAAATAAAAAAATTGAAATTGAAATGGAAATAATCAAAAAGGAACATCAAGATAAAAATGCAATAGTAAAACACCTCGAAATCAAACTGTCTGAACTTGAATTCAAATCCCGATTGAACTATCTAGAGATAGCCGGAATAAAACAATTAAATGGAGAACAGGCGACAGAAATAGTCATAAATGTGGCAGAAGCGGCTGGATTGGAGATAACAAAAAACGACTTAACAGATGTAAAAAGAATACCTGACAGACGTACCGATGCCCCCCCCCCCTAAACTGCTCGTACATTTCAGAAACAAAAGCTTGAGGGACAACCTCATTGCGGTAAGAAAAAACATTAACTACGCGTCCCTAAATCATCTTTCATATTGGAGAAGAACTCACCTATTACCATAAAGAACTGTTATGGCAAACCAAAAAATGCGCCAAAGAAAAAAACTATACCTACGTCTGGTATAAGGAGGGTAGAATAATGGTAAGGCGTAACACCAACGAAAAAATAATATATATTAGACACGTAGATGATTTAAAAAAACTTACTTAAAAAGATGTAAACTATTCACACAAAATTAATCACAATCTTACTATTATGGAAAATTTTTACTATTTAATTACTTATTCTTATTGTAATCATGATAATTGTTTTATATATTTTAATAATCCTACTTTTTCAATTTTTTTTACCATTTTAATATTTTTATGGCTTTTCTAATCCTTATTTCCTTATTCCAGTCAACGCTCTTAATCTTTTTACATTTTTTAGTAACGCACGATTATTCATCCAAGTACAGTACTTTTTTAATGATTTTAACATTCTCAATTTTGATGAATCTCATTCAAATTAATCAAGAAATAGAATTTCTTCATTATATAACTCTTATAACTCATGTATTAATTCTTATTATTCTAACTGTGCTCTTTATTTCACTTCGTCAAATTAATACAAATTTTGTAATTTCTCCAATCAGCGTATTAATTTTATTCATTACAATTATTTTAGTGATTTTAATTAGCACAGCTTATTCAATTTACATACCAAATTTTATCAAAATTTCTAATCGCACTGATCTCTTACTTATATTCTCTAAACGTATATATATTCATTTACTTAACTTAATTTTTATTTTATTAATACTTATACTATTGCAATTATGTAATTCCATAAAAATCCTCATTTCTTTAATTATTTTTAAATATTTTATTTACGCTATCTGTTCTAAATGTTTTTGCTATCCAAATTATTTTAATTATGTTTGCATTCTTTATATAAATTTTCTAATCCATTCAATACTTTCATTTATATTAATCCTTTTAATTCTTAAAATTTAAGTGTCTTATTATAATTCTTCAAATATTTCTAATTTTGCAATTATGTTAAAATTTCTAATTTCTAAATTTCAATTTATTCTTACATTTTATATGATTATTTTACTATTTCAAAAATATATTATCTGTCTGTTCATCTTTTTTGACTATATTGATTACACTATTGGTTCGAGAGGTTTTTATTATCCAAATTACTTTAATTATGTGTACATTCTTTGTGTATCCTTTCTAATCCTTGAAATACCTTCATTTATCTTAATCCATTTCATTCTTAAAATTTTAATGTTTTATTATATTTCTTCAATTCACTATACATATGCAATTCTTTTAAAATTTCCAAATTCTACATTTTTATTTATTCTTATATTTTATATGATTATTTTACTTGTTATAACTCATAATATAATCTATCTGTTCATATTTTTTAACTATTTTTTTTACACCATTGATTCTAAAGGTTATTATCCAAATTACTTTAATTATGATTACATTCTTCATGTACCTTTTCTAATCTATTCAATACCTTCATTTATGTTAATCCATTTCATTCTTAAAATTTTAATGTATTATTATAATTCTTCAAATCACTATAATAATGCAATTTTTCTTAAATTTCCAATCCCTACATTTCTATTTATTCTTATATTTTATATCATTATTTTACTTATTACAAAACCTATAATCTGTCTGTTCATGTTTTTTTAATTATTTTATGTACACTACTTGTTTTAAATGTTTTTACTATCCAAATGATTTTAATTCTCTTAACATTCTTTATATACCTCTTCTAATATATTCAATACCTTTATTTATATTAATCCATTTCATTCTTAAAATTTCCATGTCTTATTATAATTACTCAAATCTCTATAATTATGCAATCCGGTTAAAGTTTCCAATTTCTACATTTCTATTTATTCTTATATTTTATATGACTATCTTGTTTGTCATAAAACATACATTCTGTCTGTCCATACTGGATAGATTTGTACATTTTATTAACTTATTTGTCGCAAATTATTATTTTTTTTATTCTTCTTTTTCCCCTGATTGTTTTTGCTATTGATATTTTATTATTCTTAATTCTCTTATTTATTGAAGTTATATTAGATGGTATAATAGTGATATCTCTTGATTTTATTCAAGATTCACGTACAATCATAGATGCATACACAAATAACGCTAACTTTATGAAAATTATTTCAACCTACAAAACTATTGCTGAAGCAATTGCTATATCCTTAAGAGCAAAAAGGTTAATTAATATAAGTGCCCTATAAAAATGGATCCTGTAACTACTAAAATGACAACTAACAATTCAAACCTATCAATATACCATCAAAACATTAGATCAATAAACAAAAACTTTGACCAATTTCTCATCCAACTCGAACTTACTAAAATCAAATATGATATAATTATCCTGACAGAATGTTGGCTAACACCTTCTTATACTCCCAAAATTATTCTTGATTACACTCACCACCAAACCATAAATCACTACAGACAAAACGACGGTATAGTAGTATACACACTAAACAATACTCATAACGCGTATAACGTCAAAGAAATTACCATTACAAATTCCAACTGTCTCCAAATAACATACAACGTCCACACATGTATCATCGCACTTTACCGCTCTCCTTCTAAACCAAATATCTCTCCATTTTTGTTTTACTTAAATAACTGTCTTACTGAGCTAAACAAAGTAAAGAACTTAGTTTTAATTGGAGACCTCAACATCAACATTCTAAAAAACAATGAACATCCTCAGTGTCAAGACTATTTAAATACAGTAATGTTTCATGGAATGGTAAGCACTATAAATTCACCAACTCGATGTACGCAATACTCCTCTTCCTGCATCGACCATATTATGGTAAAATCATCCAATCTATACACCTCTGAAATTGGTGGGTCATCACAATGGGTTCCAAACACAATGTACACAATATAGCTTAAACTACAACAACTAAGAAAACAATTGACTATGACAATCTCAACAAAATGATTAAATCTAAATCCTGGGACATACTACATAATATAACAAACACAGAGGATGCCTGGAATTACTTCTCTAACTACCTACAAGTCACCCTTAACCAAAACACCAAAATCACCACCAAAAACATTCCTAAAACAATCAAACCCCTTAAACCATGGATAAACCATACAATCATTAACTGCATTAGGAAACGCAACTCCTTACATAAAAAATGTGCCACGAATCCATACGATATCACACTCCATAATTTCTACAAAAGATACAGAAATATTTGCACACAAGTAATTAGGAAAGCCAAAAATTTATACTATAGTAAGAAAATTTCCGAATGCAACAATGACCCTAAAAAAATATGGAGAATCCTCAAGGAAGCAACCAATTCACACAAAGTTACCGACGTCTTAAACTCTCTCAACATCAATGATAACACTGTACACGTTACATCGAACCCTAACACAATTGTCAATCATGTAAACCATTATTTTGCAAATATAGGGTCAGAATTAGCAAAATAAATCACAACAGATAACAATACACCTAACACTAGAGACCCCTCTACTAATGATGAAGTCCCAACACGTTTTGTTCTTAAAACGGTTACAGAGAATGATGTTTCTGTAGCAATAAACTCTCTCAAAAACACTTCATCTGCCGGCATAGATGAAATACCAAACACTGTACTTAAAAAAATTGCCCCTGGTATAATTCAACCAATAACTCATCTTCTTAATATTAGCTTCCGCCAAGGCCTTTTTCCCACTATTCTGAAACAAGGTCTTACTATCCCAATTTTTAAACAGGTTCTTAACTTGACATCAGCAATTACCGTCCAATTACGTTGCTCAATTCCCTTTCAAAAGTATTTGAAAAGATCGTGAATAATAGTCTGATAGAATACCTTGAAGCCAACAACCTTCTATCGCCTCGTCAATTTGGCTTCAGAAGACATAAAAGCACTAACGACGCCATAGCCACAGTAACTGACCATATTTCTGGCCACCTAGATTAGGGCTCGAAATGTCTATCGGTATTTCTCGACCTCTGTAAAGCGTTTGATACAATCTCACATATCAAATTGGAACGCAAAATGTTCAATATGGGTATTAGAAATAAAGAACTAGACCTTCTCTCCAGCTTCTTATCTGGCAGATCCCAATGCGTTAAACTCGGAACAACAAAGAGTCAATTTTTGCCAATTAGTTATGGTGTCTCACAAGGCAGTGTTATAGGTCCAACGCTCTTCCTAATATATATAAATGAGTTGTGTTACCTAGATATCGATGACACTATTGTCAGTTTCGCCGATGACACAGTCCTTCTATTTCAATCAAAAGACTGGCCTACCGTATACGCCAAAGCGGAAGAAGGAATTCAAAAGGTACAACATTGGCTCGACTCTAATTCACTTTCCACTTGTGTTGTTTTTTGGCTGTCCCGTGCTATTTATACTGTTAGTTGTGAATTTTGTCTTTGATATGTTAAGTGTAAGTATGTTTGAGTCTAGCACTTGCGAGATTCCCAAATTCGCTATGTTATATACATTATTCCTATCCTTAGATTTGAAGAGTAAAACTGTGTCGTCAGCATAGCTAAGTATTTCACCGTCTATTTTCATGCTGCAAAGTTCATTTATGTAAATAGTAAAAAGAACGGGCCCTAGTATGCTTCCTTGTGGAACTCCATATGTAATCGGCAGTGGTTTACTAGTATGGTTGTTAATTTTGACTTGTTGTGTTCTGTTACTCATATAACTTTTTAATAGTTGGAGTTCCTTGCCTTTGATACCCATGTTTTCTAATTTTTTAAAAAGTGAATTGTGGCAGATTGAGTCAAAGTTGAGGAAAATAAAAATAAATTCACACACAAAATTACAACATGGATTAAAGAACAAAAAGACAATATTACCAAAATGTCATAGCATAAAATAAAACCTACACGTAACACACAAAACCAATATAAACACACATCACTCACACATACACAAGATTATATATTAAATGTATTATTTTATCTTATATTTTAGATTGTATTTAGATTATATTTTCATAATATAAAATGAAGGCCTCAGCACGGGCAAGCCACCCAGTGAGGCCAACATTACTGGAAAACTTTGAAATGTAAAAAAATATTGTACCAAATAAAAAAAAAATAAAAAAAGAATAATAAATAAATAAATTATCATGTATGTACTCATATTGCCTACATTAATTTAATACTATCAGGTATATACTTACTATTACTTACCAGTTAGTATTTATCTCTTTAATTTTCATATATTTATTGTTTTAAAGTATTCATACTATCCCTCTTGTCATTGTAATTATAATCATACAATGACTGTGGCTGATAAGCCAACACTATTACTTTGTAAAAAATATTTTGTCAATAGCATGTTATTTTTTCCAACGTCAAGTTGACTCTACTTATACCGATTTTAGTAATGCATTCGGTAAAGTTAATCATCAGTTATTGGTGAATGAACTGCATAAATTCGGTACAGGCGGTTCACTATATAGGTGGTTTAATAGTTACTTGATCAACAGATTACTGGCTGTTAAAATTGATGGTGACCCCCAGGGGTCACATTTAGGTCCTTTTATTTATAATTTGTTAATGATGTGTTATTTATTTTCAATGATGTTCAAGTATTAACGTTTGCAGATGACATGAAATTATTCAAAGAAGTCAGAAACATTAACGATTGCCATATATTGTCAAATAACTTGTTGAAATTTATTATATGGTGTCATGATAACCGCTTGCAACTTAACATAAGCAAATGTCAAAGTATGCGGTTATATTGAATAAAGAATCCAATATTATTTTGATTATTTCAATAATAATATGTCGTTAGTATCTGTTTCGGATATAATGACTTAAGTATTTGCTTTGACACAAAACTCAACTTTATCAAGCATACAGAAATAATACCTAAGTACATTCTACGAACAATTATTTTTGAAGTACATTTAATCATCGCAACATGTTGGATAAACCAACATTTCTTCATTTATATTTACCGTTTGTTAGATATATTCTTTAAAAAAGATTACAATAATAAGTGACACAGAGAACACCTTCAATTTTGCGCTCAGTACTATTTAACTTTTTTTTTTTTTTAAAAGAAAGACAAACATTTCCGGGTTACGAATAACCTGACAATATTTGAAAATCTCCTACTGTCACCACAGTAAGCGGCATTGCCGCTTACTGTTTTTACACGTATACAGTTTTTTTAAACAGTGTAACTAATAATATAATAAGCCACTGAGTGACTGCAAGTTCAAGTAAGTGATAGTGCGAACTGTTGGGAAGTAAGAGCTTCATAGATGCACGCACAGATGGCAGTGCATAGAGCTTGCGTGGAAGTCCGCAAGATGGAGCCAGCGGCCAGTAGTCGCCAGGGCCAGTAGTAAGGCTCTTAGAGAAACTTACTGTTTCAGATTCAAATTAGCAAGCTTCTAGTTAGGTCGAATATCGAGTCACCATTATAAAACGTGGAGTATTAATAAATCCCTGATTAATATAAAAGAACCATTTTATTATTAAGCTCCTTCCAAGACGAGTTGGAGACCTGTTTGTACGAACACAACAGCTGGCGTAGCCGTAAAATTTATCGGTGGATTTTTTTTTGCTGTCACACGACAGCAGAAAGTTAAACCAGGAGCGAGTGGGCTAAAGTCACGGGCGTGACTTGCAATATTTTTTTTCTCTTCGTGGAGAAGAGAAAAAGTGGATTGGATCTCGATCGCCAAGGATTGGCGTAAGAATTTTCTGTTCCAGGCAAATTACTAAAACCAGGAAAATTTACTAAAACAAGGAAAGAACCAGGAAGGAACAAGACCAGGGAAGGACAATTTTTTGGGGTCAAGGCGAGCGGTGACTTACAAAATAGAACGAGGACTATCCGAAGGAAGACTTGTTTGGACAAGGGGCCCAAAAAGAGATCCGGAGATAAGTAGCCTTATTTTTGTGGAGGAAATTGTTACATTTGCTTTTTTTTTTAACTCTTATTGTGGTCTGTTTTTCTTTGTGGACATTGAGTCGGGCAGGATTTTGTATTTTGACCATCTCATTGGAGACTGGACGATTTTTAAGTTACGGATTGAGCAGTTTTTCGTCATAAAAGATGAGAATATTAACGCAGTTAAAAAAAACCTTTTTTGTTGAATCTGTTAGAGCCAGAAACGCTGTCTTTGCTGATTAGTTTGTTTTTTCCGCTTAAAGTAACGGAGTTATCATTTGAGAAGTTATTGGCACTTCTCGATAAACATTGCAGTAAAAAACATTGTGTTTTTAAAGAACGAGAAATTTTTATGCCACAAAACAAGAGGTTGGGGAATCGATTAGAGATTTTGCAGTCAGAGTACGGTCATTGTCAACTTTTTTTGAATTTGAGTCTAGATTAGAGCATAATCTTGTAGACATCTTTGTCGTCGGTTTGCTACCGGGGAGGATTAAAGAGAACATCTATTTAGAAGGACTGAAATTATCTCTTGGGGAACTTAAAGAATTAGCCAGTAATATGTCGGTGTTAGACATCGCTAGTAATTTGGTAAAGTCGGAGATTAACATCAATAATAAAGGTTCCAACAGTAAACACTTAGTTTCCAAAAAAACAGAAGTCGCCCGTTAAGAAGACGAAGTTTTTATCCGCCTCGGGCGTAAATCGTAATTTACCACCGGGTGTAAAATTGCCATGACGAATTTGCAAGAAAACGGGTCATGGTACTAATACGTGCAAATTTCGCAACGCTAGATGTTACAAGTGCAATCAGGTGGGTCATCCACAGAAATTTTGTGTCTATAATAATAATTCGGATACTGTCAATCCTATTTTTGAGGATTACTGTAGTTTTGATAACCTTATAGCGTCAATCAACCCGTTTACAGTAGACATTCTAATAAATAATTTAAGATTTAGGGCGATGGTTGATTCGAGATCATCGTTGTGTGTAATGTATAATAATCTTTCCGGCCTTTCAGAGACTAAAAACACTACCTATGAGCTTTCTACATTCAGAGAAATAAAAAACCTGAAATCTTAAAACAAATTGAAAACCTTATACAGAAGTCTGCAAATGGCCCAGATAACTTAAGCAATACCACAATCAAATCAATTAAAAAACACATAATCATCCCATTACATCACATCTTTCACAGTTGCATCAGACATAGCATTTACCCCGACAATTTTAAACTCTCTCACATCATTCCAATACATAACTCAGGATCCTAATGCAAAACAGATAACTATAGACCTATCACCCTAACTTCGCAACTATCCAAGATCTTAGAAAAGTGTTTAAAACAACAAATTATGAATTTTCTAGAATCTAATTCAATCCTCTCAGCTAATCAATATGGCTTTAGAACAAACCTTTCCACCGACGACGATATCTTTAGTTTAACTCTAACCTAGACTCTAACACTAAGACTCTAACGATTTTCTTAGACCTAAAGAAAGCGTTTGACACGGTCAATCATAAAACTCTATTAAAGAAAATCTCTAACTTTGGTATCAAAAACAAAAGTCTCATGCTATTAAAAAGCTACATATACAATCGCCAACAATCCACAAAAATAGGATCAACCTTAAGCGCTTACGATCTAGTAAAACATGGTGTTCCACAAGGAACTGTCTTAGGGCCACTACTTTTTCTAATCTACATCAATGACCTATGCAACATAGTAATACCAGGTAAAATTCTCTCTTTTGCCGATGATGCTGCAATAACAGTACAAGGTAAAACATGGGAAGATATAATAAGTAAAGCCAACAAATGCATTGCAATAGTCAAAGGCTAGACAGAAAACTTCGTAGTCTAAATTATGAGAAAACCGTTTTTATTCCCTTCTATAATTCCCAAAAGGCATCCCCTAAAAATAATCCTAACCTTAAGTTCCATAATGTTAATTGTAACCCTGAGAGATGCTCAAACTGCGAAGATGTAAAATTAGGAAATTGTATCAAATACCTAGGTGTAACTATTGAATGTCAACTCAAATGGACTTATCACATAGAAAAACTGTCAATAAACTGGGGCACCTAATTAACATATTCAAACACATGAGCAATATCGTTAACATAAGAACCATGAGTTGTTGCTTAAACTTGTTTATGATGCATTGGTACTTTCATCCATTTCCTACGGAATAATCGCCTGGGGAGGAACATACGATAACCATGTGAAACCTCTAGAAATTATCCAGAAGTCTATCATTAAGATAATGCACCAGAAGACCAAGACATATCCCACCGATCAATTGTTTAAGGAAACTGACATTATGGAACTAAGGCGGATCTACTGTGTCCAATGTCTTAAATTTATATACACTCGTCCTTGTAATTTCTGTAAAAATCCAAATCGTTCTAGCCAGAGACACAACATATGCGTGTACACAGTGCCTCACTGCAAAACTAGGCTAGCCCAAAGACACATTAACTATATTGGCCCAAAATTGTTTAAATCCTTGCCAAGTTCCATCAAGATGTTCCAAAACCTAAACTCCTATAAAATAAATGTCAAAAGCTGGGTAAAAAAGTATCTGGAAGCGAGAGAATTTTTTCTATAAATTATACTATGAATATGATTCCTATATATGATAATATAATACCATCTAATATAAAAAAAAAGAAAAAAGCTTAACTTCTTTTAAACTGTTTTTTTATTAAATACGCAAAAACTCCAGAAACATCATATTAAACTAACTATATGTACTGTATATATTTTTTTCTTTATTCATATTTCTTTTTTCATTTAAACCATAGATAATGTAACCACCACTGTTTTGAATACATATCTTATAATGCCAACGCACAGGCTTCGCCTTTGTGGGATTTTTTTGTTACTGCCTTATATTTTGTATAATTATATATGTTCCTGTATGTATCAAAAAAATTGACAATAATTTTTTTTTTTAAATGCAAGAGGAAAAATTTAACCGTCATTTTGGTCGGGTAAAAATATTGCCAGACAACCGTGTTATTTCAGGTTACGCAGGGAACTCGTTAAAAGTTATTGGCAAAGCAATTTTCGAGGTGAGGTATAAAAATAAAATATGAATGTTACATTCATAATTGTTGCTGGGGGTACTCAGTTAATTGTAGGTAGAGATTTCATGGATATATTTGGTTTAGAAATCGCGTCGGTGCAAAATACCATTAATTCGGTGGATCCGGAGAAGCAGAATAGAGATAATGTCATTCGCGAATTTCCGGAAGTTTTATCGTAAATTTGGGTAAATTTAATAAATTCAATGTTTCTTTTAAGGTAAATAAAGACGCGAGTACAAATTTTTTTAATACTAGACCGGTTCCTTTTTCAATCAAATGGAATATTGAAGCCGAATTAAGGGCGATGGTAAAAGACGGTATAATTTCACCAGTAACGAGTTGTGAATTTGCTTCCCCGATACTACCAGTAGTTAAAAAGAATGGTGATATTAGAATTTGCGTGGACTACAAACGAACTCTTAACTTGATTACAAATTTAGAAAAATATCCGCTTCCCAAGATAGAAGAGGTCATTCATAAGATTATTTCCGGTAAATTATTTCCAAAACTAGATTTGAAACAAGCCTACTGTCAATTATAATACGCATTTAGGGTTATTCCCGTATAACAGGCTGGTTTTTGGGTTTAAATCGTCACCAAAAATATTTGCAAGGACAATCGTGAGTTGTCTACAGGGGTTGAGATGCGTAACATTTTATTTAGACGACATTATTATTTCAGGGGTCAAGGAGCAGGATCTCTATAATAATATTCGTGCGGTTTGTAATCGGTGAAGGGAGTGTGGCTTATATGTTAACACGGAGAAATGTTAGTTTTTTGTCAAAACAATTGACTTTTTAGGTTACGTGATTTCGGAAAAGGGGATTCAACCTCAAAGTGATGAATTAGAAGCAAGTAAAGAGGCACTGTATCCGTCAGATGCTTCGCAATCAAAAAGTTTATTAGGTTTTTTTAATTTCTATCGAAATTTCATTCCGAATATATCATCAATTTGCAAACCGTTACATAACCTGCTCAAGAAAAATAGTAAATTTGAGTTCGATCAGGCATGTAGGGACGCAGTGAACAAGATTAAATATCTAATGAGTAATAATAGAATACTCACGAATTACTTCCCTAAAAGGATTGAGGAAGTCAGAGAATCCTCAGTAGAGCAGTGAGCTCAGTAGCAAATAAGAACATTGAAAAAATCCAATCTAATCAGGTTAGGAATTTTGGTGGGGTAATTTGCAGGAATTTTCGGGTAGGTCAGGAATGTTTGGCGAGAGATTTCAGACAACCGAATAAAGGTTCCTGGGCTAAAGGTATTGTCGAGAAAGGACTTGGAAAAAATTTATATATGATTAAAATTTTAGGAAGTCAGATCTCTTGGAAAAGACACATAGATCAGCTGAGGAAGTGTTTTGTGCATTGGAGAGGTGAAAAAACAGCAGACCCTACCGCGTCTGATATGTCAAAATGCCGTGCAGACGAACTGGCGACGTCATTCTTATTGAGGGGTTTTAACCGATGTTCTCCTGATTTCAGGTCTCCAGAGAGAATCAGAAGTCCACCACAACTTCAGCCAACTTATTGGGTTGGAAGGCTTCATCCTAGACGTCCTTGAAATTACCTCCAAGACAAAATACGGCTACTTGTAAATACGACAACAGTGATAGTATAATTTTTTTTTGTGTGTTTATGTATAATGTGAAATATTTAGAGTCACCTGTTGTAAATTGTATAGACTCTTTGTTTTTGAAAAAGTATGTATTAAAATAAAATGTCTTAGCCAGGTCTTGAGTTAGCCGGAGAAGGATGTTGGGAAATAAGAGCTTCATAGATGCACGCACAGATGGCAGTGCATAGAGCTTGCGTGGAAGTACGCAAGATGGAGCCAGCGGCCAGTAGTCGCCAGTAGGGCCAGTGGTAAGGCTCTCAGAGAAACTTACTGTTTCAGATTCAAATTAGCAAGCTTCTAGTTAGGTCGACTATCGAGTCACCTTTATAAAACGTGGAGTATTAATAAATCCCTGATTAATATAAAAGAACCATTTTATTATTAAACTCCTTCCAAGATGAATGGCTACCACCTGCAGCAACACTGACAAAACTTGGAAATTCGCAGCTATACCGATTTCCCCCTCTCCTGATTCAGCAACAACTCAGCTGACTCTAGCTGATTTCTGGAAAGGTATGAACGAAATTGAATCCAACATTTACCGAAAACTAGAACACTTAGAAACAAAGAAATCAATAGAGTTCATTAGTACAAAATATGTCGAACTTATCAAAAAAATTGAGATAGTACTAACTAACAATAAAAAAATGGAAATCATCAAATACCGTGACACGTTTACAAAACCTTATCCAGGCATTGGAGACGGACGCGGAAAACAAAAACAGGAAAGCAAACTTTAAGTAACTGGAATTCAGAGTAATCCCTGAAAAAAACCTACCCAGGTTAAGAATTTCAAACCAAGGACTGCAATTGTTAAAAACACTCAAAGAAATTTTGGACTCTGCAATAAAAAAAATAATCGCAGTGAAAAAAAAAAAGAAATAACCAACAAGGCCATGAAATGCCTGGGGTACATTCTGGGGACGATAAAAGAATTTAAAACAATTAATTCCTTCAAATTGCTGTACACTGGGTTGGTAAGAAGTAATTTGGAGTACAACTCAACAATCTGGGCTCCATTTTATAAGACTCATCAGCAAAAAATCGAAAGAGTACAACATAAGTATCTAAGGTTTATTAATTACAAACTTGGAATACCAATCGAAGAACTAAATTATACATGTCTAATGGAATTACTAAACCTGAGCGATTTTAATACAAGATGCACAGTGAGTGACTTAGTTTGCCTTTTCAATATATCAAATGGCTGCCTGGACGCCCTCGATTTAACGAGCTTAATTAATTTGATACCCGTTTAAATGCTCTATATTTTGTTACCAAGTCTGCCAATAATTACTTCTAAACTCCCCAATTCAAAGGCTTCATACACTTGAAAACAAATGTAGTTCAATCGATGTCTATCGTTTCCAATCGGTTTCCAAATTTTAAACCAATATATTAGAACTCTTATAATAAAACAATAAATATCTAGCTATTGCACCTCTTATCGAATTATTTCCTCAAGATTGACACAATTATAGGTGTGGAACACTTAACTTCTCAAGCAAAACGTTTATGGTTCCTAGCCAGACAGTTAGCAGGTGAACACAGGCACAGGTATGTCTGGTCAAAGGCTGGGATGATCTACGCAAAAAGGATGAAAATTCGCGGTCAATAATGATGGATTCGGAGCAAAAGCTAACCGACATTAAATGACTACTAGACCATCCCGCCATCGACCATCATTCCATCCCGCTTATCGACATATATTACACGAAGAATAAACTCGTGATACCCAAAAATAAACAATCCACCATACTGAATTTTTTTATGCCATTAAAAAACTCCTCTAAAAAACACCAACCAAATAATTTCAAGTTCTACTACCAAAATTTTAGAGGCCTTAAAACAAAAATAAGTTTACTTCAGTCTACACTACCAATGTTCGAGCATGACTTTGAAACGTGGTTAGAACCAAATATTCATTCTAGTGAATTAGGTTTCAAAAATCATAATGTGCATAGACTAGATAGAAATTAATTGACTAGTGCTAAACGCAGAGGTGGTGGGGTCTTAACAACAAAAGTTAATCTTGGTTCTGCCAGCCGACAAAGGAAATGCCACTATCGTGATTAATACGGTAGACTACATAAAGAAGATGGAAAACCTCTTGTGCGATTCCGGCACCTATAAGAAGATCAAAAACAATCCCACCAACAAGACTGACCTAAAGACAAGAGAACAAGTCAAAGCTTCTAACGTCAGGAAAGAGGATTGGTCTAACCTTTTTGTAAAAACCTCTAGAACTCCTGCCCTGTATGGTCTCCCAAAAATACATAAAAAGGAAATCCCAATGAGTCCGATTGTTAGCGCTATTGGTGCACCTACATAAAAAATTTCCCAACACCTCTCAAGATTATTGCAGATGCAAACTGGAAAAACTGAATCGTGGATTAAGGATTCAACAGATCTAATCAGTAAGCTTAAGAAAGTTAAGACTGAGGAAGGAGACATTCTGGTCAGCTTTGACGTCGTGTCTTGTTATGAAACAATATTTCATAACTATGGAAATGGACTGAATGGTGAATTATTGGGGAATCGATTCAATACAGGCAACACAAAGATGGGCGGAAGGAGGAAAGGCGGGCCGTTTCCGGGGGCACTCTTGTCACGGTTTCGCAGGACACCGAAACGGTGATGACACTGATGACAGTCTCGGGTTTGATTTTGAAGTAGCCTACAGTTATGGGGTGTACTATTTTATGATTTGAAAGAATATTTTCCCTGATGGGTATGCGAATGAAACATTTGTCTGATTATTTAACCTTTTGGCGTTCGAGTTTACGTGATAAAACGTAATGGTGTCGTACGCCGCGTGTCGGTACACTTCAAATCTGAGAGTTTTCACGGCCATCTCTGTGTTGTTCACGATGCAATTCTAATGTTCGCCTTCCTCTACCTCCTGGGAGTTGTTACATAACATTCTGTGCCAAATCACGTATAATCCGGATGGCCGGAACCTGGGCTGATTCGGCTTGGAATTCATCACGGAAGCCATCTCGCGGCCTACCATTTCCCAAGGGCGTGTTTCGCTGTGTTTCGTTTCATACAAGCTAGACGGAAAAAAACTCACTTTGGAATTCTTGAAAAATGACGTCATTAACAGGTAGTTAGTGTGACAAATGCTTTTGTAATTGGGGTAATTAATGCACGGATTGACTCATACCAGAGCCCCAAAGTTAGGTAAATTATGTAGTTAATGAATAATAAGTTGCTTTTATTCGCATCTTGTCGCGCGAGCTTTAACATTGTTTAAGTGTTGAAAGTGTTTTTTTTTTGGTTCTAAAAAATGGAGGCTACTTTGGAAGGTATGCAATATGTTTTTATGGTAAAATTTTAATATAAAACATTATAGTTTTTTTTTAAATAATGTGTAACTTGTGTATTTTTTTGTGGTTTAAAAATATTTAATTAGTCGCGAATTTTTTTCGGATAAAGTATCAATAAGGTTCCGTGATTTTTTTTTTCATAGATTGAAAAATTAATTTTCTATTCAAATCAGTTTCGATATTTTTGCTCATTAATGCTCACCAATCATATTTTGTTATTTCACAGGCACCACATACCAGATTTCTATGCAGGAATTGTCCGAGACATGGAGAAGTTTACTCAAGAAAGAAAGGTTTCAGGGAATATATAATCATATTTTAAGTAAATTTTAATGTCAAAATTCTTTGTGCAAGCAGTGAAAAATTTTTGAAAAGCCAAGTACAGTTAATATCTTCGAATACAACTGTGGTTATCGTGGTGTATAAATGAAAAGATCTCTCACTCAGGTATAACGTTTATTTTTTAGTTGTCAGCTGATTTTACAATCACAATATTTCACGTTGGTTACGTACAAAGGAATGCGCGCGAAACTAAACTGTAGTAAAACGCAAGTAGGTGCGGCCGGCAATAGTAATTACTGAACACTGATGATATGCTCGCTGCGTCGGGCCTATTTATACTAGACGGCCGACGGTAGCAGTAGGTAGATGGATGGCAACTAAATCCTAGGCACTCGCACAGACTGTACGTTTCAGGAACCTTCGACATTGCGGCGATTATGCATAGGCCGTAGACTCGAACCTTCTGGCGAGTTCTCGTAGTATCCCGGACTGAGTGCGCGTTAGTATTGTCGCGAGTAGGCAAGTAGATCTTGAAACAGGTAGGTTGCTTTGTTTTGATTTCGGCTGCAAATACGTACCTAAGTAGCAATTAGCAAGTACGTACCTAAGTGGGTCGAGTGGTTTATTATTAATTATTTAATGTATTGTTTTCGACGCTACACAACCAAAAAGTGGATCGCATCCTCTCGGATTCTCGAAAGATTTGTTGTTAAATTAATACAACTCAAATGCTGGTAAGTCAGAGGGGACGCAAAAAACTAATTTTAAGTACTAGGAAAAAAGAATTATAGGAATGGTTTAAAAGTGATATAGGATTAATTGTAGATAAGCCAAAACCTTGGTTTCGAAACACAAATGATGGTAACACGGCAAGGTGGTTTTTTCGAAAGCACGAAAAGATTTCCGAGATAACGGGTAGATGCGGGGCACATCAAGAGGTTTTGCATAATTTTGAGTATAATAGCTTCTGGGTATAGCATTAACATCGAACATTTTGAACAGTATGTGCATGACACTAAGGAGTTATATCTTAACCTGTATGATTGGTGTACCATGCCACCAACTGTTCCTAAACTATTACACCATTCATTTGATGTGATTAGTTAGTGCATTGTACCTATTAGGCAGCTGTCAGAAGAGGCGCGAAATAAGAACTGTAGAAGATTTAGGCAATTGCACACCAGAAAAATCGACCGAACATCAACAAACAGAGATATGTTAACCATGCTATTAATTACATCAGATCCAATAATAAATAGTTTTTGAGAGGTTCCCAGAAAAAAATCGGGCTCACTTCCCTCTGAAGTGTTAAATTTACTTGTTCCATACAATTCCGAGTCAAGAACACAATATTTGCGATCTGATGACTCCTCGGAACACAACTCAGATAGCATCTAGTTTCAATAAGCATTATGTTTAAGCATAATATATAATTTTCTCATAAAATCTATTGGTCCTGTACTCTGTCTGGAGCGTAACGGTTACCCAGAAAGTCAGACAAGGCAAATCATAAGAGCCAAATCTGTACCTAACGAAGACAGAATTGGACAAGAGTCGAAAGGCTGTGCCTTCCTGCCTTGTGTGCACAATGTGACAGACAGAATTGCCAGGCTATTGAGAAAGGAAATTATCACGACTGTCTTCGGAACCACGAGCAAGTTACTGAGGTCAGCAAAGACTAAGTTTCCTCTGGAAACAGATGGAGTGTATAAATTCAGCTGTTCCGGATGTGACAAGGTCTGTGTAGGCCAGACAGAGCGGACTATTTCCAAAAGGATTTCCGAACACTTTAGAGCATGTAAACTCGGCCATGCTGACAAATCGGCAATCGCCGAGCATTTGATTGAAACCGGCCATTACTTTGGATTTGTTCCTGAAGTCCTGGGAAGACCTGAAACTTTCAAAACAAACTGTCAGGCTTGTGTTCCCACAACCAGACCCCGATACTTTTGCCGGCCGGAGGAATCCCGCCGGCCCCCTGAGCAGGCGCTCGCGCCCTCAACTGCCTTTTTCAAGGCAACTCTTTCGCAAAAAGAAATATTCTACGCAGATCCACGCTGGCCCCAACAAACTGCCCGCAAGCGCCTGAGACGTGCTCCTTATTCAAAAGGAGTCACAGATCGCAACAACTGACGATGTTCCCCGCTCCCCGCTGACCACGAGGACTCCCCGGTCGTGGTACCGCCCGGCGCCCACCAAATAGGGCTACGCAGAAAGACCGGGACCATGCACCTCACGGTCCCCGCACCACAGCCCCGCCTCGAGGACCCAAAGACCCGGAGACCATCCATTCCCTCGGCTTCCCCGACGCCCGACACCACCAGGTCCAACAGGACCCAGCCCAGCCCCTAGGCGCCCCCCGATAGGCCCAGCCTCGGCCTACGTGGCGCCCCCGAGACCACAGCAGCCGATGGAGACGGCTGCCCCCCAGGATGGAAAAATCTAAATACCAACACTGCCGCTGATCAATGGCGCGTCCGTGTGTTGTTTGGGTTACAGATTTAAGATTAATATAAATCCCTCAAATTAATATAATTCCTCAAAGTGAATTCATTTCAAAAGTGCAAGACTTTATAAACAATGACAACTTCTTAATTCTTACTTCTCACGAATTCTAAGAAAATGTTCGACAAACATTAAAAGCATGTAAATCACATATTTTCAAAGATGACTCATGATGACACCAAGTGGAGTTTTTAACTAAAAACCCAAAAACTTCAAAATTATATGGTTTCCTCAAAATCCATAAAATTAAAAATCCCATTCGCTCGGTGGTATCTTGTTGTAGTGCCCGAAATTTTAAAATATCATCCTTTAATACCAATGTATTTCATAATAATAATGTTTTCTCGTCAAAGTAGCAATTAAAAACTCGTTCTCACTAGTGGAACAACTGAAGGATTTGGTTCTCCCTAATAATTGTAAACTAATATCATTCGATGATTTCAATTTATTTCCTAATGTTCCGATAGAGGAGAGCAAATACCCAAATCTCTAATTTATTAACACTTCTATTATATATATATATATAGTGTTTAATGTTTGCCGAAAACAAAATTATTTCCAATTTAATGGTGTTATATATCAGCAACTGAAGGATCTCCCACAAGTCCTCTGGTAGCTGATATATTAATTAATAACTTTAACTGGTAATTCACCCCTTATAAAAAATGTGTTACTATGGAAAAGATATGTCGACCGCATACTTTGTATATGGACAGGGACATAACGTCAACTGAATGGCTTCCTCAACCTCGTAAACACCAAAATATTAAATTCATACTGGAAATAGGCACCAATGCAACCTTAAACTTTTTAGACCTCACCTTTTCTGTTGTAAATAATAATAAACATTTTAATATCTTTCGTAAACCTACTTATACCGACATTCTAATACAAAATACATCTAATCATCCTATTTCATACAAACACTGATCCATCGTTCAATCATGATACGTTTATCTGATATTAATTTCTCCAACGAACTAGCATTAGTTTAAAAAAAATAGCTGTGAATAATGGGTATGATTTCAATTAAATTGATTCAATTTTAGGCAAAAATCAAAAACAAATAGCCACAAATAATTTCTTGTTCTCCATTTCCCATAATTTAAACAGTAATCTTAGTCACGAATGGCGTCGTATTCTATTCATAAATGACTTCTCCCTTCGCTGTAAAAAACCTACCTTCTGAACTAAATCCGGAATTTTATACAAATAATAATTTAGGAAAATTTTAATAAATTTGAAAGATAAAGATGACGAATTTAGACATTCGGGAATATATAAATTAAACTGTAATGATTGTTCAGTATTTTATATTGGTAAAACAACCCGCAATGTCCAAATTAGAATTAAAGAACATCTTAGATCTTATACAATAGTGGCTTTTAATACATAAGAAACACACTTTCAATCAAAATACCGGTGCTAATATTTTACACAAAAACGGACATGGCAACGGACTAAATAATTTAGAATCCCTCGAAATAAAGAAAGCAGTTAAAACCAAAACCCAAAAATATCAAATAAATGTGTCTAATATTCCAATATCAGGTATTTTCCCCATAAACGTCCCATTATCCTTTAATCACCTGTTCACTCGATACTTTGTTACTATGTTAAATTTGAAGATGGTGCTATCTCACTGTTCTATTATTATAATGTTTTGTCTCACTCTATGATATGTATATATTATAAGCACAAACATTTTATTTTTGATTAGTTAAATTTTGAACCCTGAAGATGCTTCTACCAAGCGAAACCGGTCGGTCTTAATAAAATTTACAATAATTATTGGTTTTTAAACAAAGCGTTTTTTCATTTAATAATATATGTCAAACCACAAAGTGACTGCTTTTTACCAAAATATAAAAGATTTAAGATTCATTTATCTTTCGTTAAATTAATAAACTACAGAGAGTTATTTGTCGTTCGGGGACTTCTTGGCTCTCAGGCCACGGTACCTTACCGACTTGTCATCAAAATGTGGATTTTTAATTAATAAATTGTAAACGGATCGGTGTGCTATTTAAACAGTAATATGTGATAGTTAATTTATACAGCCGGTCGTGGTGCGACCGCTTTGATTTTATTGTGTTATCGGGATAATTCAAGTTCGGAATTCCTGTTATAATGGCTGGCGGTGATACCATTCATGTAATATTTGTATCCGCTGGATATTAGAGTGATCCGACTACGTACGAGCTGCATAGCGGCCAAATAAACGACACATCGCACTACTACTATCTCCGTGTCCGCTTATTTATTGAATTGGGGATTGCACGGACCTGATGTCGAGGATCACCGGGACCGGGTGGTCTGCATCCACGCACACTCCAGCCAGAGGGAGGAAGGAGCTACCAGAGCAGACGCTGATGCCATGAGGAGGGAGATGGAGGGCTCCTCAGGCCCGTGGAGACTCCATTCCGTTTCCAGGAGCCCGAATCGTCGCATCGAGTGTTGTTACGTTCTAGATAGTTAGCTCATGTGTAGAATTGGTCGAAAAGTGCGTGTTTCAACCCATGTATATTATTCAATACAATCTTTAATATCAATCCACATCTTTTTATTCACACTGCAAATTTGTAGTCAATGATCAAATGCTTAATTTTAAATTAATTGGATGCCATCACGAAAAGGCAATGGGAAGAGTGTGGTATGGAGGATAAGTTTCATACAATTCAGAAGTTCATGAAATGTTTGTTTGAAGAGCTCAAAAAAATCTACCCACAATAAGTCACATATTGGGAGGTCCGATTCCAAAAGGAAAATTCGGTTGTAGGGAAAATGCCATTTTTTTAAGGAAATTTTTAATTACATCTCTTTTTTTCTTTATTTTTATTTATATACATAATTTGTTACATAAAATTGTAAAATGAGGGCTTCAGCACGAGTAAACCACCCAGTGAGGCTCACATTACCAAATCATATTTTATAAAAGGTTATTTTAATTTTCCAATAAAAAAATGTAAAATTGGAATAGTTGATTATTTGCAGACAAGCTAGCAATCTGTAGTTATACTAATTACACTAATTCAGCGAAGCCTCGGAAAAGGCTTAAGGTGCTTGAGCTTATTTGCAGGCAAGCTAGCAATCTGCAGTTACACTGATTCTGCGAAGTTTCAGAAAAGGCTTACGGTGCTTGTGCTTATTTCCAGGCAAGCTAGCAATCTGCAGTTACACTGATTCTGCGAAGCCTCGGGAAAGACTTACGGTGCTTGTGATTCTTTTATATCGATGGACAATAAGGATAAGCGACACTCATTTAATTACTTCTAGGTATAGAGTATCACCATTGAAAAGTATATCCTTGCCATAATTAGAACTGTGCGGAGCTGTGAAGCTAATAAGAAAACATCTAACAGGTGCTATGCATAACTAAAACCAAAAAATAAAATAAAATAATCTAACTTTAATAAAAGCCAACAATGGTAACTCAATCTTAATTCTTAATAGAACAGATTACATCAATAAGGTGGAAAACTTCTTATTAACAGAAGATTTTAAAATTTTGACTAAGGATCCGACTAGTATTATTGTCAATAACGTCAAAACCTTATAAACAGTTGTAAAACCATATTTTCCACGGAATGCTCCAATGAAAACCTTATAAAAAAAACAAAATTAACTATCAAATTAATTAATTAATTAATGCGGGTCATGAGCCGACTGCGGAGAGGGGCGCCCAAAATTATACACACAAATATACATTAGTGAGTGAATTTGTTAACCTTGCTAATGTCTTCTGCAACTGTAATTTAATTTAAATAATACGTAAACCCTAACACCGAAGTGCTTAGCCATAATTTAATATAAGAATAAATTATTATTAAAGCACAATATAATACAAAATTTTACAGCATTGACGTCTTTGGTAATAACCTAAAGAAATATCGATATGAAGTAATGCGTACGATCGATTATTAATATGAGAGTATGCATTGTATATTATGTAAAAGCTGTTTGTTTCTTACAAATAAATAAATAAATTATATTTTAATATTTATCTAAATTTTCTATTCAAAATTGTAAATGCTTTAATTAACTGCTCTTTTCTACTCCATCAAATCAGGTTCAACTTCCTGGAATTGGTTCACGACTTATAAATTGTATTCCGTTAAATGTTAAAAATATATCAAACTTAGCTGGGGTATGACTCAGCTTTACCGAGAATGTGCCGTAATTTTAACGAGACGTATAAAAGTTATTCCATCGATTTGACAATGTCATCATTGGCCACCTTCAAATCATCTGTTAACAAGTCTTAAAGCTCCCTATCGTGTTGTTCTAAAAACTTATTACTGTCATGTAATGTATATGTAAGTGTATCTATGAATGTAATGCATATGTGAGTGTGTGTATGTATGTGTATGTGTGTATACAAGTATGTATGTAGGTGCATACATGTACATTTTTCTATACTTACGGTGTTCTTGTTGGGTGTAATATACTGTGAAGCATATTATCCATTACGCTATCATTATATTTTCCATTATGTCATCAATCTTGTGTTTGTCGGTAATTAGTGATAGTATCAACCATGTTAAATGTAATTGTATTTTTGAGAGCTTTGGTATGAGTCACTGTTGACAAACCTAATAAAAAAATAAATAAAAAAACAAAATATGTATTTTTCAATAGACTGGTATGAAGCAGAATTATAATTCATAACATGCTAATTCGCGACTCCGTTGTTTTTAAAGTAAGAACAATTGTGTTAGACTATGTTCCTATAGTCTATGGCAACAGGTAGCAGGAGGGCGGACAGCGAAAGCTGCTCGATAGGTCCGCGATGGTCCTTGTGCATTCTGTTGAGAAGGAGTGTTAATTTGAGAAGGAGTGTTAAATTCGCAACGAAGGCGATGTCGTTTTAACATAAAATACGCGTGGCGTATATTTTTAGTAAATTTCCGTTCTGGAATGTGATTATTCTGTAAACCCGTGAAAGAGGGTGAAACGTGACCGTGAAGCCATGTTCTTTTCGAGAACGCCGTGTCGAAGTGTAATCCAACGTTAATCCTACAATCCGCGTCCGGATGAATTTAATCGTCAACCATAAGAATTCTATTATAGATATTTACAAACAGAGCGGCAATTAACTATATTCATTCCATAAAAAATATCTAATTCACTTTAGAGATAGGCAGTAATGCATCGAATAATTTTTTAGATTTAACGCTAACTTTAGTAAGTAATAGAATTGAATTTAACATTTATCGTAAATCCACATACGCGGATACGACCATACATAGCACGTCAAACCATCCGGTAACAGATATGGTACACCGAAGTAATTCGATGGTACTTCGGTGTACCATGTCATTCGATGGTACACCGAATAGTAAAAATCCGCATCTGTTAATTTCACAATTGAACTATCTAAAATTAAACAAATGACTCTATATTATGGTTACTCCACACACTTAATTGATAAAATCCTGATTAAGAAACTTAAGCTCATTTCAACTAATATTTTTTTTATTTGGTACAACCGAAACTAATAATAAAATCACAAATCCCTTTCAATGGCGTAAGATCTTATATATATCCAATTTTTCTTCAGTTAGTACAAAAAAATTGCCTCCCCACATTAAACCCGCGTTCTATCCTGATAACACCTTAGGTAAAGTATTAAAAAATACTAAAGATAAAGATCATACATTTAGCCACTCAGGCATTTACCAACTATGTTGCAATGACTGTCCATCGTTCTACAGAGGTAAGACAACCACAAATATAAATATTAGAATTACGGAACATTTAAGATGTTTAAATAACAATAATTTTTCAGAGTTTGCCAATCATCTTATTTCCACCAATCATACTTTTAGTAAGGACACAGGGGTTAGAATTCTTCACCGTAATAATAAAAGCAGCACTTGAAATCAAAAAATCCCTAAATAATGACGCTAGTATATGTAATAACCAAATTAATTTTTCGTTTAGTCCCATTCTAGATAAATTTCCAGTAAACCTTTGTTAACCTCTCACTCAAACACCTAAATTATAGTTTTTTGTATAAATATCTGTCAATATTTTGTATCATAGGTTAGTTTTAATATTCTCCTGACGAAGGAAGGATGCGAAGGTTATCACTGCTGATGGCAATGAACTAGTATTTACTCGTATAAGTATCATTGAAACGTCTATAACACCAGATCTTGTCTGTATGTATAATATTCCTGACTTCAAAAGTTACAATTATTGCCGAACAAAAAAATCGGGAGGATATTTGTATATGTTCGAGACGAACTTACATTTCATCAGAAATCAATAGAAACAATTCACTTTGAATGTGTGCATGGCTTTATAACACTTCTAGACAAGACATAATAGCAATATACCGCCCACCAAACTCCAGAAAAACCCAATTTCTCAAGGAAATATCTTCAATCCTATATAACATAAATAAAAAAGAAAATGTTTTGCTTGTAGGAGATATTAACCTAGACTTGTTAAATTGCCAAAACCCACTCATTATAACATACGAAAATATAATGTCTGATAACTATTTAAGTAGATGCATCTGCGACGAAACAAGAAAGGCAATTGTAAGGGGAAAAGTTACACATACTTGTTTAGATCATATATTTGTCCGATTAAACAACGGTTGATAACAAACCGATGTTTTTTCCTCATGTGTGTGTAAAAATATCACTATAGCGGTCCATTTTATAATCGCAGTTAGTTTAAATATGGTGCAAGGAAGAAAGCTACAGAACAAGGGGAGAATGTTTCGATTTTATCTCAAAACAAAATCGACAAAAATATTCATATTTTTAATTGGCATAGCTTGTTGGAGGAACAAGATTGCAATATATTAAAATTAAAAAGAATTTCAAGGAGTTGTATTGAATGTAGGACAATGCATCAACAACTTGAGTTACACAGACGACAAGGTGTTGATGGCACCGTCAGAAAGGGGACTAAGAATTCTCCTTAAGATTTGCGAAGATTTGCACTCGAAAAAAATATGACATACTCCCTCTCCGACAAGGGCATAGATTTTTATGCTAAAAACCTATCCAAAACCTTAAACATTCACCAAAACCCCCCCCGCGATCACCACTGAATCACTAAAACCCTATCTGAAAATAACATAGACTTCCACTCTTTTAAAATTAGCGAGGTTAAACCTCTCAGGGTCATGCTCAGGGGCATCCCAGAGGAAATAACAAGCTAAAAGGTCAGCGACGTACTTGGTTTGTCATACCCGGTTCTTTCCGTACACCGCATGCGGACAGGCCCAAACCGCCGTGAAATTCCACTCATGCTGGTCAACCTTACAAAAAATGAAATCTTCAAAAAAATATTTACTGAATTAATCCAAATCCTCCACTTCAAAATTGTAGTATAGCCACAAAGAAAGAGGCTATCCGTTGGACAGTGTCATAGATGCCAATTCCACGGACACTCGTCCTCATGTTGCAACGCGACGCCTTGTTGCGTTAAATGTGGTGAAAACCACCCGACGAGCGTAATACAACGATACATCCTAGTTGGATGAGGGTTTCTCAATTACACCGGGACTCTGAAGTTCCCCTTCTTAAAGATCCTCGCGGAATCATTTTATGCGGGCTTCCCCACCCATGAAAAGGCGTCCATCAACTGCCTCGCACAGTACGATGAAAATATAATAAATACTTATAAAAAACCCAAACAAATCCTTCGTAAACCTTAAATCCCCCCATATTGCAGCCATGTTACCTTTCAAAATATTTTCCAAAAACAACCAAAATTAAATTAAAATTATCCCACCACCAATATTAAAAATCATGATGAAAGAGAAAGGGGCCTTTTTGACCCGGAGCTCTGTATGCCAATATTTCACAAGTCATAAGTCAAATATGACATACAACGCTAAAAAAACAGCGCTGTTGGTTATTAAACACGGAAAATGACCAAAAAATATTCCCCTAGCCTTTTTGAACGGTGAGCCTCTCACAATAGTGGAAGCTGCAAAATATATAGGGTACATCATCAGTATCATCACCAATAATTTGACGGATGATGATGACATCGACAGGCAGAGGCGGGCATTGAGCATAAAAGGTAATATGCTTAGTAGAAGATTTCAACTCTACAGTCCGAAGGTGAAAATAATGCTCTTTTCAGTTTTTTGTACTACATTGTATACTTGCGAGCTGTGGGCCAATTTCAAAAAGAGAACCATGGAAAGGCTTCTGGTGCAATACAACAATGCATACCGTATGATGTTCGGACTTCCCAGGCACTGCAGTACCTCTTTAATGTTTCCGGAAGGGCTAGTTATAAGAACAAGGGTGGCAGGACTGAGGGGAAGGATCAACAACTCCAGAAATCAGTGCTTATCATTGAATCCCGTATGACTCCACGATCGAGCATCGAGGAGCGTTGGAGAAAGATGTTGGCCCCCCACAATTGAAACCCCCTCGAACCGCTCTAATAAAAACCAAGATGGTTGAATATTTATTCTCGTTTGATACCACCCTCTTTTATTTTTTCCCTTTCTTTCGTTGTTTTATTTTTATTTTTATTCTTATTTATAAATATGTTTTCAAAAATCCCTGTAAGTTATAACTATAAACTTATACTTTCTATGGAATGGTGGGATTGCACTAACCTCCCCGCATTCTGAAATAAAGAATATTATTATAAAATGATTAGCCCACACCCGTGAAAAATCATTCCAAGTAAAAGAACATATCTATAGGTAAAAAAAAAAAAAAACACCATATTAACAACAGTTCTAAATTTATGTATTATATACAAATGTAAATATTTGGTGGACACTGTAATGTATGTATAGAAATAAAAAAAAAAAAAAAAACACTATATTAACAACAGCTCTAAATTTATGTATTATATACAAATGTAAATATTTGGTAGACACTGTAATGTATGTATAAAAATAAATAAATAAATAAGTGGGTACATATTAAAAAAAAAATACATCTGCCAAGAAATGAACCTCGACGAACTGCTTTGAAGGCAACTATGCCGACTTTTATACCGATGAACGGCGACATAAATTCAAAATATGAACTTATGATTTTTTAAATCATCACATCCGAAATAATATTGATTAAGTTCAGGGATCCAAAATTCTAGGATTCCGAAATTCTTTGAACGTTTCATTACTTTCTGTAGAAATTTAAAAGCTATTTTCCCGTAAATAATAACAACTTCGACTTCGTTTAGGTATTGTGTACTCTTTCTAGTTTTTATGTACAACATTATTTAAAAAAAATATTCTAACAAATTAGTTTTATTTGTTTAGGTATTATTTATCTGCTGCTTGTATCTGTAATAGGATACAGGCTTATTGTATAGTTGATGTATAGTATAGTTGTATAGTTGTACAGCGCCCTTGAGGTGTTTTTGCACAAAAACGGCGCTATACAAGTCATCCAAGTAATATTATTTGATATTTAAATAGTTTGGTAATTAAATTGTTTCTATCTGTACCTGTGTTTCTTCGTATTAAATAAGTTATATAATGATGATAACTAAACGGTTATAGGTAAAATGGTCGTTTACAAAATTATCGTAATCAAATGATCGTTACTCTCAAATGATCGTAATCAAATGATCGTTACTCTCAAACGTTCGTAATCAAATAATCGTAACTTTCAAATGATCATAAGCAAAATGATTGTAGGCAAATAATAAGCAAATTATTGTAAGGAAATAATAGTATATGTGTCATTACAAAATGTTATAATTTACGTGTATTCATTTATTTTATGAGATAGTGTACTCAAATGGTAATTTACGATCAAATGATAGTTAAGATCTATTGCATACTTATAAATTATTTATTCAAAAGCCCAACAGGGCGGTGAAACATTTAATAAATTAGGAAATATAAAATCCATGTACAATGATAGACAAAAAAATGTTTAAAAAACGAAAAAGTACCCACAAACGAATACTTTTCTTCATAATTAATAGAAAATTTATTTATTAGAACTTACGTTGGAACTATTTTAAATAAATTTTAATCGCAATACACGAAGAATTCTCTAAACTTGAATAAATATATTCTTTATCTATAAAACCTTTTAAGTACATCAATTAGTAAATCAATGATTAGTGAATATCTATAGGTAGTTTAAGTTGTAAAAATTGATCTCACACAGATCTTTTTCTAAAGTTAATGGTAGCAAAAAAACGATAATTGTATAAAGGAGAACGAATACAATAAATTCATTGCGTTACTCGCTCCTTGTAGTAGAAGGGTAGGATTATAATGTTTACATTCTTTTAAATTATCAGTTTGAAATATTTACATTCATTTAAATTATCAGTTTAAAATGTTTACATTCTTTTAAATTATCAGTTTGAAATGTTTACATTCTTTTAAACAGGATTTAAAAACAACTATCAAACCAAGGCTGTCTGATTAAGCATAGAATAGAGGAGCAATTTTTGTGAATTAGTGAAAAATCGCTAAAAAAACTATATAGATTGAACAAAGATGCACAAAAAAGTTTTTTTTAACAAATAATATTACAACATAAACAAGACACAAAAATCAATTAAAACCAGGTCAAGTCATCATTTTACACCCGTTAAACATTATAATATTAAAGTGTAGGTTATGTTAAGATGTAGATTAACGACTCGAAAGTATTACTGACCTCCGAATGTGCCAAATCCATTATGCATTGCAGAACGAAACTACGAGTATTTCACCAAAAATGCTCTGAGAAACGCAGTGGACTTATTTTTAGGGTAATTTATCTTTCCTTCTGGTCCTGAAATCAAACAAAAAAATGTGGTCATTTTTGTTTTATTGAGTTTTATTTTCCGATGTACATTTGTTACTTCAATTTAGTTTACTTTGCTACCGGTTTCGACAGAATCGTCCACGTTTATTGACAATGACAATGTTTCCCTATTTCGTTGTCTCCTCCCACCTTTCTCACCCTCTTTCCCCGCCCCCAAATCACCCCATTTTTAATGACAATTAATTAAAATTATTATTTTGCCCAACCTTTATAAAAATGAAGAAATATAATAAAAATAGAGAGGATTGAAAAAAATCGGAAATTGCCTCTAAAATCATGAAAATTCCAACTCTTCGATTGCCTTTTTTTATAATTAAAATAGCTCGCACACTTACCTGATATTTGCTACATTTTTGATTAAAAATATAATTAATCATTTTGGTTGAATATTTTTTTTCAAATCCAAAAATAAGCAAAGAACCTACCATTAGAATAGATGAAAGTCTTCTCATTCTTCACAGATTTTTGGCTTTGAAGACTCATTCCTTGGTTCTGGTTCTGTTCTTCCGGCAGGCTGTAATATTACTGCTCCTTTTAGCTTGTCTTCAAAGAAACCTCTACCATGGTACCTTGTAGGTGAAACAAAGAACAGCTAAAAATTTCAAGAACACTTATAAGCCATAGAATTGCTAGTGGAAGATTCCACCCTTTAAGGATATTAATTAAACCGTTAAATTTTAACTCAATAATTAACTTTGTTCATTTAAAAAAAAAACAGCGAAATTTTATTAAAAAAGTCAATCAAATTTAATATTTTTTCAGAGTTTTTAAAAAGTAGGTACATATAAAAAAATCTAATAATCTGTATTTAATATTTGTTGCTTCATTTTTAAAAGTCGCTACGAGTTTCAAAAAGCGAGAAAATGAGCAAAATCAAACGAATCGAATAAAACGGTTGTGAATTATAAAAATGTAGGCAAGTAGGTTAAAAATTAAAACTCTTCAAGACAAAAAAATTAAAATCGTTAAAAGCAAATAAATATGTGGGGTTATTTTATCACTAAACGGCGCTGTAGAAAGATGACCACCATCAAACTTTTGTTATTTCAATTATGTACTTTTTAAAAGTGCTACCGGAAAACAATATAATTTAATGAATTCTTTTGATAGTTTTAGAGCTATTAAAAAGTATTCCGAAAATCCCCTATTTCTGAAAAAAAATACCTACCCGCAGTGGAAGCCAGAAATAAACTTTTAGTAACAATACTGTCATTTAATTGTTACCTAAGATAAGATGCACGCGAAGACTTCATGTTTTTCACCATTTTTTACTAGTTACTCGTATCCTGGTGCGTGCTTTACTCTTACTGTAGGCTTCATAATTTTAGCTAGCTTCAAATGCTGCAAATTCTCTAAGCTCGTACTTCAAATAGTCTTCGATAGTCACAGAAAGTTTTAAAGTTAGGAAATTGTGTTGAAAAACTTTTAGCCACCCATCGTCTGCCATAAATCCTTCTCGATTTATTACGATTGTGTCCAGAGCAGTTGGCTTGGCTTATCGCCTGTTTTCGTCCATAAACAAAACTGGTATTTTCATAATTTCGACAAGTTTCATTATTACTGCTTCCCTTAGATCACTTTTAATACTCTTTGCTCACATCGTTTGCCATAAATTCTTCTTGCGGTCATACGCTCCGGCGGAACCTCCTTTTTTTCTGATTATGTCCATCACAGCTCGCTTGAACTCAGAATTGAAACAGGTATTCTGACGGGAATGAATGATTTCCCGAGATCCTAGCTGCGGATTTTGTTGTCCGTATCAGCTTTATTTAAAAAATATATATATTTTCTCTATTTAGTTTGTTCTTATGGAGTCTTCTCTGCTGAAGCCAGCGGAAACCTTGCCGTATTGGGAGAAAATCAAGATCTTTTCCATCAGTTCATAAAACAACGCTTTGGTCATTTTCCTCGTGGATCACATAACCTTGTTGTCACAATCTCTGAATTTCCCATTTTCTTATCTTCATCTAGAAAAGGTAAAACATCAAATTCATCGGATTTAAACACCAAAATAAACATTCCTGTAGAAAGAATCGCTTTATATTTATATAAAGGAGAGTGCCTGTGGCGGGCGGACTCGGTTGTGACGTGGATTTTATCTTTATTCAAATCAAGTTTACTTCCGAGGTTGATAAAATTTTGCACACTTGACGTTCAAAACAAGAGGATGTTCACTGTCCACATTATGTTTCAAAAAACTCTGCGTTAAGCTATACAAGTTACGCAGAAGGGTCAAATAAAAATCTCTTCGTTAAGTTATACAAGTTACGCACAAGGGTCAAATAAAAAACTCTGCGTTAAGCTATACAAGTTACGCACAAGGGTCAAATAAAAAACTCTGCGTTAAGCTATACAAGTTACGCACAAGGGTCAAATAAAAAACTCTGCGTTAAGCTATACAAGTTACGCACAAGGGTCAAATAAAAAAAACTCTGCGTTAAGCTATACAAGTTACGCACAAGGGTCAAATATATAAACTACGCAATAAACGCATCCCAAAAGAAAGTAAATTTTTTTAAAATTTTTAATATGTGTTTCGCAAAAGAGTCAACTGCTCAGATCCAGAGGGACAATGCCATTCTCAATTAGGGTATGTTGTAGGAGATAGGAAGAGGAAGGTGGAAAGTATCTGGATGTTCAGATCTTGTCACTCAATATGGTAAATGGCATTTATCTCATGCAATGTTTCGATTCTGGATACGGGTCTTACCAAGGCGATACTGAGAGTAGTTGAGAAAAAATCACTAATTATTTTTAACCGATCGGAAAGAAGAATAAATGTTTATTTAAACGCGCCTGGATTTTTTTAAATCTGAAAAATGACTAATGCCGAATTATTAATATTTATTTTACACTACACAATCATTGTAAAAACGACTCTAATAAACTAATTAACGGGGATGTATTTATAACATAGACAGTTCCCAAAATTACTAAAATTTTACGAAAACAACATACAGGTAAACCTAATCCACCAAGGGCATATTATTTCAAGCACATTTCAGCTGTCTAATAATGTTAACATCGAAAAACGGAATGAAATGTATTAAAAGCGGCTTTAATTTTTATTTAATAACACAAATCAACAATAAAATGTACAATACCGAATGCAACTAAGTAATACATTTTATTTTATTTTTTTAATTTTTAAAAAGGAAGAGAAACATTCCCGGGTTACGAATAACCTGACAATATTTGAAAATCTCCTACTACCACCACAGTAAGCTGAAAATGTTGCTTGTGTTGTGATGGAGGGCTTAGCTAGCCGAGGAATTGAACACACTACGCCTGAGTGGGACCCAAGCGCGATGTCAACTCGGCCACCGACCGGTACGATATATAAAATAACTTTCGACATTAACCTTAGACCTTCGACCTTCGACCTTCGACATTCGTCATTCGTCATTCGTCATTCGTCATTCGTCATTCGTCATTCGTCATTCGTCATATGTCATTCGTCATTTGTCATTTGTCATTCGTCACTATTCTTCATTCGAATTCTACATTCGATATTCCATAAAAAAAAACGGAAAATAAATGCTACAAAGAAAGGCATACAAAGTTTTAAATTGTGTTTTTTTTACGTTGATACACTTTCAATACTGCAGTACCTAAGTTTTTACTTATTCGCATAAGGCACATTGTGACAAGCCATTCTAATTCTGGTGTATGAAAATCTATCAGCCTAATGTAAATTTTATGACATTTCAAAGACATCATAACTCTGAGATTTTGAAAAGATGCGATTATTATTATTATGAGCGCGAATGAAGTAAAGAGTGATTGCCTCTCTGCCTATCTAAGTATTTGGTTTCCTTTCATAAGAAAGTTGAATAAAACGTAGTTGCACAAAACAAACCACCTGGTTGGCATAGAATAGCATTAAATTTGTAGATATATTTATTTAGAAAAATAATGTGAAACAAAAATAATGTGAGTGATTATACCGCAATACTAAAATTGATTGCTACACAATACTGAAAAATTAAGTTTTTTTGTGGGAATTATTAAATGCTAGCGCACACCAGTGAAAAACCACGGGATGTTAAATTTGTTGGATTTGTGAAGCTGAAAGTATTTAAAAAAAATAATATTGGCCTCGGATTCATTGCCTTTCAAAAAAATAAATTTACCTAAAATCTTCGACTTGAAAATTTACGACATCTGTCATGCAAACAAATAAAAGATATACACATTTCAAGTAAAAGTACTCAAAGGAATCAGAAATAGATTCGGTCGCATTTAGGAATTCCAGTTTCTGGTCATATGAGAATAATGCATTTTAACAGTCATTTCGATAAAAAAAACAACAGAAAATTTGACGTATTTCCACCATTGCCATAAATACATTCGACATATTTAAATAGTTTTTTTAAATTAAAAAAGGAACCTATTTTAGGATAGTTGGTACATATTTTGACTTTAATAAGAGAAGAAAAAACTAACCTTAAAACTATAAGATCAGTAACAATGGCAGCGAAGTGAAAAACGTTTTAACGAAATAACTACATATTGCAATATTTTCCATTTTCTGAAACTGAAATACTTACTTTTAATTGAAACGCAGAGTTTCTTTTCAATTAAAAGTAGTATTTTCTTCCTAGCGAGTCCAGATAATGACAACTTGTCGAATTCCGCCTCACACTAAATACGCAAAAAATAATAAATAGCACTCGATTCTTACCTTAAAACATTATTTGTTTGTCGTTATAGACCACACATTAGCACCCTTAGCAGGAGACTGAGGTTCTATTTCAACCCAGATCTGGAATATTGTCCATGTGAGAAATAAATTATAAACTCCTTCACGTTTCCACGAACACAGCTCAAATAACTGATTATCTTCAAATGACGATGTAGGCTTCTCCAATTCGTTCAATGGTTTACTTTATCTTCATTCAGAAAGTTAACTGCAAAAATACAAATACAAAAATATTTATTTTTATAACCCGTGAAAATTTTACATTTAACATAAATTCGCGTGTTCCTCTGAAGTAAATATTTTCAAATCAGAGGAATATCTTTTAATGTTAACACTTTTTTTAACTTAGTTCAATAAAAATATTATACTAATATATTGTGTATCATTTAATCGACTCACCAAGCGAGTTGAGATTTGAATAACCAGACGCCACGACGCCATGACCAAATTGAATTTGAAAGCTTCTAATTGTCACATCTGTAATTATTCACGTCGTAATATTGTAAATTATGAAGCGGATTAAATAATACTAGCTCCGAATCACAAGCCTAGAGGATTAAGAAATAACATGTTGACAGCTTTGAAATAAATTGTCATAATGTGGGTAAAAAATAAGTGCGGGCATAAAACTAAAATTAATTATAATGATAAATTTGTAGAATATTAGTTGTAGAATAAAACATTATGTCTAAATACTATAAATGTTTTTTTAGATTGGTTATTTTTTTCAAAATTATTATTGTAGAAAGCCATATATTTTTTTATATATAAGCTCACACTTTGTACTTCTTGTCTAGTAATAATTTGTACCCTGAAGATGCTTGAGTAAAGTGAAACCGGTCGGTTCTAAAAATTATTAAAAACTCGTGGTTTTAAAACAAAAAGTATTTTATTTTATTAAAATTTTTAAATCAAACTAAGGATCTAATTTAGGTTATATATATTCATGTTTAGGTTAAATTGACCGGTCGGTGGCCGAGTTGACATCGCGTTTGGGTCCCACCCAGGCGCAGTGTGTTCTCCTCGGCTGGGTAAGTCCTCCATCACAACACAAGCAACACTTTCCGCTTACTGTGGTGGTAGTAGGAGACTTTCAAATATTGCCAGGTTATTCGTAACCCGGAAATGTTTGTCTATCTTTAAAAAAATAATAATAAAAGAAAAACTAACCATACAACTTTGACATCAATAATAATGGCCGCCAAGTGAAAATAAATTTTAATTTTAACGAACCAACTATTAAAATGCATTATTTTCCATTTCCAGTTACTGAAATATTTGCTTCTCGTTGTTATATAACTGGTAAAATGAGATTTTTTAATTAAAATGTGCCTATGTTGCCGGGTCCCACCTTTCTGTATATATAGTATTTATACCCTACAAAACTAAATTACTTAAATAACTTGTCTTATTTTCAATTACAGCATTTAGAATATTCTATGATACCGCATAGGAGTCCCAACTGCTCCCAACAGCCGGGAGTCAGTGGTCAATGGTTCCCCAATACTGAGGGTTTTGTTGGGCAGCTGAAATGTGTAGGATATAGTATACTTATCAGGTGAAAGACCACCATTCGGAATCAAAACATTCCTAGAAATGACTTTAGCCGTGTTTGGTAATCATATGTGAATAACCAGGTACTTCTAAACATTCCTTACTCAAATATGATTTAAGATTTTCACGGCCAAAAGTATTGTTGTTATTTGTTTTTGGGGTGTTATGCCGTGTTGCGCTAACTCCTTCTTTAGCCAACGTTTCGGACAGCATTGCAGTGTCCATCATCAGGGCAGATGTGATTGAGTAATTATTTAATAACACATCTGCCCTGATGATGGACACCGCAATGCTGTCCGAAACTTTGGCCAAAGAAGGAGTTAGCGCAACACGGCATAACACCCCAAAAACAAATAAGAAAAATTCCTTACCCAATTCGACATGACATAGACCCACCGGATTTGGACAATGTTAGTTCTTGTGTGGTGTTAAAAGATAAAATATTATATTGATACATTTAAATTGGTTTCAAGAGTTTTAAAAGCACTTTGTTTGAATACTTAAATCACACTTTCCGGGATATTAATTAATTTTTCTTCAAATTCGATCAAAGTACAGGCAAATCGTTTTAAAGAGGACACTTTGAATTCACACCGATAGGATTGAAAATATTAAACACCCACCCACAGTCTTCCCTTACCCCGCAAATTCACAAAGGTCTGGGTACGTAGCGACCTTTATCAAATGCGTTCAAATTTAAACTGGCGATTCAACTCGACAATGTTAGGAATTAAAATTGATAATGTCGGGAAAAAAATTCTCAATGCTAATAGTATGTAGGTACTTAGAGACCCATTTAATACTAACATATTGAATTTGAGTCACACAAATACGGCACAAGTCACAAGCTAAAGTATTGTCTCGTGGTTTCTGAAGGTAGTCATTATTTTCGTCAACAAATTATTTTTGTAAGAATTTGGTGAACCATCAAAAATATACTCGTAGGCAATGACGGACAAACTTGTCTAAAATACTATTTTAGACATCATAACATAAATAAGTCGTCTGAACGTGGCCTAAACACAGTTTGAAAATGGCCATGTTCGCCGAAACAGCTGTCACTGTAATAAAAAACTAAAATACTTATAGCAGAATATTATTAAATTTATTATAATTATATATTTTTTAAATTGTCGATTCCGCCTCACGGTTAGAAAGTAAAAAAATAAGTAAATATCCCTTTGTTATATCTTACTACGAGAAACAACTATTTATATCGGGGGAGAAAAATATGAAAAGTTCAAAATGAAATGTATTTTGACAGATCAACGGTCGGAAATATGCTCAAAATATTAAAATACCCCAAACTAACAACCTAAAATTATTTTTCAAAAAAGTCTTATTCGGGCTTCAAGCAACGTTTCGATTCAAAATGACGCTCTTTCACTAGGGTGTTACTGAGAGTATCTTCCACTCTGTAAATGCAGCAAATATACTAAACCTGTCATTATTATTTTAAATGAATTAATAATTATGCTATAATATTTTTAATGATAAATTAATATTTATAAGACAAGGTTTTTATGCACAGCACAACGGATAACAAATTATTGCTTACAATAATTATGAAATAGTACCTCGGGATTTGAACCTGCAACCTCGGCTGGGATTTGTATGACTCATTTATAATAGTTTCCATACTGGAATTCATTAAAACCTTAGTAATATCCCTCACAAATAAGTTCTTTGCTTTGTAATGAAGAGGAATTATTTCACAGACTAAATAAAATTTGTCGACATTACCTCCTATTAAAGAAAGCATAATTCATTCTGGTAGTTTTAGTATTATCACATAGGATAGTTAAAAAGTAAAAAAAATTGGTAAAGGTTTTTTAGCAAATCTGGACGACAAAATATTCCTTAATCTCTTTTGTACTAATAAATTGTCTAATAATGTCTAAATTCTAAGAAACACCTAATTCTAACGGAAAACGGAGGTAAAAATTTACAATAATAAATAGTAAATAACAAATTAATCAACTAAGCTATCAACATAATGATGACTCCTCCACGCAAAGCGTTAGAAATTACATCGAATGAAACGAAATGTGAAACCTTGCAAAAGCTTTCTAAAATAACATTCAATACAATACAGTTATCTACTGTGGCATAGAACGCGTGACCTCCGTATTTGTATCCGGTTTTTAACGTGAATACCGTACAAGAGTCCTAAATGCTCCCAAAAGTCTGGAGTCAGTGGGACTATGGCGTCCCCAATTGGGGGTATATTGTGAGGCTAAAAGTAGCTGGGAGGATAAGAAGATGGGACTATAAAGGTGGTCAAGTATCTGGCTAATCAGATCTGGTCACCTTATACAGATAAAGTAACTTCAAGTATCGTTTCGATTCTGAATGATGGTCTTTACCAGACCGATAGGGAAAGTGACGATACTGCACATACCACCCGGGAATGTGCCGTGCCGAAAGTGTCTGCAACACAGAAGAGGAAAACCTTAAAGAAGAAGAGGATTTTTACTCAAATTACTCAGCTGTAACATATGATGCGGCTAAATCAACGAATCCATTTGAAGCATCTCGCGCAGATGAATCAAGTGTCATAAAGCAACGAATCCAAATGAAACATCTCACGAAGCTGCAACAAGGGACGCAAATAAAGCAACGGATCCAAAAGAAGCATCTCATTAGGCTGAATCAAGGGATGTAGCATAAAGCAAGGGATCCAACAGAAGCATCTCATGAAGCTGGAACAAGGAACGCAGCCAAAGCAACGGATCGAACCGAAGCATCTTATGAAGCTGAATCAAGGGATGCAGCTAAAGAAATAGATTCAATAATTCTAAGTGTTTATACTGGACATAACAATTAATTATAACTTAGTAAAAAATATTACTTTGCGAATATCGCTTAAGAGTCCCAATTGCTTCCAACCGCCTGGAGCCAAAAAGAAATGTGAGGCTGGAGGTGGTGGGTGGGGGAAGAACATTATTATGTAACGCAAAATCCATACAATCAGATTGCTTCATCTTAAGGATTCTGCACGGAGAAAAAATATTAATATAAAATATTGCTAATTAATTAAAAATTTCTTTAAATTATTCGCATTTCGGTTAAAAACTGTTCTGCAGGACTTTAACGAATGCATTCATAGGTTTCCTAGTAAACTATAGATAAAACTCGAATATGTTATGGCGATGTCGGAATACGTGTTTATAAAAACGGTTCTGCAGGCCTTTAACGAATGCATTCATAGGTTTCCTAGTAAACTATAGATAAAACTCGAATATGTTATGGCGATGTCGGAATACGTGTTTATAAAAAAATTCATTTCGTTATTGAGTACTATAAAGACCAATGCGGATGCATGAACATGGATCCGTTATGTTATGAAAATACTAAAAGATTATTATAAAACGGCATACTATCCCGTTTTCAACACGATTTTAATTGATCTGCAATTTTCATTTTCCTCCCTGAGTACAGTCTTTTAAATGAATGATTTTCTAAATCCCCACCTAATTGTTTTCCTGTGTTACTATGAATGTAATCAATCTTTCAATAGCAAGTGTACCCGCTACAGAATATTTCACAGTAATAAAATTAACGTTTTGACGTTTTTGATAAGCGCCACTTCAATAAATTGAGTATTACTACATTCTAATTTTGCTTTGTAACTTTGCTTACCTACAAGCGAAGATATCATTACAATTATTGAGCGATACGTTTTGTGTTGAGTAGTTAAGTTTTTCATGAAAATATAATAATTTTGTTTGCTGACAGCAATTACTGAGGATTTTCTCAGAATTAAGATTCCGGGCCCTGAAGGGTGTAAAATGGATCATACAAGGCAATATTTGTAAAAAAATCTTTCCTAATATTTTTATTGCGTTTCAATTAGACTTTAGATAAAATATTACAATACAGGTCAAGGTCTATTTACAAATAGCATTACAAAGAAACTTACAAAGCTCGTGTACTACTTTAGAAACGTACGCAATATACTAAATAAAAATGATCTATATAAAGTCTACTATGCTCTTTGCCAATCACGCTTAGAATATGGGATTATTGGATGGCGATCTGCCTCAAACTTTCACATGAAGCAGCTCGTTGAAACACAAAAAGTAATAATAAAAATAATCCTGAAAGTACACCCATAAGGACTCCATCAAAAGATTTTTTTTTAAAATTTAACGTGTTCAGAATTATAAAACTGTACTCTAAAAATACACAACTCAATTTTAAAGAAAAATATGAGTATCTACCTTGCTGAACAACACACCTACACTACAAGGACGAAATTCTCAAATCTACTAAACATTCCAAAATTAAATACATCTTTCGGCCAGAAAAACCACTATTTCCATGCTATAAAATTATATAACGCCCTTCCTATTGAAATTAAAAACACCATGGATATAGAAAAGTTTAAAAAAGACATCAAATTATGGCTAACTAAAGATGAAGATGAGGAAATCATTAAATTTATGAAGTAACCCCAACGCAACCTACAAATAACAAACATTAATACTTTAAACAAATTAGAAGATGAGGAAATCATGATCAACACACATACAACAACCTACAGTCTGCCTCGGAACAGGAATACCTAGTGAGGAGGACTGAGAACAAATTACATCACTTCATATTTTTACTTTACTTTATATTGCGTTAAATAAAAAAATAAAATCATCGCTTGAAATGGCTTTGGCCGTGTTTGGTAACTGATCTGAATAGGCAGGTACTTCACAACCTTCCTCTTCCCATCTCCTTCCCATCCCCTCCAACTTCAGCCTCACAACATACCTCAATTGGGGATGCTTTAGTCTCACAGGCTACAGACGGTTGGGATCAGTTGGGACTAGTATAAATTTTAACTCTAATATATATTTGTATATGAGCGGTATTCATATAAAAATATATATTAGAAAAATTTTATTTAGTCCAATAGCCCAGCGATCCCTCTCACTCAGTCTCCTGACATCGTACATCTCATTCCAAGTTGAATTACGTTAACACAGTTTTGTATTGCAATTATTATTTCCATAATTAAATCTGCAAAATATGCAAATTTAATTATGGAAATAATTAACTAATATTTATTATTGAACGATGAATTACCTTTGCGTGAATAAATTTAGAAAGCACACTATAAACATTGTTGTCGTTTCGTAAAGTAGAACAATAAGAACATCTTAATTAAATTAATTCTCAGGACAAAATTCCATCTCCAATAACATTCAAGTTCTGTGTTTTCAAAATTAAATCCTCCGCTCCTGTCTATTATCTGCCTGTACATAATATAAATGCCAATCAGTCAGTGCTTATTTTTTTAATGATAAACTATTGTTTATAAGACAAGGTTTTTTTATGCATAGCATAAAGGATAATAAATAATTATAAGCAGTAATAAGTCCCCTGAAATATCAATTCAAATTGAAAATATCTCCCGAGTAAAAATAAATACCGCCAACGGGAATTGAACCCGTGCCTTCTGATGTCCGGTCAGGTGCTCTGAACGGACATCACGTTTTTACTCTTGAGATATTTTCAATTTGTATTGATATTTCATGCGACTAATTATTGCTTATAATTATAAGTCAGTGCATTGAATTAGTAGTTATGTGAACAGTAGACCTCATATTTAAAAAGTGTGTTTCTATTTTTTTCTTCAAAACCAAAATTACCTTTGAAATCCTAAGATATGCAAAAATGTACTCAAATATCTACTTATTCAAACAAGGAATTATGCGATTTATCCAAAGAAATGTCATCATCTCAGTGACGATTCTTTTATCAAAGGGTCGGTAGGTACCTACCATAATATTGATTTAACAGTTCGTACTAGGAATCACGATCATGCAACATCTGGCGGGATTAACAGGCATTATCTGACACGGCCACCATCTTGAACTGGATCCGGAATGTAACAAACAAATTGACAGACCAATGCAATGTCAAATGGTCGAGTTAAAACAGGATTTCGCATGCTCAGTATATAATATAAAACATAATGTATTGTTGTTATTCATTCGGAATAAAAATATAATAACGGATAATTTCAAACATAAATGAATGCAGTAATAGAATCCCTTTCATTTGTATAAAATCGTCTGTTCGTTAATGATGCGGGAAATCTCGTTCTATGAACAAATTCACAATATTTGCTATGAATTTAATTGACATTGAATGTGTGAAGAATTCAGACAAGTAACTGTCCTGCAAATGATATATTTTTCCAGAAAATAATTTAAATTTGCTATTCTGTTTATTTCTCTTGTATAAATTTCTTGCGGTTAATCTTGACAAGTTAAGTCACATTTTGTGATTTTTCAAGGATCTGCCTTTTTTAATTTTTAAGAAAGTTTTATTCACCAGGTAACACTAAGTGGGTTTACTAAAAGTGTTTACATAAGGTAAATTTCTGAACGGCCCTCTAATTTTTTCAACAAAATTACATGTTCTACAAATCATATTTAAAGAAAATTGACAATATTTTTTTTGAAGGGCATGAATGGATCCTGATGAATCCTACAGTTATTAGAATATATCATGTGATTTTTTACCGTTCTCTATATCAGGAATCATAAACTGATAAACATCCATTTACCATACATTAGCGGTTATGTATCAGTTGTACAACACGTTTATTAGTAAGGTCTTTTATATAAAAGCAACCATAATAACACAACAAAAGTACCAATCCACTCTCATTCGTTTTTTATTTACCAGGAATCGAACCTTTAACATCTTGCAAAGTTACTACTACTCACATTGTACGAATGAACCTTGCCATTAAATTATTCACACAATTCTTCGGGGTTTACAAAGACATGTCTTTATCCTATGATCTTTATAAGTTACAAATAGGGTTTAAAATAACATACAAACAATAGTCGAAATTTACAAAAATATATATATTTTATTGAGTATAACATAGTTTAGTGATGTTTAACATATTAAACACGTTTTATCAGTTCAAAAGGCGTGGAAAAGCTTAAATAAAACAATCATGATTACATTGCAATATGAAAAAAAATCTAAGATAAAATTGAGATTTTTTAGAAAAATCTAGCGAAAATTTGCTTCAATTATTCAATTAGTCTCGGAACTTCTTGGGGGCCCTCTTCGTAGCTGTAGGGCCTGGTAGCCCCTAACATGGCAACATGTGACAAGCCGCGTTTAGCCGGTCCCGCCTGGCCTGCTCCTAGGGGCTCCGCGGCCCCAAACCCATGTTCAGCTGGTAGGGCAGATGACTTCCCCTTCCATCATGCCTCACCACCATTGTGAAGTCATCGCGCATTTCTAAAGTAGGGACTGGTTTCACTTGGTGTGATGATATCGAATATCATCTGAATCTCCTTTAGCCTTCCATTCATCAACTTGTTTTACATTTTCCTCGTACATAATATTGCCGAGACACTAATTTGCCAGAGGCAGAAGTTAGGCTATTCTGCCTCTCTCTCTGAGGAGACCCCGAGGAGAGAAACTTATCACCGCGAGATTTATCCAAGTTTTCACTGTACAAATTGTGTTTTATATTTTGTTCATTGAAGTGAGATTATTCAATTTAATTTCAAATAATTGACATCGCGATAAAGTGACAGTGAAATTGACACATATTAACTAAGGGAAGCTCTTGTGACTGGCCAACACCAACGCAACCTTTCCAATATTGACCACACGGCTTACTTGCTCGCAGGAGAAACGCGCTTGCGCATCATATTGTTATTGCCGACTAAACAATCTATTGCCAGGGTGACAATGAGTTCGTATAAAAAAATCGGCTCTCAACAACAAAATAATTTAAACAACAACAAACAAGGTCCAAAAACAATGTGAAAACTTCACCTTAAAACATTAACCCCGAAGAAGATGTTTTTTCAAAATTTGTTTTAAAACTTGAGAAAATAAAAATTCAAATACTAATAACTAAATATTGATAAATAAGTGTTGGAAATAAAATTTGATGATATAGTTACTCGCTTAGACTCCACGAATGAGGTTAAAGGATAAGTTGAAAGCTTAAAAATGATTTGGCAAATAAAATCAAATTATTAAGCATCTGGAATCAAGATTGGTTTGCTTGGCACAGTTAAACTTTGATGATTGTACTGAAATAACAGAAATTGAAGAAAAGGCTGATGAACATCCCAAAATAACCGCAATAAAATTAATAGCTGCTAATCTCAAAATAAGTTCAGAGGCAATAAGACAATATGACAGAAGTGGTCTTCTGAAAAATATCTTCTAAAAATAGAATTTCAGAAACAAGATAAATCCAATAAAGCAAACAAGAAGGTAATTTCTAACCTTGACCTAATGCTATTCCTAGGAAAATCATTATCTCCTTATTTTAGGGAACTTCTTTGGAAAGTCAAAATCAAGAGAAATGAATTAAAATGTTTTTTTTTTTTACTTTAACCCCACACAGAAGGCCATTAGGAAAATAATTCCCCTCGAATCCTATGTCATCTTTTTGAATGCTATGTGGAGAGTCTTTTTTAAGGAAAGGAAAGAGAGGTAAAATGTTGGGTAGTAATCTAGGCATCAATGTGTCCAGAGTGACAGACATACGAAAATATCCCTCTCACTGCAACTCAAGGCGATAGGTCGAGAGACCAGTTGGAGAGGTCAAAGGGTCTCCCCAAGCCAGCCTCTTCTGATCTGGCACGTCACGCAGCTGGTGAGCAGGCTGATCATGAACCTAGCACCCCTGCTAAATCACCAAACGAAGCGAACCACTTGGGGTAACCTATGACAGAGGTGTAGGTTATCCAAATGGTTCCCGGGGCGGCGGTACCCTGATCCGCCTCCCAAATTGTAAATTGTAAATATATTTGGTTTAAAAACGGATCCTTTCTAATGAAAGAAGATGAAGACAAAAACAGGGAAATAAAACACGAAAATGACCTCAATAGAATATTATAGAAGTAAAAGGCACCGAAAATATTTACAACAGTACAAACTGATACTGATATAGATTCATTTTTAGATTTAGATTTTAGATAAATATTTAAAGCATTAAAAAGTTATATTGATGATTGATTAAAAATTGTTTTGGATGACAATGCAGAACCTAACCTCCCTCCCAGGCTCACACAGATAATTTCCTTGAATCACTGAGTGCATTGCTTGACTCTACTTCTACACAAAATAAGAAAGTCATTTTATGGGGGGACATAAGTACAAATACTTTGATTAAAATGGAAACTCAAAAACACATCTCATTTTTGGCTTTTCATGTTTTGAAGCCAATTATAATTTCACCTACAAGTTTTTTTTCTATCATTTCAAGTTGTATCGATCATATTAAGAATTTCTTAATTTGAACGACATCATGGTGCGATATTGCTGAGATTTATGAGCTAAAGACTAAAGAAAATGATAAAAATCGTCATAGATAACAATCAAGGTCAAATTGAAAGAGGATATCTCATTGATATCAGGTTCATTTAGCCATTAAAAAAATTAAAGTACGCGTATATAATAAAAAAATTGTATATTATATTATAATTGTATATAATAGTATATAACAATTGTTTTATCTATTTTTCATCTTTGTTCTTTTTAATGTTTAGCAAAATATGTTATTTCAAATCAAAAATCAACACATGGTCACCCTACATGTTTACTACATTATTGAATTAACTTCCTTCAGCTTAGTGGGTAACCATTATTTGTAAGAAAAATTTATGCAACAATAATGTTTTTTCAATAAACACATTATTTTGTGTTATTTTTATTATTTTGTAAAATTATACTGAGGTTAAAAATTAAAATTAAAATAATTATACAATGTAAAGAAACAATATATAACAATTATCCCACAAACAGAGAAGTGTACAAATTTTCAACACAAGGGCGGCTGTGTACGGAGTTACGCAAGGACATCTCGCAAAGGCCATAATTTTTCAAAGATTCTGATAAAGGTTATAAAAAAATTGTTCAATTGAACTAACTAAAACCGTTCTCCCGGAGGGATGGGCAAGAGGTTAGGCCGCCACATCCTCTGTATTGGTAAAGCTTTATTCCATCCACACACCTTTCGCATTGATACAGTTCTGATTTTCCTACTTTTACCACGATTGGATATGTCATTGATCGTACCATGTCTTCTTCGGGTATCACTGACTTGTTCTGCCATTCCCTCCACGCCAAAACTATATCATTCATACTTGTTGTGTTTTCCTTTTCTAGTTTTTTTTTTTAAATTATGTATTGTAAAATTAAACAAGATATGAAATTATAACAGTTCGCAAAATTATAAATATTCTACTACTCCGTAAGGTGAGCTCCAGGAGCTTGTGTTTATGGGAGAAGTAACAATATTCAAAGACTTATTAAATAACTACAAACGTAATTAAGCACACAAATTAACATAATTCAATATTCAAATTAACTAAAAACATAATTTTAGAAAATTAGTATTATAACAAAATGCTAGATAGTATAGATTAAGGGTACAATAGTAACAATGTAAATATTTTCTAGCATATCAATAGGAATACGTTTTATCATTTTTGTTAATTACATGCACATATTTATACTTAGATACTTTTACTACTTTCTTGTTTCAGTTTTACCACTTTTATATGCACATTTTTTTTACTAATTCACTTTTACTTTTTTTTATATATATATTAACTCCACACAGGAGGCCCTGAAGAAAATAATTTCCCTCGGGGCCTATGTCATCTTTGGGGATGCTGTGTGGAGGGTCTTTTTGTGGAGAGGAAGGAGTGAACATGGGTCTTGAAGAGTCCCATGTTGTAGGAGGGAGGAAACACAGAGGCCGGCAGTTCGGTCCACAGCCGAGCTGTTGAACCTAAGAACGAATCGTAGAAGCGACCCGTTCTCATGTGACAATTGTCAACCGTGTACAAATGTTGGGCTGTAAGTTTGTTCTGCTCCTGTTATGATTAAACCTTTGTGATTATTATTATTTTTTTATTTCTTTAAGTACGTAATATTAGATTTAAAAAATATTTTAGAGGAGTAGGAAGTCTATTAATGTACACAATTTCCTGAAACTGTAATAAACAACTACCTTCAACCGAATCCCCTAAAATATCCAAATGTTCATATTCATTAACACCATTCAGGACGCCCTCAGGTAAATAATTTCCCTCAGGGACTTTGCCATCTTTGAGCAGTCATTTTAAGGAGAGTGAGGAGTGAACATGAATAGACCCTTGTTGCAATAAGGATTAACCACAGATGCCGGCAAATCATTCCACAGCTGAGCCGTTCACGGACGAGTTGTAGAAGCTACCCGTTCTCATGTGAAAAATGCTAACCATATTCTAATGTTTACAGAAAACAAATAGCGACCCGTACAGCAGGTTATCAGCCTTATCGCATCCTGCCAAAAAAGTGCTCATTTACGTTTGAACTTTACTTTAATATTTTTTTTATTTATATTGCGTGATATAATCTAAGCAGTGTGGTCAAACCGGCTGAATGGAGGCATCAAAGATATTAGAAGAACGAGATGTGCTATGAGCAGTTCATACTGTGTGGAATTGTTTTGCCCAGTGTCGCCGGTTTTTTTCACCAATACTACTGCACATCTTCGCTTACGCTAAGGTATCCGCACTAATACATAGAACAGATTTCTGTGCGTACACGTCCCGAGAGTATTCAAAGTACCCTAATTAGGTAGTACTCCGCCTACGGTCCGGCGGCCAACATAGCATATCTCGTTCTTCTAATATCTTTGGGAGGCATCCACCAGATAGATCATCGACCCTCCAGCGTCCCCTGAGAGTGACGCCGCAAGTAACCGCCAGTATTGTTAAATTTGTTGGAGATATATGTTTCATCATAAAAATCAACTTATTTTTAAGTAATGTATCAGAGTTACTAAGGTTTGAATGAATTTCAACAAGGAAAACTTTATAAATGAGTCACACATATCCCAACTGAGGTTGCGGGTTCAAATCCTGGAGGGTTATTTCACAATTAATTCATTTAATTTAATAAATAGTTATAATACTCGTATATATGTATATGTAAAGTATATTTTATTTTTTTAATTATAAACTAATATATAAGACAAGATTTTTTTATGCATGGCACAAAGAATAACAAATTATTATAAGGATCGATTATTCACCTGAAATATCTATACAAATTATAAATATCTCCAAGTATTCGATTATTCCCGAGGTTCAGAGCGCCTGACCGGCAATCAAAAGTTGGGGGTTCTATTCCCGTCGGCGGCATTTACTTTTTACTCGAGAGATATTTTAAATTTGTGTGGATATTTCAGGCGAAAAATTATTGCTTATAATAATTTGTTATCCGTTATGCCATGCATAAAAAAACTCGTCTTATAAACATTAGTTCATCATTAAAAAAATATAATATTTGACAGTCAAAATATGACCCAAAAGTGAATGGTTCAAGTTTGTTTTGTACGTTTTTATTTAGTTATAAAAAATTACATTTATATATCTAGTATAAATCTTTTAACAACTTATTTTTATGAAATTAAGGACACTTTACATTACATCTAAAACTTATTTTTAAAGTATTTAGGCATAACCCACGAAAAGCAGCAAGGCTTTCAGCTTCCTTAAGATCTGTCGGTAACTCTTTAAAAATCTTAAATCCTTTAAAATAGAGATTATTTTGAGTTCCTTGGCTTGAAAAAGACTTGGCACGACCGAGTGAATCACATACTTCAGTCGAGTCGTGTCAAAAGTTTACATCCCTCTACCTAAGTGACTTTATTAATTTTACCCATTACGCTCATATCAGCCTTGCATTCGTTGTGAATATCGCAATTTCAAACCACACATACGCCTCATGAATCTCATTTGTACAGCATTCAGTTTTCTTTCATCCTTCCTCTAGCAGTTTCATGCCTCACTGCAGTATGCTGCCGTACGCGTGAGTACATTTGTAGAAATAAGTGGTTTTGATGGTTCTCCAAATTATCAGATTATTATTGTTGACAACAATTCTATACTACCCTTTTACAAGGAGATTGCTTGGGAGTCTTGGGACCTACACATTATGTGTGACGCATTTCGTGTGACGCAAATACATACCTTAATAATATTACATCAATAAAAATAATTGAAAGAATATTGAGATTTTTTCCCGACATTGTTTTTATGCTTTATTTATTTTATCTAATAAAGGAAAAATATATCTTAAAGTAAATAATTTTTAAGAGACCCTTTCTTTTGTAGTTGGGTAAAGAATGGTTAAAAATAATATAATTTCTAAGAATATATTTATTTTTAGGAAACTGAAGAATGATAAAATCACTTAAAAATATCCCCGTCGAGTTGAAACGCGAATCCAAATTTAAACGGAATAATTGATAAACGTCGCTACGCACACAAACCTTTCGGAATAAGGAACAGCCAATTAAAAAAATATATCAATAATGAGCTTCTAATTTAAACCAGTGAATCTTTTTTAATGTTGTAGTTAGTTTACAAAGTTAAAATATTGTTCAATGTTTTATTTTTACGTCACCAGTCACAAGTCTCTAAAAGCCTTTGTTTTTTTCAACCGGCGCATTTACTTGTATAGGAGTCGATACTTTCTTTTTATTTTTAAGTTTACCCGCTTTTAACATTGAAGAACATTAGGTGAAATGTTAGCATGACGTAGGTGATGTTATTGTATTGAACCAAAGTGCAAAAACATCCACGACCGCATCTCACAAATAATGTATCGGTATTTAAAAATCTGCATTACAATATTTTCATTGTTTCTAATATGAATGTGGATCAGGGTTTGTAATGCATGTGTTCTAAAATAATAAAAAAATCTAATGAATAAAAATAATAATTTTAAAAAATAAAATAAAAAGTGAAATTTCGATTCTGAATTATGGTTTTCACCAGGGCGATACTGAGAGTATCTACCACACACAACGTGCTACGGATATGTACGGATATGCATACAATATTTAGTATTGGGGATAACAATGTTCTACTGTATCAAGATGGGAATACCACGGCTGAGCATTTGAAACACTCCCTTGTACCTAGATTATATGAAGTTAGTAACAGGTATGCAGATGTTGCGGATCTATTTAACTTCACGGAAGTTAGGTACAAGAAGGCCATAATATCATATCTTTCCAATCAATATTAATTTATCCTTAGTGTATTTATAATTTTAGATTTATATTGTATGTACTTGTATCTTCTTATACTTGTATATTTATATTGAATGTACTTGTGTCTTCTTATACTTGTATATTTATATATACTTGTATCTTGTTATACTTGAATATTTATATTGTATATACTTGTATCTTCTTATAATAATAATAATAATTGGATAATTTGTAGAGCGCCGTTTTTGTGAAAAATCACCTCAACCTTGTATATTTATATTGAATGTACTTGTGTCTTCTTATACTTGTATATTTATACTGTAAGTAATTGTACCTTCTTATACTTGTATATTTTATGTACTTGTGTCTTCTACTTTTATATCTTTCTAAAGCTTGTATTCATTTTATACTTTCTGTAATCATTTTATGTTCAAATATTAAAGTTAACTGTTATTTAAAAATATATACATTTCAAGAATTTGATTATGCTTGTATACTGTGACCAATGTTTTTTATGGTTTATTTATACCGTGGATATTTAAAGTAAAAATTATGTTTTGATTATTTAAATTTGAGGAGTAATATTACCAGTATCTATATCTTATTTTGAAAAACTTTGCGAAAGATCCGGACAACTCTGCGGCTAGCTAGTTTCAGCTAGTTATCTAAGAAATTATTATATGTTATGCGTCATATTTTTTCCCCCACATTATGACATTTTTGCTCAATGCTGTCAACATTTATTTGAATTATTCACCGCTTTGCTTTCTGTGTCGGAGTATTTCAACAACATAATTTTATTATAGCGTGAATTGTAGATGTGACAATTACAATCTTTCAATCTGGTCAATGGCGACATATATCAGTAACTTATTTTATATAAGCGACGTTTTCATTTATTTAAGTTTAAAAAGATGTAAATATTTATAAAACATGTAAAAATGATTTGAAAATATTCGTTATCAGAGATACACGCAAACGTACGTAAAATGCTAAATTTCATTGAATATAAAATTAATATATAGACACATTTTTTTGTAGTTATATTTTTCAACGAAGATAATGCAAGCTATCGAACGGAATTGAAGAAGCCTTCATCGTGTTTGAAGATAAATCAGCTATTTGAGACGAGTCATCCATCTTCTACCTAAGGGTCGACAAGAGACTCAGTTTCCTGCAACTGATTTAACAGAAGAATGATCAAGGTAATAATTTATACTACTATTTGTGCTTGCTATGAAAAATGTTCATAATAAAACTATTAATATCCAAACGAAGTTGTTAGATATAATTATTCCATTTGTTGCCAATTCCATCAGTTTGTCAAACTTAACTGTTAATAATACATGCAGATACTGGCATCATAACTAATTTATATCCATATAATTGAACGGTTAGTACCCGAGTGGATAAATGCGTCGAGTTCAAACCCAGGCGTCGTGAAGGATTTAATTTATTCTTCTGTTAGGTAAGTACTATCATAGTACAAGCTCAATTTTTTCCACTATTGATGGTAGTCGGAATAGTTAAAATAATATTGTCAGGATTTTCGTAATGTTGTCTTTAAAGGATGAGTGTTCTTGTTTTTATATAATACCTAAATATAATATACTTAATTAATTGTCACAAAATAAAAAAAATATTGTATTTTCATGGTGAGTATTTTTTTGTCATCGGAGATGTTATTTTTGCTTCTCAGTATTTTTCAAAATAAATAATATGCCTAATTACCTAATTAAAACCTTTAGTAAAGTACAAGAAGTGAAGAAAAAACGTCAAATTATCAGTTTTTTTACGAAATCGCTACTAAAATACATTATTGTCCATTTCAGGAAACTGAAATTCTTAATTCCTCATTATTATCTAACTGATATAAAATTCTTTTATAATAAAATGTGCGCATCAAAAGCGTTCCTATTTTCTGTATTGGTTTTACCCACGGTTTTAACCCGTAGGCTAATTTGTTCGGTTTTGCGAACAAGCAATGGGAGACGGGTATAGGTACCGCCGCCCCGGAAACCTTTATTGTATAACCATAACCTCTGCCATACGTCACCCTCAGGTGTGACCAAGCAGGGGTACCCGGGTTCATGGGGGATTGTCTAGTTCTTGGCGGCGGATGCGTCTGCCCAGCTACTGTGTGGAGGGCCAGATGGTTGAAGGATATTTTTTACCTCTCCAGCAGCTCTCGCACGAAATTTTTTATTTTAGTTTATTTGGGAAACAGTTTTAAAATTTTATATAAATAGTTACATTTTACATGTTTGCATTAACCGGTGTAGTTTTCACATAAAATTCATATTACATTTGGAAAAAAACATAAATATAGATACTAGAGGTGAGGCGTATTTATCGTACCCAGTAAAAGTATTTTATACCGGGACTAAGTATTTTTAATAGGTACTTTTACCAGGTATTTTTGATGGGTACTTTAAGTAAGTATTTTTGAAGAGTATTTTAATAGGTATTTTTGATGGGCATTTTTGATGGGTATTTTTGATGGGTATTTTCGAAGGGTATTTTTGACGGCTATTCCTGATGGGTATTTGTTACTGGTATTTGTTATGATGATATTTTGCAACCGGAAAATTGTGGGGAATTTTTTGATATGGAAATCCGTACCTACAGCCCCTCCCCGCCCATGGATTTGGAAAAATTATTGTGGGGAATCACATATGAGTTTTTGGTTGTGGGGAAGCAGGGGAGAGGATACGTAATTAACAATTTGATTTAATTTTTTTCCATATGTATTTATTAAACTGAACTGAGGACATGTGGAGAATATCGGCGTCTGAAAATATATTAATGTATTTAGTGCATTTCCTTCTGAAATATGAATGTTGTTTGTAGTTAGTTTTTGAGTGTGGGATGTGGAGGAATATTTTTTTTTTTTTTTAAGTTTCTTTATTCAATAAAATTGTTAGTTACATGCATTGAGGAATTTTTCAACCACCATGCTAGGCACATGCCCGTGTTATGGTGGTCGATTATATAAATCATTTAATAGAAAGTGAGATATGTAGTCCATATCTCACTTTCTATTAAATGATTTATATAATCGACCACCATACTACTACCGCAGCGATTTATTAATGATTTTGACCTGCTTGTTTAATTGTTTGCGATCTTTGGCTACGAATCCAGAGGACACGGATTCAAATCGAGGTGTTTGCAAGTAAAAATTTATTATCAGATTGAGGAATACTCTCAGTATCGCCCAGGTAAGTCTACCATTTAGAATTGAAACGTTGTTTGTAATGGCTTTAGTCGTATTTGGTAAAGATCTGAATAGCCTGATACCCACATCTTCCTCTTCCCTATCTCCTTTCTCTCCCTGCTACCTTCAGCCTCACAAAGTACCCCAATTGGGGGTGCCATAGTCTCACGGTTGGGAGCAGAGACCCGACTACACAAACACGTTAAGGCATTCTTAGCCTCTTAACATTTCTTTGCTGTCATTTATTTTCTGTTTTTTATGGGAGGTCGAATGTGAATGCCAAATAATGTCGAATGTTATATAACTGTGATTATGTTTATTTGGATTTAAACATTATTAAACAGCCGAAATGTTATTATTTTTTATAATGATAAACTAACGTTTATAAGACAAGGTTTTATGCATAGCATAAAGGATAACAGATAATTATAATCAATAATAAGTCATCCCAAATAATAATACAAATTGAAAATATCTCCCGAGTAAAAATAAATATTTCGGTTGACTAATTATTGCTTATACAGATATAATATGTCTCGACGCCATCTAGTGAGAAATTTAGCACTAACAAAGCCTTTCCTACAAAAATAAAGTTGGTTGTTTACACTTGGAAAAAATATAATAAGCACTGATTGTTGATTGAGGTACTAGTACATATTGAATCATTTGGCGGATTGGAAATAAGCCGACATAGCTCAGTGGATACAGAGCACCTGACCGGACATCAGACGGCACGAGTTCAATTCCCGTTGGCGGCATTTATTTTTACTCGGGAGATATTTTCAATTTGTATTATTATTTCGGATGACTAATTATTTGTTAGCCGAAATGTTCGTGAAATGTGTGTTAAATGATCATTTATTTTTTTTGAGAATAAAATAATATTTGTTTTCCTAAAATGAAGGTAATTATCGGTGTGTTCTCTAATGTAGGTATATCAAAATTATTTTTTTAATCAGATCAAGAATGACATTTTTAAATTGAAGGATTGAGTATGATATAAATAATAATTCAACAGTTTGTACGGCGGCATTTTGGTGAAAAAAATAACTTCTATAGCACTTTAAATCTTGTTTTACTTCTCGTGTACTCTCAGTATCGCCTTGATGTCATCAACATCACAATTCAAAATCGAGGTATTAATTGAAATGGCTTTAGTTATTACGTTTCCGTCTTCCTTCATCTATCTCCTTCCCCTACCTACCTCTTTAAGCTTCACAACATACCTCAATTCAGGATGACATTGTGTCATTGAATTTAAGAAATTGGGATTCTAATGCGCAGCTCATAGAAACACTATGCTTTCTATAGTAATGTGTAATTATTAGTTTTAATATCTGATGGAATTGTTTTTTATCTTTTCTAGATGCAGATAACAAAACGCGAAGAGAAACAAAAGGGACATATGATCCACGAAGAAAAGGACCAAAAACATGGTTGAGTGAACAAATGGAGAAGATTTTCGTTTTTTCCCATTCGAACACCCCGAGTCTGCGAGTCACCACTACCACTGTCTTCAGCAGATAAGATTCCAAAATCACAAATAAATAATAGATACAATGACAATAGAAAACAAGAGTCTAAACTTAATGATTGAAAAAAAGCTGATAAGGAAAAAATGGATTTTCAGAGAGAAAATGAAGAATGAGTTAAGTTTTGAAGGAAGCAGTTTTAATTAAACTATGATAAATTATAATTTTCCAGTTTCATTTCTGAACAAAAGCAGGTAATAAGCCAAGCCAACTGCTATGGCCACTATCAGAATAAGTCGAGGTTCAACCGGAGCGTATTGCGGACTGCAAGAGGAATTTATGATGAAACGATGAGCGGCGTAGAGTTTATCAATGCAACATTCCCAACTTTAAAACTTCCTGTGAATATCGAAGTCCATTTGAAGAACGAGCTGAGAGAAGCAGAAGTAATGAAGCTAGCCAAATTTATGAAGCCATAGTAAGAGTAAAACATGAATCAGGACACGGGTGACTACAGAAAGTGTAAAACACGAACCAGGGCACGGGTGACCACAGTGACCACTCAAAATGTGGTGAAAATATGAAGTCTTCACGTCCATCTTATCTTAGGTAACAATTATATCACAATAATGTTTTGTTAACTAAACGTTTGTTCTAAGCTTCCACTACGGGTAGGTAATCTTTATGTAACTTTTTTCAAAAAAAAATAAATCAGATCCTTTGTTTTTTTTTACGAAGCTTTAAAAGTTTTTACTTTTACAGAAGCAACCTACATACAGTTCGAAATGTTACTTAGCACGATTAAACTCTTGTGAAAATACATTAAATTATATTGTTTTCCAATAACACATTAAAAAGCCAATTTTACATTTAGGTTTAATTGAAATAATAAAATATTAATAATGGTCAACACTTTATTTAGTGATAAAATCACCTCGTTTTGGCTTTGGCTTTCTTTCATCAATTTACGTACATTTTTTACTTATATTTTTACTACCGGTTTCGACTTTCAACACGAATCGAGTTGTTTCATTTAAGTGTGTTTAAAAAATGGTAGTGAATGACACGGCCTTACCGAAACCGGTTGCGAATTAATTATTTATTTATATATTCTATGCCCATGTGGTCTTTTACAAATATTTGACATACATAATAGCTTAATGCAAAAATAAATAAGTAACACATATTGTAGATTATATTGTAAGGTAATACCTTTATTTTATAACACAAATACTTTCTTTTCAAAAACTCCCAAAAATGACCAAATAGCGTATTTTCATTGTTTCTTTATTCTCGAAATAAATTATGAAAAAATACTTTATTAAAGGTATTTTCATTTCATTTTTTGTTGACGAATAATTTTTTATATAGATTTAAAATGTGCCCATTTAGATTTGCCGCCAAAAGACATGTTCGTTTTTATTCGTGAATTCGGCGTGCGGCGTTAACGTCACGTCGGCGTCGCGTCGTGAGAGCCGTCTTACTAGACAGTGGCGTTTTCTATGTCATAATGATGTTGTAGCCAGTTGAAACCATTTCAGAATGTTTTAAAAATCAATAATAGAATGAAAATATTAATATTACCCAATTTTAGAAGAGAATCAGAAAAATAAAACTAAAAACTTTTCACGCATTTTTAATGGCATTCATAGTTTTTTAATCAAATTTCGTTAATTTTTCTTAAAACAATCGAAGTTAATTATTATTATTATTATGTTGAAATTCAACGGTTAAATTAATATAGCCTTAAAGGGTGAATCTTCCTCTTGTAATGCTAAGTCTTATACGTGTGCTTTAAAATTTCAGGCTTAGTCATCACAGCGACTTGTTCAAGTTGCCACACGGTACAGCACAGGTATCTTGGAGGACAAACCATAAGAAGCAGAGATATTGCAGAACACACCCAAAGCCAAAGAACGAGTCTTCAGAGCCAAGAAGCTATGAAGAATATGAAATGTTCCGTATATTCTAATGGTAGGTACCATTAGGAACAACTGTGCGGCATTTTTCAAACAAAACATATTTTTGGACTTGAGACCAAAATACTCAACCAAACTGAATCATATTTTTTATATAGCAAATATGTGGTACGGATGTGAACCATTTATCGATTTGTGTTTAAATTATTAAATATATGCCATTGAAGAATTAAATTTTTCATATTTTTATAAAACTATTAGCACACACGAGGATGTGAGCTAACTTAAGATTAATAAAAAATAAAAATAAAATATTTTTGACTAATAATAGATATTTCAGCTGTGAAAATCTCAAATCATATATCAGTCGAATTCTTGTTTGATTTCAGGATCAGAAGACAAGAATAACTACCCTTAAACAATTCCTCTGATTCTCAGAACATATCTGGTGAAATAGTTTTTTTCTTCGTAACATATTTGATACATTTGGAGGTTAGTAAAACTTTCGTGTCGTTGATCTTCATCATACCATTTTATGTTTAACGGATGTAAAATGATGACCTGACTTGGTTTAAGTTGATTCTATATTTCTTGTTTATGTTGTCATATTATTTGTAAAAAAACTTCGGGAATTGTATCCAATAGATTTTATACAATTTTTCATTAATTTACAACAGCCCTGGTTCAGAGTTTTTTTATGTTCTGTTTTCCAGAATTTAAGCATTTTAAACTGATAATCCTACTTTGCTCTACTACTATAAGGAGCGAGTTACGCAATGATTTTTTAAAAATTTGATTGCATTTACATAATATTATACTTTTTGTCTGTTATCAATTTAAAAAAAACGATTTTTGCATTAGCTCAATTTTCTTAAGGTATGTTTTATATATTAAAGCATAGCTAGTAACTACTAATTAATTAAATTAAGGCTTTGTAGATTCAGAATAGATAATTTTCAAATTAATACAATTCTTCAAGTATTTTTATATAGACACATTTTTTGTGCATCATTGTACATGATTTTACATTTCATTATTCATTTATCAACCTGATTGGCTTTTAAATAATTAAGTAATCTTACTGCACAGAATAAATAACACAAATAATATAAGTTAAATAGTGATAAAAAGTCATAAATTCCAATAACATACTTTTTTACTAGTGAAAAATACAGACGCAGACAGTGCTAATTTTGACTAAAACAATTTAAAATTAATTTTCAATTATCCAATATCCTAAATATTTTATGCACATACGAGCAGCCGATAAATACCTATATAATTGATTCAATTTGTCAAAATAACACAAAACACGTTTTGTTTGTAACATTATTGCAAATAATCGTAGTTTGAAAAAAAAATATGTTCAGGAGGGTGAAAAGAAGATTTTGATCTAGTCTCTAGTCCAACCAACACATCTGGCCAATATCGTCGTTTTAAACTAATTTATTAAGCCCCTGAGGTATTTATTATTCATAAGGCTTTTAAAAATAATCATTTTTTATGTAGTTGGGACTTTCTATAAAATATTGCAAATGGGCTCATTTGCCACAATATTTTTTGTAATTTACAAATGTCTCGTTCTGCCTCAAGAAACTGCCAAGTTCAAAAAAGCACTGATAATTATATTACTAATCACATTATTACAGAAATGTTTATTTTAAATTAGATACAGGTTTAAATGTGTCTTACAACTCGATGTTATTAAGAGAAATCGTGATTAATTATAACAAATAACATTTATTGTAAAAAAACTTACGACGAGTAATTAACAGAATGCATAAGCATTGATTTTTTTTTCGAAGTTAATCTTATCAATTTATATCTGAAAAGGCATTTTTGTATATAAAATATAAATAAAAACCTTATGTACATGTAGGTAAATGTATATATGATCTTCATGCGAGCTAAAAATGTCAGAATGTACCTCAGTTAAACGAAAACTATGTACGAGTAGTAGCTGTTGATAAAATCATAATGCAACAGTGGAACAAATTGTAACCGGGAAAGTAAAACCTATAATTTTTTGTCATCTATTGGAAGGAAATTATTATATTTTTTCATTTTCATTTCACTAATTTAAATGGATAAAAGTCGGAAAAACAGTTCTGACTAAATTATATTAATCGCGGGGTACAAAAAGTACTAAATTGTCTTTAGGTTTCATTTATTGTATTCGAGCATGATCAGAATCACACTTCATCCTTTCCCGAAGTGATGACTTTTGTTTCAAAGCTTCCATTTCCATCAGGGGGGTATATCTCCGATCGAAAATTGGAACCGTGAATATTGTGACGTCTTATTGTTGCCTAAATAATACAGAAAAAAAAAAGATTATTTAGTGATGAAATCACCTCGTAGTCATCTGGCTTTCTTTCGTCAATTTCTAGACTTTTTGATCGAAAATGGGAACCGTGAATATATTTTTTTAAAGCTGACCTTTATTGACTGAAAATTTTTACATTTTTTTTAGACAATGTGTAGATAGTCCCACGAAGCTGCCACATGGCTGCTTGTCTGCAGGTTCTATCTCAATATACAATTATAATATAATATAAGTCTCCCGTTATATAAAATAAATAACAGACTCTTACATACAATCATAGAACTCACTAAAGCGTCCCAAGTACACTAACACTTTGAATGACAATACGATAACGTACATTCAAAAGTACAAGACAATATAGCACACAGATAACACACATTCAAAAGTAATACATATACGATAACACACATTGAAAGTGAATAACATCGTACTGTAGCACAATGCAATAGAATTAAAATTCTAGTTAACTAAGTGAAAAATGTTATTTTATTTATTTTTTTCTGGAAATAAAAAGCTTGTTAGTGAAAGGAAAAAAAAATAAATACATTAATTTATATTAGAATTAAAACTTTCAAATAATGTCTTTCCTTTTCTTCTTTGTTTGCTCTATTTTTTATAGATATACAGATTTTTCATTTATAAGCTACATCTTTACAGTTTTCATGCTTAAACTCTTATTTTCTGAAAAAAAAAAATTATTTTTGAGCTTATTAAAAATTACTGGTACACAGTACTCCAGCGTTCGGCTTCCATACTTATTTGTTATTTTGGGTATTTTCAGCCCTTTTTTTCTGTAAGACGTGTGCTGTGGCTATGTACCAGTGGTTTTTTATAAGTACTATCGCCCCAGTTATCTTTAATGGTAAGGAACCAAAATAAACCTTTTATTGGGAGCAGGCCCTCAGCACAATAGTGACGTCATATTGTTATCTAACAATATCCACCAATGAAAAACTCTTAAAGGCTACAGAATAAACTTTCAGAGTTTTTCATTGGTGTATAGTATAATAAATAGGCTCCGAATGAGAATTCTACTGTCTGTATATTGGCAGAACTATTTTGGCATAGCTTTTTACGACCAATTTGGTTTATAAAAAAGACTGAAGATATCGATCTAGTAAGTGATTTATTCATGATTTACAATATTGTCGTTGAAAATTATGGTTTTATCAGTTGAAAGTTGTCAATATATAAAATCATGGTTTTGTCCAGCACAGTTGTCAATACATAAAATCATGGTTTTGTCTAGCACAGTTATCAATATATAAAATCATGGTTTTGTCCAGCACAGTACTCAATACATAAAATTATGGTTTTGTCCAGCACAGTTGTTAATAAGTAAAATCATAGTTTTGTCCAGCCCAGTTCTCAATATATAAAATTATGGTTTTGTCCAGCACAGTACTCAATACATAAAATTATGGTTTTGTCCAGCACAGTTGTTAATAAGTAAAATCATGGTTTTGTCCAGCCCAGTTCTCAATTTATAAAATTATGGTTTTGTCCAGCACAGTACTCAATACATAAAATTATGGTTTTGTCCAGCACAGTTGTTAATAAGTAAAATCATGGTTTTGTCCAGCCCAGTTCTCAATATATAAAATTATGGTTTGGTCCAGCACAGTACTCAATACATAAAATTATGGTTTTGTCCAGCACAGTTGGCAATATATAAAATGACTAGCTAACGTGCACCCGGCGTTGCTCGGTGTTATCCCTAGGAGATAGACATATACCACCGTGCGCTTTTCTGTAGACCTATTTTTAGATATACAATTCCGTAGTACATTATTTTAATGTATATCATAAGGTTTAGCCAGTGTTAGCTATCTAAGAGTCCGAAAATATATGTTTTACAACTTGATTACAAAACATCAACTTTTCTCTGCTTTCTATAAATATAATATGCATGAATTATATATATATATAAACCTTCCTTCTAAATGATAGTGAAAACTCTATAAAAATCCGTTGCGTAGTTTAGTAAAACTAAGCGCACAGACAGACAAGGATAGCGACTTTATTTTATACTGTTTATAGATCGTTTTATCTTGCACAGTTGTCAATATATAAAATGAGCCTTTCATAAGAATCCTTCATGATTTATTCGTACATTATCGATGAAATTTCATCAAAACCACCATGAAGTCCACCGATATATTTCCGACCACATAAATATAACAGCTTACATCATTTGTACCCAAATCATGAACAGTTAAATTGTTTATTAATAACCGATGTTTATAATAACATATACATATTGTAAGCGATGAAGTATCGAGAACTTTTTGCATATCAAAAATTTTGACGCACAAAAATTTTGACGCACGACGTTGTTTTTTTTCTTCTTTTTTGATTCATAGACAGCACTGACCTTCTTACCAGGCATATTTTTCAGCTTAAGAGAATATTTCTATATTTTTCTTATTATTAATCTTGGAATACCGACTTCTAGAGTAATGGCTTTTGTATGAAGGGAACGATCTAATATGATTTAATATATATTGTTTTGTCACAAAAGATGTTTAATTTATTATAGTATGCCTTCCACACACATCTGATGTGTTAATTGTATCTGCTATGGTTTTGTATTGCAAATTTTGTTATGTATTGTTTTGCTACTAATAAAAATACGGTAATCGCGTAGCTTATCTTTAAGACTCGACTTATAAAGACAGTAGATAGAAATCAGTAATATCCGGAATAGTATTTTCAATTGTAAGTCAAACCAAATTTGACGTATAAGGTACATATTATTTATTTATTTATTGGATAATTTGTATAGCGCCGCTTTTGTAAGATATCACCTCAGGGGCGCTTTATAGTTGATGCAGGTATTACAAAATATAAATATTACAAAAATAAGTGAAATTAAGTTAAATAAAATGAAGTACATGAACAGGTAATGAAGTACAGGAACAGGTAATACGAAGATAGAAGATGGAGACTCTGCAGCAAGAATCCTAGGTGGTGAGGAAACTGGACCAGCTGCTGCAGCGAGAGAGTGCACCACGTCCACCAACAGTGCCAGCACGAGGTTCGTCATCCGTCCAGGTATGTGTCTGCTGCTAATAGAGCGCTGGCACAATATCCTCTCATAGATAACAGACCTTGGCAGCACCGCTGTGACGTTCGGCGAAGATAGAGGATGGAGACTCTGCAGCAAGAATCCTAGATGGTGAAGAAACTGGACCAGCTGCTGCAGCGAGAGAGTGCACCGTGTCCACCAACAGTGCCAGCACGAGGTTCGTCATCCATCCAGGTATGTGTCTGCTGCTAATAGAGCGCTGGCACAATATCTTCTCATAGATAACAGACCTTGGCAGCACCGCTGTGACGTTCGGCGAAGATAGAGGATGGAGACTCTGCAGCAAGAATCCTAGATGGTGAAGAAACTGGACCAGCTGCTGCAGCGAGAGAGTGCACCGTGTCCACCAACAAGGCCAGCACGAGGTTCGTCATCCGTCCAGGTATGTGTCTGCTGCTAATAGAGCGCTGGCACAATATCTTCTCATAGATAACAGACCTTGGCAGCACCGCTGTGACGTTCGGCGAAGATAGAGGATGGAGACTCTGCAGCAAGAATCCTAGATGGTGAAGAAACTGGACCAGCTGCTGCAGCGAGAGAGTGCACCGTGTCCACCAACAGTGCCAGCACGAGGTTCGTCATCCGTCCAGGTATGTGTCTGCTGCTAATAGAGCGCTGGCACAATATCTTCTCATAGATAACAGACCTTGGCAGCACCGCTGTGACGTTCGGCGAAGATAGAGGATGGAGACTCTGCAGCAAGAATCCTAGATGGTGAAGAAACTGGACCAGCTGCTGCAGCGAGAGAGTGCACCGTGTCCACCAACAGTGCCAGCACGAGGTTCGTCATCCGTCCAGGTATGTGTCTGCTGCTAATTAAGCGCTGATACAGTATCCTCACACAGATAACATACCTTGACAGCATCGCTGTGACGTTCGGCAAGGCCATCATTCATCTCCATGTAATCTTGTTCCTGGTGATTGTGTTAGTAGTGCATTGCCACCGCAATAAAAGGCGAAGGGCGGGATAATAAATTACCCTGGGCTTAAATAAACATTTCTTAGGCCCTTATGAGTTTCCAAGAATTCCATTGAAAACATCTGGCGTACCCACAGTTACCGATCCTCGTCCCAAGTTCAACTTCATCGAATTTTGAATATTTTTAGCAGAATTTTCGATTATTCATTTTTAACACACTGCACTCTAATCACATTACTATAAAGTTCGGATTATTAATATTTAAGTGAATTTAAAATGTTGATTGACTGATTTACAAAATAATTTCAAAGGTATGTTGCCTCATTTCCCTTGAAAATACTAAAAATAACACAAAGCGGTTGGAGTACGCGAGGGCGCGTCCGGCTGCCACGAAGGGCGCTACTAAAAATTAGAAGACAGAGTTAGAATAGTATTTGTAAAAATTAGTATTATTTTCTATGGCAAAAGTGACTATCTGGCACAAGACAACTTTAGAAGAAAAAAAGAATCTGATTCGCTGGCAGAAGTTGTAATCTGCAACTGGTTTTTCTGCCACGCTTACAATTCAGTCAAATGAAGATGACTTTTTCCCTGCTTTTACTGTAGGCTACAGACAGAAGTATTCTTAAGCCACAACCGAGATAAGAGTATTACAAAGCTTTTGTAGAAAAATCCTTAAAAACGGAAAAGTGCAGGTGGTCCCGTTTGCTACATGAGCACCGAAATGGTCTCCACATTAATGATAAAGGAAAAAAAGACACCGTAAATGTTCTCTGATTCTAATTAAAAATTATGACTTGATTTCTAGATATAAAATGAGGAGCACATCTAAGTTTATATAAACGGGAGTAAGTCAATTAATGGTTTATATCTGTAGCATTAATCAGAAAATAAGCGATATTATTTCGTGTCTAAAAAGCTGATTTAGTATTTGAAAGGATATTTTTGCTAAATTGAACTGAAAAATTATTAAAATTTACACCAATTACGCCAAAAATTCAATATCGTTATTATTATTACAATTGTATAATCTTTTTTTTTAATTCAAGATGTGTTCAATTAAATTTGGCTCATGTCCGTTATTTACAGCATTTAGTAAAGTTTTATTATAGAAAGTTTCATCATCATCATCACTTTTGGCTCTACAACCCCTGGTGGGTCTTGGCCTCCTCAAGAGTCTTCCTCCACTCATCTCGGTCCCGCGCCAGCTTTCTCCAGTTTTGAAACTCCAAGGCAGACAAATCTTTGAGGACGTTGTCGCTCCATCTTAACCTTGGCCTTCCCAGGCTCCTTCTCCCTATCGGTCTTGAGCTCAGCAGGGACTTTGGTTCTTGATGCTCGGTCATTCTCTCCACATGACCTAGCTACCGAAGTCTTCCCAGTTTTATGAACTTTGTGACGTTTAGCTCCTTAAACAGAGTATAGAGCTCATTGTTATAACGTCTGCGCCAAAATCCATTTTCAGAACCGGTCCGAAGATGCGCCTCAAAATTTTCCTTTCAAAAACGTCCAGTGCTCGCTCATTCTTCTTAGTTAGAACCCACGTCTCGGCTGCGTACGTAAGCACTGGTCTAATTAGTGTTTTGTACACTAATACCTTGGTGGTTCTGGAAAGCAGTCTGGATTTTATATGTTTTTGTAGGCGGAAATAGCAGCGGTTTGCATTCACGATGCGCTTCTGGATCTCCTCTGTAGTGTTGTTATTGTTTGTTATCAGAGAGCCCAGGTATGTGAATCTTGGTACCGTTTCAAAATTTTGGCTTCCACGTACAAGAGATGGGGTTTGTTGGTACATCCTACGGCCATGTATTTGGTCTTCTGCTGGTTTACTACAAGACCCATATTTTTGGCAGAACTTTCAAGATTTATGAAGGCGTCTTGTAAATCATCGGGATTTTTCGCAATTATGTCGATATCATCAGCGTAAGCCAATAGTTGCACAGAGTTGTCAAATATCGTTCCTCTTTTCTCAATGCCTGAGTCACGAATAACTTTTTCTAAGGCTATGTTAAATAAGAGGCAGGCCAATCCATCTCCTTGTCTCACCCCGTAGAGCGCTTCAAATGGTTCGGACAGATCACTGCCAACCCTGACTCTACACGTTACTGGGGACATTGTCAGTTTCACCAGATTGATCAGCTTACGCGGTATTCCAAACTCACTCATTGCATTATACAATGCGTTCCTATTAATACTGTCATACGCGGCCTTGAAGTCTACAAAGAGGTGATGAGTCTCGACATTGTATTCTAACGTTTTTTCTAAGATCTGTCTCAAGGAGAAAATTTGATCAATGCATGATTTGCCTGGCCTGAAGCCACATTGGTAGTTGCCAATAATTTCCTCGGACATTGGGAGCAATCTTTTGTACAAGAAAGTTTAGAAAGGAAATTATTATTAGACATTAGGAGATTTACTAGGCGGTGAATCATGAAGTGTTAGGAGGCGTAGTGTTTTTGTGAGAGAAAATGGTTTGTTTGCCAATGAATTACTATGTAGGTGAATGTGGGTAAGCGATATCTATCAAAATCATTTTTATAATTTATAACAGATTTGCCTATTTAATTTGTTCATTTTATTTGATTATGAAAGGGATTTAAAGGGTTAAGAAAGTTGTTGAGTTGAAGTTCCAAATGAAGAAGATTTATTCTACCCATCCTTTTCAAGGTAAAAAATTTCTTAATGAGGAATTTTGAATAAAAAAACATTTTTTTCCATATCATTAATAAAAGTATCAGCAAATACAGGTCTGGTAGGGGCTCCGTTGGGAATGAAAATAATTTTGATTTAAAACTAAGTTAAATAAACGAGTGAGATCACTAGAAAGGTCAGTAGACAATTTAGAATCCTTCAATAATTTGGAAATAATTGCTTTACTTTCGTAGTAAAAGATTGGGAAACAAATTAACGACGTCAAAGGATACAAGTTAAGCATTACTGGGAAGTATTAGATTTTACAGGGTTTTTATAATTCAGTTCATAAAGACTGGTTTACACGCTGGGACTTATCGTACATTTTATCGGATTCGACAAATCAGGTAAAACGGAACGTCTTTCCGAAACGGAATGGAATCCAAGGTCAAATCGGAGAAATGATAGGAGAGGCATTATTTTATGAGAACTGATAAGAAAACTGAGAACCGAAAATGCTACGGCCGGGTCATTTATTTTTATTTCCCAAAACCAGCAATTGACAATATCTACCTATACCAATAATTGCCCCAGTCGTCTGGTTCCCGTCTCAAAAACTTGCTTAACTTGGGAATACTGTTTAAAAAAGTAACTGTCTTGAAATCTTCTCTTTTCTCTTTTCTCTATTCACCCTTCCCCATCTGTGAAGTTGTTTCACCTGTACGATGAAACTTGAGGTAGATCCTGAGATCAATCCAGAGTGACTTGTAATTCTGTAGAAATCGCGCTGAAATAAACCAATATACATTTTAATTTCAGCACTTAACAGGTTTGATGATTCTTTCGTATATTGATGTCCAGCGGGGCTGGTACTAGGGGATAATGAATGTTTATAGCTAACTTCTCGCATTTTTTTGCTAGTTGCATTCGGTTGCAAAAATCAAGCGTGGAGTTTGAATTCCTACTTTATGGTTGGCGGTAGCATAGTAAAGATTTGAATGTGACGTATCCAGAAAACTGACAAATATCATGTACTAGGGAAACTATTCGTAAAAAAATAATAATAGCACTTCGGTCATGTTGGAAACTTAATGTAAGTAAATATTGTAAAATAAAATAAAGCATACCACAACTCGAACTGAGAACGTAAAAGACGTTACTGTGTAAATACTTTACAAAACGTACGTTTTGTCTTCTGTTTTGCTTGACAGATAAAACGAACGATAAGTCCTAGCGAGTAAATCAGCCCTAAGAGTTTTAATTACATATTTTGGGGTAAACACTTTACTATTATTAACTAAATAGGTTATTAATAATGATTATCTTAAAATTTGGGAATTACATTTTTGAAAACGCCATATAATTTAGGTGTTTCGGGGTTTCTTGGGATTATGTTATCATTTTGAAATATTTTAGAATTACATAATTTGAAAGCATCCATCTTGCTATGCAAGAAGTTAATGACAAGGGCCAAGTTGACCTCTCATGAATCTATGCTGATTCGATGTAATGATTGTTAAATTGGAAAACAAAAGGCAGCTAAGGAGGGTAGAGGAACAGAGGTCAATACTACGTGGCTGATACGTAGAGTTCCATCTCACATTTGGCATATTATAATCGCCTTTTACTAGAAAAATGTCATTTGGAAATTCAGTAGTTAAGTCAGATATGGCAGTTGTATGACTATTGATAATAGAGAAACGCTGTGCATTAGATAACTTAGGACTAACTCCTGGTAAGTAAGAGCAACAAATATGAATATTTGAAACGCGATGTTTTGAATGTCTTAGTAATAGTGAGATCCATATATCCTCGGCTTCTGATGTCCATGACTTTTGAGATCGAAATTTAGTCTTTTTTTATACCTATAACAACGCCACCCCTTGAGTTTTACCCGTTCGATTAGTACCTCTGTCATTTATTTATACGTTATACCGGCAATCAAATAGCTCATCATCAGATATGCTGTCAACTAACCACATCTTGCTAATTAATATTATGTGGAATTCGTTGATCAGGACGGTTTGATAGAATTCTTATATGTTGGATCGGAGGCCACGTGCGGTTTGATAAAAAATATGATGGTGTTATGCATCATGTAAGAGAGAAACTATTATCCAATTTCGATTCCAAGTAAATAGAATAATTTGTAAAATAATGCATATTATTATATTATTTTAGAAACCAATCACTTTGTGGTTTGACATATTTAATAAATTAAAATACTTTTTGTTTTAAAACCACGATTTTTTAATAATTTTTATAACCGACCGGTTTTGCTTTACTCAAGCATCTTCAGGGTACAAATTATTACTAAACAAGAAGTACAAAGTTAGAGTTTATATATAAAAAAAAATTAGAGGGAGACAACATGATATAAATATAACAAACACAGCGAAAGCATACAATACATTTACACCATTACAAAAGACATGGGAAAAACCGAAAGATAATTATGTAGACTAATGGATTATAATAATATATCTGGAGAAACAAAGCATCAACACTGACATGGTGATAAGGAGAACATGGAAATTTTTTAAGGGTTTATTGGAAACAAATCTAATATTGGATTACTTGATATGTCTAATTGATTATTAAGAATAGGACTTTTGGTTTTTAAAGCGTTTTTTATTTCTAGTGCTTCTAGATTATTGAGTCTGTTACCATCCCTGTTTGTATGTAAAATATTAGCGCCAGTGCTATGACAGAAAGGGTGATCTGTACTAATCAGAGAAATTCAGAGAAACCGTTATTATTGAGACAATGAAGATGCGCCTTAATCCTAATATTGACATTACGTGTTGTCTTACCGATATAAAATGCCGCACAATTATTACAATTTAATTTATGAATAGCTGAATGGCTTAGCTTGTCGTCTTTTCCTTTTGAATTGATTATAAATTTACCTAGATTATTATTGGTATAAAAGGCCGGTCTGACTTTAGAAGGAAGATTTTTTACAGTTTAGTTAGAAAAGTTATTAAAGCATAAAATACGCCGCCATTGATAAGTAATATTATCATTGACAAGGACTAGCGAATAAGAAGCGATTACTGGCGAGTTGCTTTAGTTTTTTGTTTAAGATTATATCTATAAAAGATGATTCGTAGCCATTATTTACCGCTATTTTAATGATATATTTTGGTCGAACGATTTTTTTATTAAGTTTATATCTAATTCGAACTTTCTTTGTGTTTCAACCCAGGTTAAACCCTCATCTAATAATGTTGTTTCATTAGCATATGAGATAAGGTTAGATGTGATAGGTATTTAAAAAATATCATTGACATAAATAATAAATAGAAAAGGTCCCAGTACAGTACCTACTCTGCGGGATGACAAAATCCGTGGTCTGTGAACCGCTGAGAAAACCATTTAACTTGAAAAATTACTCTCTGTTAAACAGGTAATTTTTGATCCACATCAAAGCTCTATTAGTTATTCCAATTTTCGCTGATTTTGATACAAGATAAGAATGTGATATACTGTCAAATGCTTTTCTTTAGTCGACAAATATTCCGATGTTTTTTTTTTATTATCTAATGTTTTATATATTTCAGATGTTAAATCTACGCATCTTGAGTGCTCACATTTTCTCTAAACCCAAATTGGTGTGCATTTAATATGTCATTTTCTATAATAAATTTGAATAACTGTTTTTTACAATTTTTTCAAATATTTTGGCAATGTTTGAGGTAAGAGAAATTGGTCTGTAATTAGTGCTTAGAATGGGGTCACCAGATTTAAATATAGGGCTAATATTTTTTTTTTGTAATTTACCGGAAAGTTACCATTTTCAAAGCTAGTGTTAATGATGTGTGTCTTGATTTTTTTCAAGTATTTTCACAGATATGTTGTCATTTCCGGGGGTTAAATTATAATCTATTTAATTTCACTGGTTTTAGTTCTTTGGAATTGTGTTAAGATGTTACTAGGATTAGAAGGTGGTGTATTTAAATCATTAATATTGGTGTTTCTTATTTTAAGCGCTAAGTTTTTTCCAACGATCAAAAATAAATATTAAAAATATTAGCGCATTTCGTTGGATCCGTGTTTACATTGTAAATTGTGTTATCGACATTCGTGTTTTGTGTACATTAGATTTTTTTGGATTTTTGTTAATAATTCCATTGATTGTCTTCCACACCTTTTTGTTATTGTTGCCAGCAATATTTATTTTTTCTTTATAGAAATTTTCTTTGGCATTCCGGATAATGTAGCATATATATGTATATATATATATTTTTTAAAATATTCTTATTAAGTTATTAGGGAATTTTTTAAGCTCTTTATAAATTTTTCTTTAATTGATATTATTGATATTGATATTATGATTCCACGTTTGACTTTGAGGTGAATGTGACATTGGAAGATGATGATTTGATTTACTTATTTAGAATTAATTCAAAATTAATTGAACATAGATCAGTATTATAGTATTTAAAGAAGATAGAGCAGTTTCACAATTTTTAATGTTGAGATTTTGTTGTAATTTTTTATAATCAATAATTGTTTTCGGTAGAATATTGCGAGGCAAACTTTTTTTCCTTAATTTCATCAGTTTTAAGAGATACAATGCATGTGTGATGATTGGTAATATTATTTTTCCAGATTATTGATTTAATTTTATCTGTTTCATTTGTATTACACCAGATATGGTCAATGCAAGATAGTTTTTGTCCAGTACATTCTCTCGTGTAATTTTCTGATTACACATTTGCCCCGATGATGGACACTGCAATGCTGTCCGAAACGTTTGGCTAAAGAAGGAGGTAGCGCAACACGGCATAATACCCCAAAAACAAATCACTATAATACTTTTGGCCGTGAAAATCTCAAATACCCGGAGCCAGAATTGGCCGCAATTCATGTACCTATAATTGGATACAAATTATAACAAAAACAAATCACTATAGAAATTCTGACTTCAGTTAATACAATTCAGTCAGGTTTAAGGGCAAGTTCATTCAATGCCAATGTAAAGTGATCAAAATTTTTGTGAATCTATAGCTTGACTAACTCATTATTTAAAGCTATAGATTCATACATAATGATTTTAGAGGATCCATTTCTGATGGCATTACATTTGACACTGAATCAAATGGATGAATCTATAGCTTTAAATAATGAGTTAGTCATGAATAAATATGAAGAGTATATATTAAATACATTGTTGAGAAAAAGTTGTAAGCTACGGGTACTGACATTAGTTAGTGAAAACATAATGGACATAAATTGTAATAATTACATACTGTTAAAAAAGCGATGCTCACTGCCATCTTGTGTCCAACCTTCAAGAAAATTGGAGTAGGTAAAACAGGCCCCATTTTTCTTAAGTGCCTCAACTCTTTCTTTCGAGTTTAATTTTATATTTCTTTGCCAAAATATATTTTATGCCCCTTCTCATTTCAAAAGATGCAATTATTATATGCGTGAACTAAAACTACTGATTCCCCTTTAATATTATTGTTGCCTGTATTCACCCTAGGTTGGGTAGGAATTTTTTTTATTTTCCGAATAATTCATTAACTCCAGTACTTGCGCACACGAAGACAAAAATTTCAGCAATTCCTTTAATGTTTGTAATTCATTGAATGGAGCGGGCATTCGTTGACCACATGTTCGGTGGTCTGCACCGCACCACATTCACACATCGCCGAGTCTCTTTTTCGATTTTTTTTTTCAAAATATAACATATTAAAACACATTTTATACACTCTCTTACAAAATATGATGCTTGTGGTTAGGAGAGGACAACTTATTAATAAATAAAATAAAAAACTGAATAACATAATTAGAGATTTAGACATAATATTTTTTAATATTATAAAGATACTCGTAATTAAAACAAGAAATGTATATGGGATGTACATAAAACATTAAGAATAACAAAGCAGTCAAGAATATATCATAAGAGGAAGTTAAAATTATATGTTGGTACTATAATAATATGATATTTTTTTTATATTTGTCGAATTTTTTTCTGTTCGTAATCAGCCGGTAATAGGTTAAATAATTTTATTCCTTTATATACATAGTGATTCTGTGCTGTTGTGGTTCGTACGTGTGGTACAGTTAGGGGTATTATTTTCATTAATAATATCTTTGTGTAGCTGAAATAGTGCAATTTTAGCGTAAATTTTTGTAAAAGGGGGAACTGCGAATTCTTGGAATACATTTATTGTTGGGTAGTAGTATGGTTTTTTTAGGATAATTTTTATAAGTTTTTTTTTTAATTGTTTCGAGTGGGAGAAGGGATGATTTATATGCACCCCCCCAAGTTATGATTCCATATTGTAGTACAGAGTGCAAAGTAAATTTCTTTTAATATTTTTATTGAGATAATAAGTCTGAAGAATATAATATATATTAGTTTCCTCATTCTGTTTATTGCGGAGTTTATTTGATTTTTCCATATGATTTTATTGTCGATAATTATTCCGAGATATTTTATTTGTTCTTTACTACTAATATATATACAATTTGAGTTACAGGGTGTGATTTTAAGTAGACAATTTCTGTCGTGAACTTTAATGTTTACAAATAAAATAATTAAAACACTTTGTTTTTACCACGATAATCTTTATTTTTTATATAAAGTCAACATGTTTCGAGAACGATGTTCTCTTCATCAGGACAATTTATGTACTAAAAACTAAATTGTGAAGTATATAGAGACAGGTGTGGGTAGAAAAGGAAGTAGTGTGGGGGGGGGGTGGAGGGGAGGGGTGAGAGGTGGAAAGGGGAGGTGCTTAGAAGATCAAAGACAAAAAAAAAATACAATGGAAATATGTTTAAGACAGGGTTATTCACAAAATTAATTTTATTATTAATAATATTTAAATTTCTATTGACATTTTTCCTAATTTCTAATATTTCTAAAAGGTCTAACTGAAAACTACTAACATTCGCGTGTAAAATTTAAAAACCAGTATTTATGTCAAATGAATGGTTGAATTCAATTAGATGGTTAGCAAATTCCAAATAATTATTGCTATTTAGACATCTCAAATGTTCCTTAATCCTCGTTTCAAAATTTCTGCAAGTTTTACCTATGTAAAAATGGTTACAATCATTGCAATTCAATTGGTAAACTCCGGATTTTTTCATTATTAAGTCTTTGTCCTTGTTATTTAGAATATAATTTTTCAATTTATTATTAGTATAAAAAGCTGGCTGTATTGTATTAGGAATTTTTTTCACTATTAAATTAGAGGTTTGATGATTTACAAACAATATTTTTCTCCATTGCTTTTTAACATTATCACTAAGCAATGGGTAAATGTAGGACAAATGAAATTTTTTCTTATATTTTTTGTTTAGTATGTCGTCTATTAACTTGGACTTTTAATGTTTACATTTATATTTGAAATATTCTCTGTTAGGCTCAGAGGTAGAAAATGAGTTTTTTCAACATTTAAAGAGAGTAAGTTTTTGTCAAACCATTGTTAGATGACCACTCTTAGACCCCATCTGTGCATCATGTGGGCACAGCGGCTGTGGGAGCACCTTAACCTATTGATGGTGGACCAGGTTTTGCGAGGCAATGAGAACCCAGGCTGTCTCTCGGTGGGGTCCTGTATGAGGTGGGCATTTCCCACGTTGGCTGTTTGCCACTCAAGTTACCACCTATCTTCTGGGGTGAGAGGTAATCGAAGGAGCCTCTCTTTCTCTAGAATTGGAATAAGTCTGCGGAGCACAACTCGCTCTAGAAGTTTGTACATGATGCGTTTGGAGTAAATAGGTTTTATAAAAATAGTGTTCCTTTAAATTTTATACAGTCTGTGATCGCAATAGGCAAATCAAGAGTAGACTATAAAATATTATTTGTGAACTTTGAAGTTGACACAACTATGGTTGGAGATGGTGAACATGGAGTAAGGAAGGAATCCAAATTACCCCTTTGATGTTCTTCAAAGATAATGATGGTTGGTTTCACTCACAGAAAATATGATTTATTTCACACACAAGCTTCCATAACATCCAGGTTGGATACGAAACACACTGGAGGAACCGAATATGTTCACTGCACAGGCCTTCTACCCTGAGTTGATATTAATAACAGCACTATAGATAGACAAAACGCCGAGCATCTTAGAATTTTTTCGGAGTCTGTATCGTATGGTACTTGAAAAATTAGTTTAATAATTGTCTTTTGTGCTTTTTCTAGTGGATCTAGAGAACTTTTATTTGCACTACCCCAAGACAGTAGACCATATGTGATTAAAGATTGGGAAAGAGCGAAATAAATAATCTTAGTATTGTACCTGGGAATATTTTTTTGATATTATTTAAAAGGTAGATAATTGTTTTTAGTTTCGCTGTAATTAAGTTAATGTGATCATCCCAGCGTAAGTTTTCGTCAATTATGGTTCCTAAATATTTTATTTGTCTGACATTTTCTATGATTTTGCAATGGCATGTTAAGGAGGATTGAGAGCAGTAATGTAATTTCAGAACGAAGATTGGAGGAGATTGACCTCTTTTTGTTATGCTGTGTGTTAAGAATTTAGTTTTTTTTGTATTTTGTGATACCTTTGGATGTATGCCGATGTGGGTATGAAGGGAGAACACTTTGGTTGGTATCTTGTGGTATTTAATCGGGGAATTGTCACAGGCAAAAGAGGACGAGAACTACCTTTCATACGTATTTATAAACTATGCAAGCATTTCATCTTGCTTGCACACATACTCTTTCATTCACACATTACGTTGGCCGTTTGCCACTCAAGTTACCACCTATCTTCTGATGAAGCCTCCACATATTCTTAAGGCTCGTGATTGTATTTTCTCTAATTTTTCAATATTGCTTTTGGCAGAATTATGAAAGAGAATACTACCAAAATATAATCGACTTCTTATAAGGGACGTGTACAATCTTCTCATATGAAGTGGATGAATTCCCCAGCTTTTGCCTGACAACACTTTCAAAATATTCATCGGCTGGTTCAATTTTAGACAGGTATTATTTATATGTTTTTTTTTTTATTTTATTTTTTTTTTTATGTGACACCTCAGAAGAGTGTCCCTGCCTGTGCAGTGCACAGACAGGGGAACTATGTCACCACCCGGTTGGGCGGCGTTGTGAGGCGGAGTAAGGTAGGGGCTGTAGGAAGGGATTTGTTAATGCGGGCCTTGAAGAGGCTCGGATTATAGGAGTGAGGAAAAACAGATGCCGGTAGCTCGTTCCACATACGAGCTGACTTACACAAAAACGAATCGTAAAAACGGCCCGTTCTCATGAAGCCAACGTCAACCGTGAACGGGTGTTCAGTTCGTGTCCGTCGAGTTTCGCGCACTTGCACCGGTGCATCAGGAATCAATGCTGCTAGCTCCTTGGAGCAGGCTCCATTGAAATACCTGTAGAACAGACACAGCATGCCTACATTGCGTCTGTGCATTAGAGAAGGCAATCGGTCTGTTAACAACGGATTGTCAATCAGACGGATCGCTCTCCTTTGCACAGATTCAAGCAGGTTTATTAAGTATTTTGGGGCACAATGGAATCTCCTAGCCCTGTACAAGACGCCCAACTTTTTGGAGGCCTGATTTACTCGGGCTTCTATGGATCCCCGATTTATTCCAAGCGAGTCTGTAATCCAACCACACCCCAAGGAATTTATGTTCATCCACTCTTTCAATAAGTATATTATTTATTTTAATATTCAGGATGTTTCGTCTCTTTCCCCTTGCAAATAGACATATTGTCACGTCTGATGAGCATGGACCCTTGTCAATCACCAGGGCTATGATAAGGGCTAAGGCAAGGAGACATAATGTGTAAAAGCATTGAAGAACCTTTTTTTTTTGTTATTTGTTTTTGGGGTGTTATGCCGTGTTGCGCTAACTCCTTCTTTAGCCAACGTTTCGGACAACATTGCAGTGTCCATCATCAGGGCAGATGTGTTATTTGAGGTTGTGTAAAAATGTGAGCTTATGTATGAGGTTGTGATACCGTGTTGCCAGCTCCAACCCTCTGAGCTAACATTAAAGTATCATTTTTTTTTTAGCTCAATAGTTCTTGGTATCCGGTAATTGACGGATACACCAGAGCTAAACGAAGAAAACCACTTTAAATAAAAAATATTAAAAAAAAAAGGGTTGGAGCTGGCAACACGGTATCACAACCTCATACATAAGCTCACATTTTTACACAACCTTAAATTCTACCCGCGTTATTTTGCCGGACAGCAGGGCAGCTACCCGAAAAACTCTCAACAAAACAATAATCGGGCACTACCCTGGCAATCCAAACTTGCACAATTCTTTGACGTTACAATATTTTCGTTTTATATTATCTACCCGATATTTCAAGACCTTTTATTTGAAGAGCATTCTGTAGTTCTAACAGAGCTTGTTGAATAATGTCTTCACATGTTTTTACTTTCTTACTTGAATAATAAATACCAAAATAATCAATGTACTGTACGCGTTTCACTTGGGGATGGTTTCCTATACCAGAAGTTCCAATATTAAATAGGAGGACAGACATGGGATCTCCTTGCGGTAGTCCTCTCGAGCACATTTGTGTAGCAAATATGTTAGATTCTTTAATAATGATCATTCTTTGTTTAAAATATTCCCAGATATAATTTATAACTTTTCCTTTTATACCTTTAGAGATGAGAACCTTAATGACCTCTTCGATCTTTATATTATTGTATGAATCTTTAATGTCTACAAAAGCAGCAATTGTAACAGCATTGGTTGTTTGGGCAACTTGTATTTCTGTAACCATTCTTCCCAGATTATCCATGGTTGATAGTTTTCTTCTAGATCATATTGTAGACTTATCGAATAAAAAAATATTTTCTAAATACCACTCTAATCGTCTTGTAATTATAGTGTTGAAAGTTTTACAAAGACATGAAATTAATGAAATTGGCCTTATAGAGGTCATAAGTTTCAGATCTCTTCCGGGTTTAATTATAGGCACAATTTTTACCTGTTTCCATTGCATAGGTAATGTGGAAGTTCGTAAAATTGAATTAAATAAATCGATAATAAGCAATTGACAAGAAGTAGGTAAATTAGTTATCATAGAATAAGATATCATATCTATTCCTGGGGATGTATCTTTCATTTTTAATACTGATTGTAGTTCGGAAGCTGTTATCGGTTTGTGAATACTAGAAGTCTCCGAGGTTTCTTCTTCTGTCCACACATTTTCAATTAGATCTTCGTTTGGGGCCAGATATTTTAGATACTCTAACGCTGATTCGCTATTCTCAAAGATATTTGGACGGGAAGTTCCTATTCCTTTATACCATTTCATTTTCTTCCACATATCAGAACAGAACTTTCTCCATCCATCCCTTTTTGCTTTTCTTACTATCCGCCTAGTACTCGACTCCTTGCGCTTTAATTCTATGTAATTGTCAATATTAACATTTTTCCGTAAACGAGTCAGAGCTAATCTTCTTTCAGCTATAGCTTTCTAGACTTCTTGATTCCACCATGACTTCGGTTTGAATTCTTTATTTTTAGACTTCTTAAAGAATGGAATACTTTCATCTGCACCTTTGTTCAGAACTTCTTCTAATTTGTCAAAGTACTCTTGGATTGACAATGATTGTTCTGGAAGATTTTGTATTAATTTTTCCACCGTGGATTTATATTTGTTCCAATCTGCTTTTTTGAAATTTCTTTTCAAAATTGGTCCATAGTTACAACAAATTTTCTTCTAAAGTGATAATAATTGGTAAATGATCACTACCCATCGTATCTGAATCTACCCTCCAGTTACAAGTCAGTAGGAGATCTGAAGATACCAGGGTAATATCCGGGCTCGAACTCCTTTGTCCGGGATGTCCTAATCTTGTTATATCTTGACCGGTCGGTGGCCGAGTTGACATCGCGCTTGGGTCTCACTCGGGCGTAGTGTCTTCAATTCCTCGGCTGACCAAGTCCTCCATCACAACACAAGCAACATTTTCAGCTTACTGTGGTGGTAGTAGGAGATTTTCAAATATTGTCAGGTTATTCGTAACCCGGGAATGTTTGTTTTCTTTTAAAAAAAAAAAAAAAAATCCGAAAAAATCTCCGTTATTGAAAATAATAAGGTTTAAATCTTGGCAGGCTTCTGCAATGAGATCTCCCCTCGTATCTCGTATAGCTCTATCCCATAGTGGATTGTGGGCATTGAAATCACCGCATACTAGGGCACCTGATCCCATCTGATCAAAAACTTTCCTCCATGTTTGAATTGTAACATTTATATTACTAGGACAATATATCACGTTGACGGATTTCAGATTTCCAGCATTGAGTAAGTTAACACTGCATAATTCTAATTCACAGGATCCGAGGATATCTAGGGTTCGTTCAATTGACAGTAAACTTTTATGGATTAAGATTGCAACCCCTCCATAGCCATCGGTTCTGTCTCGTCTATATGTTGTATAGTCTTAAAATCTCAAAATGGAAGGAAATTGTAGCCAAGTTTCTGATATAAGGGCAATTTTAATATGTTGCTTCTGTAAATATATTTCTAAATCAGGTTTCTTAAAATGTAAGCTTCGAGCATTCCATTGTAATATGTTAAGGTTATTGTTAGCTAAATAATACGTCACTTAGTGACAGGTTGTGGTGCCCCGCAAATTAACTTTGACTCCCGTCATGGGAAGTCTTGGACGCCAAACTCTGACTAAATCAGAGTATGTTTAAATGCGGAGAGCATGAATACCCAGTCTCAGAGCATGGGTAATTGATTAACATGACATTCCTGTAAAGGTTTTGATCAGGGTTTCTCTACAAATAAAAACCGGAGGTAGGTAGAAAATTTTGAATATTCTATTATGCTGATAAGTATTTATACAAATTAATAAAGGTAAGACTCACCCCGGGACCATTAGTACACTTTCCCTACTCTAAACTAACCATGAATCATCCACGGCGGTAAATCTGCAGTGGAAGAGGCCCATCTCGCCTCCTCGTGGTGATTTTGACGCCTTGTCCTCCGCGGCATCAAGATAATACGTCCTCCGTGACTACCAGCTGGTGGAAAGGGACCCTTAGACCTTCTGTGTGCGTGATGATCATCCAGACTTCCAGCCGTTATGATTGAGAGCCCCGTATCGTGTTGGCGGCGCAACCGTTTTAAAAATATTCCCGACAGGAAATCTCTTGCTGCAGTTATCTATGATCGCGGGCGTAACGCCTACTTAAGTAGAACGATTCTTCTGATTAATCCGGAACATTATTTTAAACATACGAGCCGGGCCGGCACTGACCTCGTGTTTTAAATCCCAGTCCAAAAATCTCGCTTTATACGCGGATGAAATACAGATATACTTTTTTAATTAATAACTTGACATTTTCTTCGCCCGAATGTCGTCAATTCCGAACTTCTTATTACATTAGCACATTTGCAATTTAAAATTCTGTGAGTGTCGTTTTAACAGCGGTCCGCACAAATCCGCTGCCAAAACCAGAGTGAGGAAACGGAACCAAAACAGGCCGGCCACGCTTGCGCCCAGCAAAATTAGCCAGTCCCGCCAACATATACGACTAATACATTGAAATAGTACCTAACTACTTTATAATCGCTTCATAACATTATTCTTATTCATTATTCGCCGTGACAAGTGATTTCAAAATATCATTTAAGCCTTCATCCTTAATAATACCCAATATGGTGTCTATGAATCTATTAATTGCTATTTTTACGAGATTTTCCCAGTTTTCCCCATTTATAATTGCTGTCAATGTTTCACGAGCAATGTTGACATTACTGTTGTTTTTTTTAATTTATATGCATTTCAGCTGTGTTTGTCTTATTTCGTTTAAGTTTCTCAACATAAGTAGTTTTTCCGCTTGATTTGTACACATTTTCTTTATTTTTTATTTTTATTTTTTTATTTTATTTATTTCTATACTTGAATACACATTTTACAAATGAATACAGTGGTTTATATTGTAGTACAGAGAAAAAGTACAGAAAAAAGGTATAAAAAATATAAAAAAATTAAACATGTTATTTGGAATATTTTTTGAGTTAGATATCTTCTTTTCTATGAGTTTTTTCGCCTGTTTATGCGTAACATTTTTTTTGCCATTTTTTGTGTAATCTCTTTCTCGTTCTTCTACTTTGGACAGTTATTGTCATTTGCCGGATGGTCTCCTCCGCAGTTAACACATTTGGCTACCTGGTCACAGGTCTCGTGCTCTCCATTACATTTTGGGCACAGTTTAATATCTTTCTTGCTACAGTTATTTGCAATATGTCTATACCTCCGACATCAGTAGCATTGCATTACCCTGAACACATAAGGTTCTACTCCGAATTTGACCCCGTACATAAAGACGTGTGATGGGATCTCTTTGTCGTCAGTTGACCCTCTTTCCCCTTTTTAGAGAAACGCTTTATGCTAACCACACTTTTATCAGATTTGACGACTTCCATGATTTCTTCGTCTGTCACATCAAGGTCTACCCTTCGTATTACACCGAAAGAAAATTCATTATTATTTTTTTTTGCCACTTCCCATTTCTTAAAATTGAAAATTGAATTTTTGATGGCTTTTTCGGCTTCCAGATCGTTTGGAAACGTAATTTCCATTTTGTTCCGGAAATTTATTTCAATTTCTCCATTTTCATTCCAGCTTTAAAAAGTAGTTTTGCCATTCCTAATTTTCCAGGTAGGTTTTCTTCTTGTTCCACAATGATTCCTTTCTTTTCATTTAATTCTTTTTTCCCTGTTTCACTAGTTTCTGAGTTCAGCCTTGACCTTTTACCGGACCGTGTCACGGTTCGCCACTCTCCAGAAATCACATCACTTTTATTATTTGATGTTTCCATTACATCATTAATCACTATTTTAGGCGATAGTGGGTACACCATATTACTGGATGGATCCAGAGCCTTCTGGCCCTGGTCTCCCCTTTATTTATATTTCAAGCATGAGTAGTTTTTCGAAAACAACGCTTTGTAGATTTATTGTCACCAATGTGCGTCCACTGGTAGTAATTTCTGATTACGTCAAAATACGGAAATTCGAGCGCAGCTCGGACCGTCGTCTGCTCCCCACGAAGGTTCGCGGCGTACTGTTGTTTAATAATTGTCTTTTGTGTTTTTTCTAGTAGATCTAGAGAACTATTATTTGCACTACCCCAAGACAGTAGACCATATGTGATTAAAGATTGGGAAAGAGCAAAATAAATATTCTTAGTATTGAACCTGGGAAGATTTTTTTGATATTATTTAAAAGGTAGATAATTTTTTTTAGTTTCGTTTTAATTAAGTTAATGTGCTCATCCCAGCGTAAGTTTTCGTCAATTATGGTTCCTAAATATTTTATTTATTTTATTAGGTACAATATTTTTTACAATTCAAGTTTTCCAGTAATGTAGGCCTCACTGGGTGGTTTGCCCGTGCTGAGGCCTTCATTTTATAATATGAAAATATAAATTACATAATACGTTTAAAGAGAACAATTATAAATTTAAAATTAAAAATACATAATACATAATAATATATTTAAAATTAAAAAATAGTACATTGAAAATAATCTTGTGTGTTTATGAGTTGGTTGTGCGCAATCTTTCGTACGCAATTGTGCGGGGGGTTGCGGTATTGCGGATGCGATATAGACTAAGACAAACAAAAACGAATTGAATTGCCTTAGTGTTTTGCAAGAGGAAAATGAGTAGGAAAGGCCAAAGACTTACCCTGGTCTCGTTCTCCTTAAGCCGCTGGTTCTTTACTCTTATCTGCTTGCATACAATTAAGGGGCAATTCCCCTTTTTTAACATTAACACTTAACACAAAACAAAAACACAGTGACATTCACTGCGGCGGGTAAAAATGTTTCACTGGACGATTGTGCTCCAAAATAATCACAGCCGAGTTCAACATATGCGGGTTTCAAGATGACACGAAATGTTCGCGGGTAAGATGCAACGATAACACTGATTAACAATACTCCTTGTCTTTGGCCCGGATCACGGAAAGGGGACAAGGGGCAAAGGGGGGTGAAGGGTACACATTTAAGGCTATTCAATTTTAAAACCTCACGCGCAACTATGAGTGATGTGTGTTTATATTTGTTTTGTGTGTTACGTGTAGGTTTTATTTTTATTTTATGCTATGAAATTTTGGTAATATTGTCTTTTTTGTTCTTTAATCCATTTTGTAATTTTGTGTGTGAATTTATTTTTATTTTCCTCAATTTTAATTTCAAGTTTTAAACTGTTGAAAGCTTTTATTGCATGTTATGGTGGTGTCTTTGTCCAAAGCTTGAATTTACTGTCGGAGTTTTTATGTTTTCTTTGCACGCTTGTCGAACTGGTCTGTTAGTGTTATTTTGTGTATGTTGAAGTTTTTTTTTTGTCAAAAATGTAGTTTAGTAGTGTTTTAACGTATAATTGGCGTATATCTAGTACGTCACAGCTGTTGAATATTTGGTCTGTATCAGTCAGTTTATGTTTTTTTAGTATTACCTTTAAGATCGTTTTCTGTGCGGTTTCTATGTAATTGATAGCCGAGTTTGTTGCTCCTCCCCAAGCAATAATTCCATATTCTATTATTGATTGGCAAAGTGCAAAATAAATTGTTTTCAACTGTTTTATTTTATATATGTTTCTTATGTTTAGGAAAATGTGTATTGTTTTGAAAAGTTTATTTGTGATTTGTTTGATGTGAGGTATCCATCTAAGGTTATGGTCAATTACGATTCCTAGATACTTTATTTGTTCTGTTTTTTCTAGAAGAGGGCAATCGCAGATGTTGGTGTTTAAAACATTCGTGTATTTTTATGGTGTTTGTGTTATTTTTTGGCTGTCCCGTGCTATTTAAACTGTATCTTGTGAATTTTGTCTTTGATATGTTAAGTGTAAGTATGTTTAAGTCTAGCCATGTTTTCACTTGCGAGATTTCCAAATTCGCTATGTTATATACATTATTCCAATCTTTAGATATGAAGAGAAAAACTGTGTCATCAGCAATGCTCACTATTTCACCATCTATTTTCATGCTGCAAAGTTCATTTATGTAAATAGTAAAAAGAACGGGCCCTAGTATGCTTCCTTGTGGAACTCCATATGTAATCGACATATATTTGTCTGACATTTTCTATGATTTTGCAATGGCATGTTAAGGAGGATTGAGAGCAGTCATGAAATTTCAGAACGAAGATTGGAGGAGATTGACCTCTTTTTGTTTTGCTGTGTGTTAAGAATTTAGTTTTTTTTTGTATTTAAATTTAGTTTGTTTTAATTGAGCCATTGTTTGATGATAGCAAGACTTTTCTCAGCTTTAAGGAATGCCTTGATCCATGAGTGAGCTTGACAAAGTATTACGGTGTCATCACTGAATGTTACAATGATGCCTTCTATAATTAGTTCAAAACGATCATTGATATAGATAAGAAACATTAGGGGACCTAGAAAACTTCCCTGAGGCACTCCGTATCTGACTGAAAGGGTTTCGCTTTTCAAATTGTTGTTAAAAACTTATTGAGTTCTCTCTGACATAAAACTTTCAAGTAACACAAATGAAAGAATATCTTTGTTTTAAACCACTTTATTAAATTTATATACGTCGACCGGTTTCGGTTGAACTCAACCTTCATCAGGACAGTACAAATATAAACTAAAATATAATACAGAGGAAGATTATTAAGTAAAAAATAAAGAAAGAGAAAGTATATAAATGTGAGGGAGAGAGCATCAGGGCAGCGGAGTAGGTAGTGGGGTCGGGGAGGGTTACTTTCAAGTAAGTTAAGTTCATTTCCCGTGATACTGAGTTTAACAAGTTTCTTAAATAGTATATTTTGAGATATTGTATCGAAAGTTTTACATAAGTCTAGGTATATTGAGATTACTTTGTTCTTTGAGTCAAGGTTAGAATTGATAAAGTCAGTTACTGTGGTTATAGCGTGTAGTGCATTTCTGTTATTTATAAAGCCATGCTGGTTCTTCGAGAGTAAAAGATTGGTTTCTAGGTAATAGTAGAGCTGTTCTTCAATAGCTATTTTCAAGATTGTTGATAAAGTATTAAGTAGAGTAATAGGTGTGTAGTTGTTGATGTCATTTTTAGGTCCTGACTTATAAATATGGATAGCTAGTCCATTTTTTAAGCAGTTTAAAAAATACCTTCTTTTAGGCTACGGTTTATCAAGTACGTAAGTGGATTGAGGATTTGGTCACTTAGAGTTTTAATGGTCACAGCGTCTATGTTGTCAGTACCTGCAGATGAGCTATTCTTTAATGATTGTGTGGTTATCTTGGTGCACAAATAAAAGATCTTCCCAACTCAGGTACAGCGTTTATTAATAAATTGAAAATTGATTTTAGAGACGCAATATTATACGTTTATTATTCACAATACTATGGAATGCGGGCGAAACTGGGTCAAATTTCCGTAGCGCGGTTGTACGTAGCCGGCGGTGACAAAGACTGAATACTGGCTGCTCGCTGCGTTGGGCTTATTAATACTGTACAGCTGGCGACGGTAGTAGGTAGGTGATATTTTAACTAAATCCGAGACACTCGCACAGTCTGGATGTTTCGGAAATCTTCGGCAGCGCGGCAATTATGCATAGGCGGTAGACTCAAACCTTCTGGCGAGTTTTCGTAATGTGCCAGACCGACTTGCGATCGTATTGTCGCCGGTAGGCGAGTAAATACTTGAAGAAGGTAGGTTGCTTTGTTTTGTTTACGATTTCGGCTGCAAGTACGTAACTCGGGAGTAGGTACTAAGTAGGTCGAGCGGTTTATTATTAATTAGACAATACTGGATTGTTATCTCGACGTTACAACACTCCCTCCCCAGCAGCTTCGCAGAGGGCTGCAATAAAATGAATAGCTCTGGGACGAACGTCTTTTAAATGTAACATTTAAAATAAAAATTGCAAAAACACTGTTCACAACACAGGCTGAGAATACACTAAAAAAAAAAATAACCATGGTGAGCACTATTATCCGCGCTGGTGCGGAGATGGTCTGGTGCATGCTGCTCCGGGGTGCCTCAACCGATCACTACAGCACTCCTCGACATCAAAACGCGTAGGGTTGCGTTTAGGGTTGAACGTGCCTTTAGGCGTTAAAGTAGTCCGGAAAACGAACACGTCTACTGGAATGTATGGTCGTGTGAGTGCGATCCGGGTTGGTAGCGGGCATAGGAAGGGTTGATTTTATTCCTTGCGTAGTTCCCTTAGTTTTCTGGGCAATGTACGCAGGTTTGAGGCGGTCTATACTCACCGTTACCTTCTTGTCTCTGTTCAAAATGGTAAACGTTCTTTCGTTCCGGCGTACGACTTGGTGAGAGCCAGTGTAGGGTTGCTGAAGCGGGCTTTTTACGGTATCGTCCCTTAGAAATACATGGCTAGCTACGGGAAGGTCTTTAAAAATGAAACATTTCCTTTCGCTATGTCGGGAACCTTCAACCGGTCTTAGGTTATTAAAATGTTGCCTCAGCTCTTTGAGGAAATCGCTGGTGCTGTCGTCGTTCGCTGACCGAGCAACAAGGAATTCTCTAGGTAGATGAAATGGCTTGCCGTACACCAGTTCGGCCAAAGTGGCAGCAAGATCATCCCTCCAAGCTGCCCTGATTCCCATTAACACTGTGGGTAGCACCTCAGTCCAGCGGTCGTTCTGATGGCATTTGATCGCTGCCTTAAGCTGGCGGTATAGCCTCTCAACCATGCCGTTAGCCGCAGGGTGGTAAGCCGTGGTACGTATTTGAGTCGTACCTGCCAGGCAGTTTAACTCCCTAAACAGTCTCGACTCAAACTGCCTTCCCTGATCAGTAGTAATTCGGAGCGGAGTACCGAACCTAGTAATCCACCCCTGGTAGAAAGCGCGCGCCACAGTTGCTGCTTCCTGATCCCTAATCGGGAAAACCTCTGGCCATCTTGTAAACCTATCTACGCAGGTGAGGTAGTATCGGCATCCTTCAGATGAGGGCATGATGATGATGTCTATGTGCACATGCTCGAATCTGGGTCTGGTGGTCTGGGAAACGTTCCTAGGGGTGCTGACACGTGAAGTGACACCTTGCTGCGTTGGCACTGTAGGCAGTTGCGTGCAAATTTACTTGAGTCCGCCTTAATGGCTGGCCAGACATAACGTTCAGTTATGAGCTTAACCGTTGTCTTGACCCCTGGGTGAGCCAGCTGATGGACTGCATTAAATGCTGCGAGCCGAAACTTTTTCGTGACGAAAGGTCTCGCTGTATTTGAAGAAATATCACAGTAAAGGTCCATGTTGATGCCGGGAATGCGCACTTTCTTGAGTTGTAGACTACAACTTCCCTTTAAGCATTGCTCTAGCTTCGTGTCGTCCACCTGATCAGCTGCCAGTGCTGCGTATTCCAGGGGAGCGTCGACTGACTCTACCCTGGAGAGGGCATTTGCGACGATGTTATCCTTGCCTGCTACGTGGCGAATGTCCGTGGTGAACTGGCTAATGAAGTCAAGGTGTCGGAACTGCCTTGGGGAGCAATTATCAGCCTTCTGGTGAAAGGCGAAAGTGATGGGTTTGTTGTCCGTGAATATGGTGAACGTCCTGCCCTCTACCATGTGTTTGAAGTGTTTCACAGCGAGGTAGATGACCAGGAGTTCTCTGTTATAGGCACCGTATTTTCGTTCAGCCGCACTAAATTTCTTTGAAAAAAAAACCCACCGGTACCCAGTGACCTGCGATCAGCTGCTGGAGTGCGGCGCCAGCTGTGGTGTAAGAAGTATCACTGACTGTGGATAGGGGGGCTTCGCACTTTGGGTGAGCTAGTAAGGTCGCCTGAGCAAGGGCTTCCTTGCACTTGTCAAAGGCTTCCAAGGTAGCTGCTGTCCAGGATATGGGCTGCTTGCCTTTCTGTTTTCCAGTGAGGAAATCATTGAGCGGTGCTTGCGTCTCTGCTGCATTGGGGAGAAACCTCCTATAAAAGTTGAGAGCTCCCAGGAAGCGTCGTAGATCATTCACCGTTTCAGGCCGACTGTAATTTTTTATTGCTTCGAATTTCTCTGGCAGGGGTGTAGTGCCTTCACCAGACACCAGGTACCCCAAGAATTTGACTTTAGGCACACCAAAATGACATTTGTTGGCGTTGACGACCACCGTCAACGCCACCGTCAGGTGGTTACTGTGTTCCTCTTCTGATGATGAGGCAATGAGGATGTCGTCGATGTAGGCGTAGCAAAAGTCCAATCCTCTGGTGACCTCATCGATGAAACGTTGGAACGTCTGGGCTGCGTTACGGAGGCCGAAGGACATCATATGCCATAAATGATATTAACCTCACAAGCTTCATTTTTTTCAAAAACTTTTATTAGATTTACTCGTAAACGATATATTAAATAAAAAAAATTATAACACAAAATTTACTCCAAATTTGATCGGGTTTTCGGGCACCATGTATATTATCTTAATATCAACATTCTATATCTAGAAGAATACCTTTTTTATTTTTATTTGGTTTCGAGGAGATAGTAGAGATCACTCCACCAACGGAAAGTGAAATATAATTGTCACTTTGCGTTCCTTTAGCTAGAAACTATCAAAGAGAAGTGAGTTCCCTAATTAAATTTGGATCTCAAATAATCTAGTTTCGCTGCCTTTAAAGAACGCCAAATTACAATAATCTTATATAAAAAACATATATAATGGACAACACAAGAAAGGTTAATACATTCCAGGTTATCCTTCTTCTTCATACTGCTCATTACTGCATTTTGAAAAGTTTTAAGTTTTCAATTAATTAAGTTCACTTCAAAATGATTTTGTTATAGACGAAGTGTTTTTAAACATTTTCATGGATTTTTAACTATGTTCCTTTTTTTATTTCACGTTGAAATCACATGTTTTTATCGCTTTTCACCATTTTAAGTTCATAATGTTTTTTTTATTTTTATTTTAAGCCAAAAAATGTTTTTTATTGTTTTTTTACTTTTTAAAGCTCCACAAGACTCTTTCAAGCCATGTGTTTAATTTTTCTGTCACGTTTGGCGCTTAGACTGCACTTGCTCCCTTGAGTGGGTATGTTGTCATCCTCAGGTCATCGTTGCCGTCTATTGGTAATAGACATAGAAATTGCCCTCTGCGTAGTTCCATGAGCTGTTTTCAGAGTAGCCACACGGATCCATCCATCGGCTCCAGGATGTACTGCTGATACACGCCCGAGTTTCCATACTCAGGGTTGTAGGTTGTCCTCCTTCAGGACCGCTATGTTGCCAGGCTTCAGCTGCTTGTGAAGTCCGCTGGTCCACTTCGTTCTGCTTTGGAGTTGAGCCAGGTACTCCTTGCTCCACCTCGACCAAAAGGATTGTATTAGCAAAGACAGTTTTTGATAATTATTCAATCTGTTGAATGATATATTTTTCAGATTTTGCTCTGGAATAGCTGCCAAGTTTTCACCAACGAGAAAATGACCAGGAGTGAGGGGATTTGGGTCATTTGGATCAGTGGACAGAGGAGTGAGATGTCTAGAATTTAGAACTGATTCAATCTGGCATAAAACAGTAATTAATTCCTCATTTGTTAGTGAGGAGCTACTCGCTATTCGTTTCAAATGATATTTGATAGATTTTATTCCGGCTTCCCAAAGTCCTCCAAAATGAGGCACTCTTGGGGGAATTAACTGCCATTATATTGCAAGTTTCAATAATGAATTTTCGATTTCATCGCTAGAGCTAGATAAAAAATGATAAATTTCTTTGCGTTGTCGGAAAATAATTTACTTGGCCTTCTCCGACGTGCTATAAAGCGTTTCAACGACAGTACAAGTTCTGAGTGTATGGCCTTTGATACCATGCATACAAATAAACATATATAAGCTTTTGTACTAGTTTCCTTTGAATACCCGATTTTATCATAAATGGTCCACAATAGTCTATACCAGTAATCTTAAAAGGTTTACATTCGGTAACCCTTTCCGCTGGAAGGTCTGCCATTATTTGCTGCATCGTCCTGGGATTTGATCAATAACATATTTATTGGCCAGAACTTCAATCTGATTATTGCCAATAAGGTCTTAGTGCCTGCGTGCAAATGCAAATAATAATATTTTTTATAATGACCTCAGTTAAACAGTGATGTGATGCTAACAAAATGGGGTGTTGTTGATTTATTAATAAAAAAAAATAATAAAGAAAGCCTGCCGCCTACGCCAAGTAAATCATTATGCATATAAGGATTTAGTGAAAGTAGATTACTACCCCTCCAAACATCCCTGCTCGCCTGCAAGGCTCGTATCTCTTCTCTGAAGGAATGTGCTTGTGCTCGGGATATTAAAACATTCAATGAGTCATCCAATTCGTTTACTGCCAATTGACCATAACGCCCGAGCGATGCGTTCCTACAATTAAATAAAAATCTAAGTAAATTACCTGTTTCTCTTTGCAATTAAATTTCCTTTCTATTTCGTACATTAATTACCACCGTGGATAGTAAAATAAAATTGTTGGATGCTTTGATGCATGATTCCTAACTAAATGCTTCTTAAATGAATTGCTGCTTTCTGGATGATTTGATAACCGATAAGCATTTTAGGCAAGCTTTTAACCGGCGTATTGTTGTGATTCTGTCTATTGTTTCTAAATTTAAAAAATTTTGGCAATTATAAATTTTATGACTTTGATTACAATTTATAAATTTAAATTTTTGCGAGGGTAAAGAAACTATAGTTTCCTTTTTAAAATTATGAGAAAATCTTTTGACTTGGGTATGTCGCTAAAACCTGTACTCTGTCGTATAAACATTTCAGAAACTCTTCGTAGGTAGGAATTTTATTTTTTATCGGATATTGTTCCCAGTGCATTCTGGTTTCACTATCTAATTTGTTTGATAAGATATAGATTAACAATATGTCCCAACTTTCAGTGACTTAGATTATTCAAAGCTTTTAAATGTAACTGTAATTATTTTCTCAATGCAACATGATTTTCAGTATTTATTCCCTGCAATTGAAATAATGAATTAATATGTTTATTTATTATTATTCTCTTATTTTGGAAACGATCAGTCAACATTTCCCACGCTTTAAAGTAACTATCCCGATTTGTAGGCAAAGACGATATTAATTTTGCTGCATTATCGCGTAAACATGATTTTAAATAGTAAAACTTCTGAATGACATCTAATTCTTCATCGCTGTCGATTAACGAAACAAAAGCATCTCTGAAAGTTAACCATTCTGCATAATTACATTGGAGGGGACCCACCCTTTCCGAACGGCTGTGTGAGGAAACTGATTGTTTAACCTCCTTAGCCGCACACGTCAGGTCTCTAAGTTTTTTTGTAAAAAGAAGCTAAATTTATTTTAAAACGATTCTAGACCCTCCAATGTCCCTGCATGCATGATTTTTAGTACGAAATAATGTATGCATACTTACATTAATAGTAAGACAAAATAAGAATACATCTGAAATGTGTTCGCCTGGTGGTTTGGCATCTAAAATTAAATAATAAATAAGAAGAACAATTTTTTTTTTGTTATTTGTTTTTGGGGTGTTATGCCGTGTTGCGCTAACTCCTTCTTTAGCCAACGTTTCGGACAACATTGCAGTGTCCATCATCAGGGCAGATGTGTTATTTGAGGTTGTGTAAAAATGTGAGCTTATGTATGAGGTTGTGATACCGTGTTGCCAGCTCCAACCCTCTGAGCTAACATTTACGTATCATTTTTATTTATTTATTTTTTTATTTTTATTTTTTATTTAAAGTGGTTTTCTTCGTTTAGCTCTGGTGTATCCGTCAATTACCGGATACCAAGAACTATTGAGCTTAGCTCCATCGTCTCTATTAATGTTTACGGGATTTTTATGAATTTCAATGGCTTCCGTAATCAGCCGTGCTCCATAAGTTTTGGGTCTCCCCAGGATTTCAGGAACAAATCCAAAGTAATGCCCGGTGTCAATCAAATGCTCGGCAATTGCCTGACACCAGCATTTGATTGACACCGGGCATTACTTTGGATTTGTTCCTGAAATCCTGGGGAGACCCAAAACTTATAGAGCACGGCTGATTACGGAAGCCATTGAAATTCATAAAAATCCCGTAAACATTAATAGAGACGATGGAGCTAAGCTCAATAGTTCTTGGTATCCGGTAATTGACGGATACACCAGAGCTAAACGAAGAAAACCACTATAAATAAAAAAAATAAAATAAAAAAAATAATAAAAATAAAAAAAAATGATACGTAAATGTTAGCTCAGAGGGTTGGAGCTGGCAACATGGTATCACAACCTCACACATAAGCTCACATTTTTACACAACCTCAAATAACACATCTGCCCTGATGATGGACACTGAGATGTTGTCCGAAACGTTGGCTAAAGAAGGAGTTAGCGCAACACGGCATAACACCCCAAAAACAAATAACAAAAATACTTTTGGCCGTGAGAATCTAAAAACTTACAAAAATACTTTTGGCCGTGAAAATCTTAAATCATATAAGAAGAACAATATTTAAAAGTGAAAGTATGATTTAAACATAAAAATATACAAGCCGCGTATCAAGGGCAGTTTACCCCACTATCACGGGGCAGTCCCGGCAAGAATGAGCATGGCAAGCGGCCTGGCCACAATGATCCCTAACACCCGCGTCCCTTAGCCAGTTTTCCGAGAGTACCCCCGAAGAAATGTAAATGGGGGGAGGGGGGGGAGATACTCCCAAAGACCCTAGGGAATGAAGTGAGCCTCAGGTCACAGGAGGCAGGACGGAAGGGGACCGGGCTAGCGCAAACATTCCCTAGGCCCGCTCATGATGCCGGGGGAGGCACCCGTGGTTCGTGGGACAGCCGCACCGGATTAATGTCACCTTACTGGATGTAGGAACAGGGTCTATCCGCCCCGATGGTGGGGAAATGAACAACACAGTACGATAGAGTTCAGTTCGACCACCTAATCATAAACCAGTTTGTTAGTAACAAATAAAAAGGCAAATAACAAACGTAGAAAATAAGTTGTGATCAACAACAAATTGACCGTTCATAATAGAAAAAAAGAAGGGAAAAAAAGATTAGCATAGTATTAAAGAGATAAAAACGCAAAAAAGAAACAGTATTATCATTATCAGCGCGTTTCTAATAAATAAGGCCCAAATTCAAAAGTAAAAGGAAGAATGTGCATAAATAAACAGTGTAAAGAACGGGCGAAAACGGTGTAAAAAGCCAATTTACACAATAAATGAATAAAAAAATAATAAAACAAACAAATAAAATAATAAATGCATTTCGATCATGCCATGAGACAAAGAAAGTGAAACCAATGAGTATATAAAAATAAAAATAAAAAAACAAAGCAATCGCGCATAAACAATATTAAAGTTGTTATAGAGGAGTAACCGTGGAGTGAAAGGAACAATACGCTTGGCACCTGAAACAAAGATGATTTTAATCTAAATCAGCAACTCTAAGCACAGGCCATCTCTCTACCTAGGACTTTACAAACTTTTTGAAGCATTCAAAATTCTCTCTGTTCAACACAAGATCAGCATTCCATGCCGGTCTTGTAATCCCTTTCAAGCCATCCAACATTTCCTCTCGGGCATCCTTCATCAACTTGCAGTGCCACAGAATGTTCTCGGCTGTCTGGTTAGTGTCACCACATGAACAGTTTTGATGAGGAGACAAGGCAAGACTATGTAGCCGCCGCGCCCCATGGGCTCCCCATGACCGGACACCAATTGCGTCATATAGTGATTCAGTTTTATGTGCGCCCCTTCCATTCTGCTTTTAACTGAAGGGAAGAAAAAGAAAGTCAATCTACCCTTCGTCGACCTATCCCATCGCTCTTGCCATACACTCAGCGTTCTATCTCGCATGGCTTTCAATAAGCCAGGAAGGGACACCGCTCCACCGGCTGTCAGTTCGACTCTCAGGTGGTCAGCGGCCCTACTTTTTGTCGATGCCTTTTTTGTCAAAACTTCCCTAATTTCCAAGTCAATCGGCAGTGTACCAGCCAGAACCGGTAATGCATCATTAGCCACAGTCCTATATGCGCCCGAAAGCGCCAAGAGGGGAGTCCGTTGGCCCCGCTTGAGGGACAAGTGGATTAATGTATTATCCAGCCGGTGCTCCCACACAGAAGTGGCATACGACACATGCGTCACGTAAACACCCCTATATATGAGGCGAAGTGCCGAAGTCCGCAATCCCCATTCAGCCGTTGAGAGCCTTCTCAATTTCAAGAATAGGGCCTGGGCCCTGCTAGAAACGCTCTTGACGTGCGCTAGGAACAAAGAAGATCTATCTAAAGTGACGCCTAAATACCTGGTGCTTTCAACGAAACGAAGTAGAGCCTCCCATTCTGATGGAATGGTTTCTGGCACGACTGAGCATACCCTTCATCAAGAGTCCCACGGTCTTATGGGGAGCGAAGTTCAGCCTGTTTCTCTTACCCCATTCGAGAATTTCACGCAGACCCTCTTTTGCTTTACTCTCCACTTCCTTTCTGCTGTCCCCTGAGACCAAAAGGAACTTATCATCTGCGTAGTCGACCGATTTGCATCCTTCAGGCAAGGGTAACCTAGAGGAGTCGTCAAAAAGGATGTTCCACAGGTCAGGCCTGAGGACTGACCCTTGTGGACAGCCCATGTTAACGTCGCGTATGATGAAAAAATCACCATTCATCAAAATAACCTTTCTGTTACGTAAATAATCACTAACAATATTGAACAGTAAAGGCGGGCGTTTACGACTTTTCAACTAAGTTAAAATCACCGGCCACCACGCATGATTGAAGGCACCCGAGATGTCCAAAAAGATTCCAATTCCATACTTCTTGGTACAAACCCTCACCCATTCAAGCGCATACTTATTACTATTGCATAAATACAGTCGAATTTAGGTAATTCTATGATTGGAAGTTTAACGCTCTTAGAATTGACGGTTTTATTTTCTTTAAATTTATCTTTTGCTCTAGCTAACAGGTTGTAGTAGGTATTTTCAAATATTTCTCTTTCGTTGTCCTTTTCAAGTTCATCAGGAGATAGTGACTATTTTTTCTTGCAATGTTTCAAATGCATCTAATATTGGCTCTATCCTTTTTATACGCAATTTGACCTCAGTATTTAACAGCTGATCACTATCCAGGTATTCTTTAAATCTAGTTAATTTTGCTTTGCAAACTCCACGCTGAGATATCAAACTTTTTAATTGCATTTTTATAAAATTGAATCAACAATAATTTGACGAGTACTTACAGGAATAAGATTATAATCACTACACTTGTATTGCCTTTTGAGGTCACCCTTTAAACACAGTTACTAATAGAATTTATCAAATATTTAAAAAAAAATTAACAGAAAAAATACAATATTCTGGCAATACCAACCGTCATTTTGTCTGTTGTTATTTCGATCTATAATATAATAATATCTTTTCTAACTTACCGACGGTGTTGTTATTTACGAGGGTTTTGGGTTAAAACAAATATTTAAATTTGTCTATACAGCAATACTTTGTACCTACTGTTTATTGTATCGACTGCTATTCAAAACAATTTTACAATTTTTTTAATGTAATCAACTTAAATGTTTATTGCGGTACTACAATCATTTATGTAGTTCGCCCCAAAAACACCTTTTTAATAATTAATTTTTCGACTCAACTCCGAATATCATTTGGAACAATTAACCCGTTTTTTTCAGAACAATAAAATACCAAAATATGATTTGATTGAATTCGTTCATTCTAAACGGATAATAAGGTGTGAAGGGATGGTCAACTTGCCAGTGGTTTACTTGTCTTATTGATGAATTCTCTGGTCCTCTTGTTCCTGGATTATTACCTAAATCCATTCTTGATATGGCTTCAACGCGATTCCGTCGATTGATTTTTCTTTAAAAATCTCGCACTCCGATTGTATTTTGCTATCCGGCTCGAAGGACCAAATATAAAAAAGTTAGAAATTGTGAACAAAATAGAAGATTCCTCTTTTAAAATAAAACAGTTTTGAGAAGTTGAAATTACACCGATTTATTGTTGTTTTTTCCAAAGTTTATATTGCTACCGACACTCTGTGGAGATATTAGATTAACAGTAAATTTTTGATAAGAGTGATTTTTTGGTAGACCTGAAACGAGAGCAAGGAAGAAAGAAAGACATTTATTATTACATGTAAGTAGTAGGTACTTAGGGGACCAGGGGAAAAACTGCCAGAAAGATTACACTTCTGTGCAAGTGCGTGCTCTTGGTATCCGGTACCCACTCTACGGTTATATCAAAACTAAACGCCGAAAACCGATTTATTTTAACTAAGTGTACTGAAATTCCGGCTCACACAATCTATACATCTGTTCTGATGATGGAAACTGTGATGCTGTCCAAAACACAAAGAAACAGAAAGTACTGTCCACACGTCATACTCAAAAACAAAGTTAAGAAGTATTGAGAGGGCCATTCTCGTGTAGTTGATTCTATTTGGAAGGTGGGTACCATCATAAGGAGATTGAGATTGAGAGTACTGTTTACGCGGGAAATAAAACCGCTAAGGTTGCTCTTCCATCTCATGAATATACTCGTGACATATTTTGAACAATTCTTCATATAGAAAATGACGTATTTGTTTAGCCCACGTGGCATAGTAGGCCGAAAAACCTCACAGAATTCAGCTAGGAAGTAATGCTGGCTTTGCTGATACATGTTTATTTCCGGATCATTGTGTCTTCCGTCGGCTCCTTATAAAATGCTCTAACCCCTTTTGATAATCCATAAAATCCAATAAGCCGTCGGTGATTACAGGATTCTCGAGATCAACCCCGAATTTTTGCATCATTAAATTAATCCTATATTATACATTCGGCAACCAATTCATATCCCCATCGATAGGTCTCCCTTATGAAAAATTGGTTTGCCTTACAAAAACTGGTTCGAATTACTTTTGAACATCCGCCCGCTTTCCCCTGTTACCCCGCAGTAGTAAATCTAAGGCACAGTACACCACTTTTAAAGCATCTCACAATAAACCTATTTGAGCAAATCTGTATTGTGATACCTTTGACTCAAACTAAAACCGGTAATTTGAATCGGGAGATCTCCGTCCGAAGATGTCGTTTAGTGTATGGTTTCGTGCCCTTTCACATAGATATTACCTGATTTCTTCTTCTTATATCTGGATGTGACCTTTGGCAGTTTGGGCTCTTCCGTTCAAATAAAATCGTCATCTTCTTGAATATTAAAATCTTGGTGCAATCAGAGAGCACGTCTCGCTGAGTGGATTCATTCAAACAACTTCACTAAAAGCCAGAAATATCTGGCTAATAATGTCATTCAAATTTTTATGGAAAGTTTTCAGCTTATTTACGATTTTGACCTGTTTTTCTACCTATTTCTTCTATGCAATGAAGGTACAAATCAAAGACTTCGAATGGCTGTGACTAATAACATTTTCAATTGGTGGGAATTTAAAAGAAAAAATAACTGTTTTTTTATTTATTTAAATTTCTTATCTGTATTTTTTACATTACAATCCCGATGAGTATAAAACTCGTGAGGAATTAACAAAACATAAATCGGAAGTAATGCAAGTTTTAAATATTTAACAGGATAGAAAAAAATTACATGCACAATTCAGATCAGTTAACTAACTAACTAACCATCACGCCGTTTCCCCGCAGGGGTAGGCAGAGAGGACGGACCGCCAAGCTACTCGGTCTTTGCACACACTTCTTGCCTCATTCACATTCATACTTCGTCTCATACATACTCTTCTATTACTCTGACTCTTGACATGGCCCGACTCGAGTATCTGATTCACTTGATCGTGCCATGTCTTCTTCGGGCGTCCCCGACTCAGATCAGTTCAGTGCCGATAAAACTTATTTTTTTACATTTTCAATCAAAAAACAACAATATTAGCAACGACTACTATGACTACTTTTCTATATGAATTAATTGTGTGCTTTACATTACCTACCTCACAATGTGTAACCAGTTCTGAGGTGAGTGACCAGGAATCTACAATAATAATATTAAATTTTTAATGTTATTGACAGATTTCGGAACTGTTAAATTAAGTTAGATTGATTAAAGTGCAAACACAGCGAAACTGATGAGACTCTACAAAAAAACTCATTCTTAAACGGCGGATGTCTTCACAACATTTGTGGTTCAATCGGGGCAAGAAACGGGGCTTTATACCCAATAACATCAACATCAAGACGAATACGGACAGCAGAGCAGCTAAACTAGAAGTTACCGCAGCCCGCAGAACATTGACTACACAGGAGATGAAGAAATGGTACAGCATTCGAGATAACTTAAATAACTATTTATTTTGGGTACACACTTTACTCACATCACAACTACATCCTGTAGAATTTGATTGTCTTTATAATGACACTACCATTTAGGTTAACAATAAAATAAATACAACTTACCAAAAACAATTAAAAAAATAACACACTGGACACAAAAAACAATTGAAATCAACGCCAACAGATAAAATTTTAAATTCACACATACCATCCTTTTACGATAAGGTATCAAAACCTCTAATGTATAATATAACGATACCGAAATAACAATGCTTGATAAAGGATGATACACTGTCCAAACTTACCACGTTACTTAAAAGATCTCGAGAACCTCGCGATAGATACCGATATAGCAATGTCAGATTATGGTAAAAAATACCTATGCACTAAAATAATAAAAAACGCAATGACTAACGGAAAATTTTCTATCGAAACACATACTGTAAAATTAATAAGAAATAAAATCAAAAAAACCAATCTGATAGTTATTTTAAATAAATCCGATTATTTAGAAAAAGTCCAAGATGTGCTGGATACCAGTAATGTAACCTTATTGAAAAGGGACCCCACCCCTTAATATGCAGCAGATGTAAACGCAATCCTAAATTCGTCTCAAACCGTAATAAAAAAAATACCATAAAAATAGCCTTTCCTTCATGAACCCCCAATGTCCTCGCCTACATGGACAACAAAAAGTACATACAAATAACATACCAGTAAAACCAGTAGTGTCATATAAATCAGCTCCTGCCCATAAATTAGCAAAAATTGGAAATAAAATTATAAAAAACACTCTTCATTTTAAAACTAGATACGGAATAATAAACTCTCTACAACTTATAGATTTTATAGATTACAGACATTACAGTAGACTAAGAATAATTTGTACCAGTCTGAAGATGGCTTTAAAGATTACGTCTAAAAGGGATCCAAATGATAATCTAGTCTCCTTCAACGGAAGCAATCTTCCGAACAGGCCTTCCATTGATATGCTTGGTATAACTATAAGTGACCAGCTCAGGTACGGGGGCTCCATCGAAGCCAGAGTAAAGTTGGCCTCTTAGAAGCCGGGCGTACTGTACAGGGCCCGCAGATACTTTAATAATACACAACCTACTGTCGAATTTGGCAGCCATCTCTGGTCCGGAGCCCCTAAATACCTAAAAAAAACCCTTGACTCTGTGCAAAAACGGGCGGTCCGTTTGATAGATTCCCCAATCTTAACAAACGGACTGCAATATTTAGAGCACAGGCGTCAGGTAGGTATGCTGTCCTTGTTCTATCGGTATTACAATGGAAGATGCTCTGAGGAACTAGCGTCATTGATCCCTTCGGCACCGGTGCGTAGTCGGGATACACGCCAAACGCGTGCCCAACATTTGTACACAGTTGACACTTGTCACATGAGAACGGGTCGCTTCTACGATTCGTTCTTAAGTTCAACAGCTCGGCTGTGGAACGAACTGCCGGCCTGTGTTTCCTCCCTCCTACAACATGGGACTCTTCAAGACCCATGTTCACTCCTTCCTCTCCACAAAAAGACCCTCCACACAGCATCCCCAAAGATGACATAGGCCCTGAGGGAAATTATTTTCTTCAGGGCCTCCTGTGTGGAGAAAATATAAAAAAATAAAATAAAAATAAAGAAAAGAGCTGAAACCGGCTAAGATTAATAAAATTAAAGTGGAAAAGAGTTTGTACTTAATTTATTATAAAATGTTTATTTAATTTATGTTAATTGAGATTAGTAAGAGAAGGAGTAGAATTAATAAAGCATGTATTACGTGAAAGAAGAATAAAATAGTACATTAGGCTCACAATTTGTGTTATAATTTTTGTACAATATATAGATATGTGAAAATTGCAAAAAATAGATGAAGAAAAATAAATTAACAATTAAGGACAGCTATGTAGGGCGTGGTCTTGAGTGAGCTTGGGCCCAGCGCTCACTCGGGAGTGGCGCTTGGTGCTAGTAGGCTGCACCGGTCACCACCGTGTTGGCGGTGGCTATTAGCCGCATCCTGGTTTCAGTGACCCGGTGTTTCATCAGGTCGGCAAATCCATTTAGTCCTAATTCCGTGATAATTGTCGATGCCCTGCTATTTTTCGGCATCCAAATCAGTCGTTCCATCGAGCAAATGCGTTGAACAGTATTGCTGGATTTGATAAATCTGCGGGTATTCATACTATACACTACGCTTAAGGCTTTTCCTTTGTCGTTCAATATCGCCATCGTCGGATAGTTCTTGATTAATAATGTGCCCCTAGTATTTTACGTTCGAACATGTATTTATTCTTGCCTCGTTAAGGTGCATCTTAGTTGTATCTGGATTTTTTCCTTAGTTGAACGCAATTCCGTCTTCTTCGGGTTGTACATCATTTTGTGCTGTTTTCCATATTCTTCACAAATATTTAGCAGTAATCTTAATCCCTTGATTGACGGAGCTAGGAGGATCATGTCGTCCGCGTAGCTTATATGATTCATACATATACTGTTAACACGACAGCCCGCTCTGATATCCAGGCGACTTGATAACTCGTCCATGTATACATTAAATAGAATGGGGGACATACACCCTCCTTACCTTACTTCTGACAGCAATTATATTGGCTGGGAGTATGTACTTGCCAACCGTACAACATTTTCCTGCTGGGAGTGTCATCGGGGTAGTGTGTTAATATAATGTTTTATGACAGATCCTGTCGAAGGCTTTACTTAGGTCTAAGAAGCACCCGTATATGATAGTTTTTCGTTCCTTTCAGAATTATCTTGATTTGCAGTGTATATTGTCATATTAGTGGATAATCTACATTTAAATCCCATCTGGTTATCTTTAGACATTAATTTATGATGTAATTAATTTAATATAACCTTTTCAAATAATCTTGCAGTTATATTTGCTTAAGGATATTGGCCGGTAATTGCTGGAGTTAGTCATGTCAGGCTGTCCCGATTTTAGGATTGGAGTTAAATTTTTTTTCGTTATTGCACCCGGTAGATGGTTGTATTAAAAGATTGCGTTGAACAGTATGTTAAGTAGTTTAGATATGTATCTGCCTTCGTATCTTATGTGTTCAATACTAAGACTATCATGTCCCGGAGATTTTCCAGCCTTAGTGTATATTATATTACTTTCAGATAGGTAAACGTTTTGTCCATCATATTTCAAAATATTAAGGACAATTGGTACTTCAATTCCGGAAATATTTTGCAAAGGTTCTAGTAAGAGTCATGGCGATTTCCTTCATGTTTGTGGACCCAAAAATTTGGCTGGCCATTCGAGTTTTCGGTTTGATCAGGTTATTGCTTTACTTCCAGAATTGGGCAAACTGCTTTGTGTCAAGTGATTTTGCAATATCATCCATCTTTTTATATTTTATTTTTTATTATATATTACACACTTAACAAATATAAGGCAAAAAAATCCTGATAAATAGCTTTTTAGCAGTTTGTCAAACGGGTTCTTTACATTATAAATCTTTTTATATTGAATTTACAGTTACATTTTTACAATTATACATATAAAACAAAAAAATTACAAAAAAGAGCTTTACACTTAACAACAGATTTTCAGAAGAGAATTAGCAGTGTTTAAGTACTATTTTTTAAACTACTTCCTTTTCCGATTTCTTTCATCCGTAATGGGACCGAGTGGTGGTCTTCTATTTTTAATCCACTCCATTAACGCCGATCTGGAATTTTCGTAGTGTTCCTTTACTTGTTGATTCTACCCAGCAATGTTAAGGTGTGTTTTTGGTTTTCTTTGATCGCCCTGCCGATAAAATACAGTATTGGTAGACTTACTTAGGGCTTCAACGATGTCTGTGTATATATTGTCCATGTTTTGTACATGGTCGCATTTGCCACACATAAAATCCGAATTACAAATGGATTAGGAGTGTTTTTGATAGATTACATTAAGTAATGAGTCTGCCACAGACATATATTCACTGATTTCCTTCGTTATTTTGTGATTTTCAGCAGCGATTACGCCAAATGTCGGCCGGTAATCGGACCAGTCAGTATCATAGTGTATTTTCAGACTATCTATTTTGTTCTTAAGATTATTAGTGCGTATACAGTGATTGAGCCAGGAAGTGGTATTGTGTGCATCGCTAATATTAGATTACCGAATGATACATACATAAACATATATATGTTTATGTATCATTCGGTAGTCTTTCAATATCGATACATCTCTAGTTATTTTCGGTGTAGAAATGAGAAAGTTATTTCCCGAATATGGATGTTTTTAAGTTTAAAATTTAATTAAAATCTGTTTTTTTTTGTATTGCTTGGAGGTACCCTTACTGTAGTCGTATTTTTTAAAATAATCATTCTACATTTGATTAAACCTGCCTTTTCATTTCCTTCCTGGCCGTCGTGCGCTCTAACCCGTTGGAATTGTTATGGGCATGATTACAATTTTTCTTTAAAAAAATGGTTGTCTTAAGCTTAATCAGACTATACAATTAAAAAAATTGCAAAAAAAAATATCATTTCTTGGTAGAATCAGAAACAAAGTAAATAAAGAAACATGCCGGATAATATACAATACAATTATATTACCACACTTTAATTACTGTTCAAATATTCTTTTTCTCTGCAATAAAGAGAAAATGCAAATACTGCAAAATAAAGCAATGCGGATAATACTTAAGCGCAAGATATACACACGGATAAGAGACATGTTAAAGGAGCTGAATATTGTGACGGTGAAGCAAACTGTGTATTTGAATGTACTTATTTTTATACATAAAATTAACTTAGGGATGATGTCTAAGGAACTGAAAAGAAAAATAAATTACAATAACGAGATACACGGACACGGGACGAGAAATTCTAAGCAAATTAGATTGCCAACAAGAAAAAAAACAAGCACCCAAAAATCTCTGATGTACCAGGCCGTTCAACTCTATAACAAAATCCCGAAGGAAATTGCTGTGATAGAAAATATTAATAAGTTCAAAAATGAATTAAGAAAATATGTCTATCTCAATTATTAATGTTTCTTTTTTTGTGACTTTATTGAAATATTTAAAGAAAGATTATGTTTGCCAAACATTGTACATGTTTATATGTTTATAAAACTATTAGCACACACGAAGATGTGAGCTAACTTAAGATTAATAAATAAATAAATAAAAATAAGCTTGGATGCAGACATCTGGACCGAGGTCCATTTGCAATAGTTCGTCTAGCTTCACATTTCAGAAGATAAGCCCACCAATTGATCCTAGAATACAACCTTTGGAAACATTTTTCTCGCTTGTATAGTTACTGTGCCTTATTGTGATATTCCTGCTTTCTGTGTAGCTTATTACTAAAGTACCCAAGCTGGAAGGGCAGTATTTTTCAATGAGCTGTTATAACAATTGTGGCCATTACTCATTGTCAAAGGCTCTCTTGATATCGAGAGATATGAAAATTCATTTGTCAGTTCCCTTCATTTTCGTTTTTTAGCGACTGAATTGTATATTCCGACTTTTTTTCGAGGTAAATTTGCATTATTTTGACTGAGTTTTTTTCCCTTTGCCAAGGTTCCATTTGATCCTTTCGATGAGGATTTTCTGAAATAATTTTCCTAAAGCCTGCTATAGTTGTTCTTTTCTGGCTCTTTTCTTATACTAAAACACTTCTAGAACAATTTCGTCAGAACCTCTGGGAATAAATGAATAGATGTCGCTGATGTTGTCATTATATATTTCAATATATTTAAAACAAAATTAGTTAAGCACTTTTAAGTAAATTTAAATTAAAACAGCTTAATTATTAAAAATGTCTTTTAAATTTTTTTTTGTGTATTTGAAGCATTTTTTAGTAGTCGTGTTACTAACTTAACAGGTATATTATATTGCTCGCTGTATTTTTAAAATATTTATTTTTAATTTATGGTACACTGTTGTTTTTAATTTAATTTATAATCGTTTTCTAAAAACTACATGGGCGAATAAATCAATATATAAAATATCGGTGTGCACAAATACATTCAAACGTTTCATCTTTAAAATTCTTTGCCTATAAGTACAGCTGCTTGAATAATTACGAGTAATTGAATCTATAATGCAAATTAATTCACTTGGGTCCTTACTAATAATGTGTTTAAATTTTACGCAACTGATGAACAGCCATTGTTGTAGGGTAAATGGTTGTTTTTCAGATGTGTAGAATTAAAAGAAACGTTTATTCGTAAGCCGATGAGTGTGTATTTACACACCGGGCGTTTAATTAAAAGCAATCAATAGGGACTTGAAACTTGATCACAGTTCGAGTGGCGTAACGGGAATCAGGTCAATTCGGGTCCCAATTAAACAAGATATTGAGTGAATCGAGGCGAGATATTAAGTGCTGAGAGAGTGACAGGATTATACTTGTTTGTTATGTCAAATATTCATAGATCAGTAAAAAAATACGATTTTGTGACATCATTATTTTACATGCACAAACATAGTGATTAAAAATATATTGAAAAAATAATAATTTTAATAGTTCGAAGTATTTCGAGATTGACAAAAATGGCAGAAATAAAATGGATTTAAATAAAATACTACTGAAATTTAAATTAGTACCGGCTGAATATATTCTTCCCATTCTCATATTTGGGTCAGACAGTCGATTTCGGTTCTACTTAAGGTGACACAATACCCTGATAACGGGGATATGACCCGACGCTCACATTTTAATTATTTGTGATGTACGTATTACTAAAATCTTAAATGTTTCTAGAGGGATTCCCAGGGATGCAAGTTATTTATATTGTGGCAGCAATGTGTGTGTATTTGTAATCTACGGTGGCTGCCCGAACCGTAAATTGTGTTCAATAGATGGGAGATTAAAATGAGTGTCTGCAATATTAATTAAATTTATTCGTGAGGATGAATTTACAATTTTACAGAACGCGGAGACGGTGGCAGACAAAGTAGTGGAGAGTGGCGGTCAGATCGAACGTTGAAGAAGGAATGGAGATTTCTGTTCTCGTGCTAGCTTGCGTATAGCGGCGGATTAAATCGAGTTAGTGTTGCCACATGTGGGAGGAAATAAAGTAGTCCCACATACCTCCCTACCAGCGTCTCCACGCGATACAAAGAAATGTAACACATATTTACAATATTTATAAACACTTTTGATTTGTCACAATGTATGATGTTCACATAAAAATTTTTATAATGTCATATCAATTTATAAAATAAAAGTTCAGTTTTATTTACTATATTGTACATTAATCAAACCTTTACCCTATAACATACGAGAAATGAAAAAAAAGTTTTTATTTAACTAGGATGTTAAATTATAATATAAAGTAATACTGTGTATTATTATTGCGCTCGGCTTAGAAAAGAAAAATAATAATTAATAATAGTGGCTCAACGCCGACGCTGCATAGTGACTATGTACCTATGAGTGGCGTTGAATGATATTGATTCGCCGTAGTAGGTAGGTAACAACATAATTAATTTAGAGGTAAACATAATTGTACTATAAATACTATTGACATAGTTGTTGTTGAACGGCGGGCGCTAGTCGCGATGTACCTAGAGTGGTACCAAGCTACCTGTGTTTACTATGAATATTTACAATGATTTAAAATACGCTTGTTTTGACAGTTCTATTATTGTTTTTCTATTAATGCACTTTCGACAGAGTACATGCAATTGTAAATATTTACATAATGAAGAATTTAGTTGTTGATTGCTTAGATATGCGTAGTATTGATTATAATTTTAGTTTGTTTTTTTTTTTTAGTAACAGTAATTTATTAGATTGTCTGACATTTGCGATACGATAATTACAAAACAATTTTTGAAATTTATGGATACGTCAATATAAGGTTTCTGGTTAGTTTTTCTTAATAATTACTGTGCCTTAATTGTGGTATTGCCAAACTATTACTGCGCTTGATATCTATCCGGGAAATGGACATGTCTTCCGGATCGAGTTGTCGTTTTTGTTATTGGGGGCTGTGTGCAGATTATTTTTGGTGGAATTTCTTCTGTGTTTTGGAAGAATGCAGGTTTCAGTCGAACTATTGAGACTCTTTTTGGTTTACCGTTGACCATGATTACATAAGTTTTATCGTCACGTTCTTTGACTTCGTAGAGTCCTTCGTAGGGGTTTTGAAGCGGTTTCCTTACGGCATCAGTGCGTAGGAAAACGTGTGATGAGTGCGGTAAATCCTTGTAGATGAAAAATTTTCCAGTGCTGTGATTACTAGCGGGGATGGGTTTCATCTCATCAAACCTTTTTTGTAGGCGTCCGACGTAGGTGTCGGGTTCTTTTCGGGGGGTTGTGGTGAAGAAACTAGATGGTAGCCTAAGCGTTCTTCCGTACGTGATCTCAGCGGGTGAGCATTTTATGTCTTCACGGACAGTTGATCTCAAACCGAGTAGTATGACTGGGAGATTTTCCAACCAGTCCGAGTTATCACGCGCCATCAGAGATGTTTTAAGGGTTTTTTTTTAAAGGTCCACCTTTCGATAATTCCATTAGATTGTGGGTGGTAGGTGGTGGTTCGGTTATGTTTGATACCGAATTTTTGAGTAAGGCTCCTGAAAAGACACGATTCAAACTGTCGTCCCTGGTCTGTGGTGATTGTTTCTGGGACGCCGTGTCGAGCTATCCATTGTGACATTAAGGCTGTAGCTACGTTCTCTACAGACATATCTTTTAATGGTACTGCTTCTGGCCAGCGAGTGTATCTGTCGATCATTGTTAGGAGGTATTTATACTCATTACAAGCTGGTAGAGGGCCGACCAAGTCGATGTGGACGTTTCGGAATTGGTCCTCAGGCAGGATATATGTCGCTGTGGGTGCAGTTGTGTGTCGTGACACTTTGGCTTTCTGGCAAGCGACACACTGTTTGACGAAGGCTTTGATGTCATCTTGGGCCAGACGAATCTCTGACGTATGCTGTTGGAGGTGCCGGAGGCGCCTGGGTGGCATACGTTGTGTACGTTGGCTATTACTTGTTCTCTCATGTCTCGAGGAACAAAAGGTCTCACACGACCAGTGGAGATATCGCACCATAATAATTTGTCAGTGTCGGGAATTATCATTTTCCGCAAGACGAGGGAGGAGTCCTCATGCGCCTTAATTTGATCGTCGTCGTGACTCTGCTCTTTTCCCATACGTCTGTATTCAATAGCAGAGGGGCTGGTTATCTCTTCTATTCGAGACAGCGTGTCTGCTACGGTGTTGAGATGACCGGAGATGCGCTTGACGTCGGTGGTGAACTGTGAAATAAAATCTAACTGTCTTTCTTTACGCGGGAAGCTTGAAGCGCGTTTCTTGCTGAACGCAAACGTAATCGGTTTGTGATTGGTGTAGACTGTGAAATTTCTACCCTCTTTTTCGTTTCTAAAATACTTAATTGCTTCGTACAATCCTGTTAACTCCCGGTCGAACGTGCTATATTTACATTCTTCTTCTTCTTCTTCGATGGCGCTACAGCCCATATCGAGCTTTGGCCTCCTGCAACAGTCGCCTCCAACTCCTCCTGTGCTCAGCGGCTGACTTCCAGTTTGTCACCTGGAGAAGCTGTGCTGCATCCCCTCTTACCTCATCTTCCCACCTCAGTCTGGCTCTTCTCACTTTTCTCTTTCCACCTGGGTGACCAGTCAGAATTCTTTTTGGGACGCGTGTATCCGGCATTCTCTGTACATGCCCACCCTAACTCAGCCTGAGGAGTCTCATGTGTGCAGAGATGCTAGGGGCCTTATATATATCGTACAATTCTATATTGTGCTGGATACGCCACTGTTCGCCCTCTTTCACGGGTCCACATATTCTCCTCAGCACCTTTCTTTCAAAAGTATCCAGCATTTCAGCCATCTTTACCGTTAGTGTCAGCGCCTCACATCCATATGCCAATACAGTTCTTACAATGGTCTTATATATGGTTATTTTGGTTTTTCTGTGGACACTACGTGACTTAAACACTGGCAGCAAAGAGAAGTATGTTTTGTTGGCTGCTGTGATTCTCCTTCTGATTTCTGCTGGATCCTCATTGTTCTCTGTCAGGCTGGAGTCCAGGTAGGTGAATTGATCGACCATTTCGTATGAGTAGTTGTCTTTAAATAGTGCACTACTTATTCTTCTGTGTGAAGGGTTTCTGCTCTGTACCATCATTTTTGTTTTGTCAACATTAACTCGCAGTCCTACTTCCCGCGCCGCTGTTTTTAAAGGGTCAAAGACCTGGAGGAGGCCCACCACTTCCCCGCCCTGTTTTAGGTACTGATGGTACCCCTTCAGAGCTCTCGCAAGGACGCTAATTCTTTTTGATACAACGAGTCTACATTTAAAATTTCAAAACAAGACCTCCAAAATGTCCATGCATACAATGTTATTTGCAGTATGCAAGTGCTGCGTATTAGTAACTTGTTAATAAGATCTATTCTATTTTGTTAGTTTAAACAAATCATATGTACAAAGTATCAACAAATCAAATAATAATTCACAGCCACCTGCAACATTGGTAAAGTGTGCGCCTATTTGTGTGGTGGGGGGGTGTCGTCGCCCGCTCACAGGCAGACCTAGGGAGAGAAAACAGGGCATTGGATAGGTTTCACGGGGACCAGGTTCCGCGCCCTTGAGCCAGGAAATCGGTTGTGCCTCGACGAAAAATGTGAGTTGGGGTTGGGAAAAAAAAATCCCGAGGACCATGAGGAGAAAGCGTTGGAGTACCTGGAGGCAGGGCGGAAGGTCACCAATCGACGTTCAGCCCATCCTCAGTCCAGTTCCTGCCCCAGGGGAGGCGCAGCGGACAGACGACGACACTAGTCCCTCATCGTGATTTGGTCATCCAAGATGTGTATACACAGACGAGGTCTTATGCCACCCCAGAGTTGGGGTAAACCGGGACAGAACAAAAAGAAAACAGTTCAGTACTGCTACCAGCAAGCACTTCACTCTGTGAAACATAGAAACAGAAAAAGAAAAGAAAGAAAATTGCAAAGAAATTTATAATATTCCGGTTTTGTACATGTCGACCTAGAAGAGAGATGGATCAATAAAGCATAGGAACAATAACTATATACATGAGAAAATTTACAACATCCAATAAAATACTACGCAAATATATACAGGAAGATTAAAACAATAACTATATACATGAAAAAAAAAAAAAAAATAAAAAATAAATTACAGCCAGCGACATGTAAAGTGAGGTAATCTCGTCGTCCGTTAAGGCCAGGAGCAACACCTGGCATTATAAAGCTATTGAGTTTAATCTAATTCTCGACTCTAAGATCAGACCATCTCTCAACCCAGATCTTTGTGTACTTCCTCACACACTCGAAATTCACCTTATTCGAAACGAGATCCGAATTACAAACCGGTCTCGTTGGTACATTTAAACCAGCCAATAATTCATCTCTTGCATCCGTCATTATCTCACAGTGCCACAGAATGTGCTCGGCTGTTTGGTCAGAATTGCCACAAGCGCAGTTTGGATGTGGTGACAAGGAGAGTCTATGTAATCTCCCTCTGAACTCTCCGTGTCCTGAGAGTAGTTGTGTAATATGGTGATCCAAATTGATGTGAGCCCCTTCCATTCTGATCTTAACTGATGGGAAGAAGGAGAAAGTCCGTCTTCCCATATTCGATCTATCCCACCGAGTTTGCCACTCCTTGAGTGATAACTCACGCATTTGTTTAAGTAGATCAGGTAGAGTCCCGGCTCCACCCGGTGTAAGAGTTACACCAAGATGGGTGGCAGGAAGTCCCCAGGTCATCTTCTTTTTAGTTAGAACCTATTTAGTCAAAGACCTCCTTAATGGCTGAAATTGATCTTCCGACAATGTTGATGTCATCCGCATATCCGACAACTTGACTGCTCTTGAAACAAATATTGGAGCCAGTGTCTATTAGTGTTTTTCGTATTACATGTTCGAGCACAATGTTGAAGAGAGTGGGAGCCAGACTGTCCCCCTGTTTAAGTCCCTGTGATACTGTAAATTCTTCCGACAATTCTCCGTCTATTTTGACCTGACATCTTGAGTCTGACATTGTGGCTTTTATGAGCCTAACCAATTTAGATGGAATCTGGAATTGTAGTAGTATGTCATATAGACACTCCCGATCTATGCTATCATATGCTTGCTTGAAATCAATGAATAGTTGGTGTATGTCTATGTCAAATTCCCAGCACTTTGCCAAGAAATGTCTGACGGTTAACAGTTGGTCTGCTGTGGATCTACCGGTGCGGAAGCCTGCCTGATACTCTCCCAGTAGGTTTTCTGCATATTTATCAATTCTTTGTTTCAGTATCATGGTGTAGATTTTATATGCTGTGCATAAAAAATCCAAACCAACGAACAAATCTGAACCAAACGCTCATCACTCCTGGACAGCCTGAACCCCAGATAGAACATACAACACATCAATTTTAACATCGTTACAGCGGCGAGTAGCAGGCGTCCCCGGTGCGGGCCAAAACTGTTGGTAAATTTTGCCAACATTCGCGGCCTGCACACAAATTTAAATTCCGTTCATCACCATCTTTTGTCCCAACGTCCCAACCTTCTTTTCCTATCCGAAACTCAGATAGCCGAGCCGCCAGACTCCTCCTATCTGGACTGCCCGGGATTTACCCTCGCAAGCAAATTCCGACTCAAAGGAGGAGTCTGCCTCTATAGTCGAGCTGACGTCAACTGTGTACGACTATTGAGTCTGGAAAACTCCAGATTCGACGTAATGTGGGTGCGCGTCAATCTTGCCAGTACGGCAAGATTCTACGCATGTCTATACCGCTCACCGAACCATAGTGAATCAGACACTTCCGAACTCTTCAAACATTTGAGCGATACTATTGATGATCTCTTGCCCCGCTACCCTTCGGCCGAGTTTGTTGTTCTAAGGGACTTCAATGTTCATAACGAACCATTGTTGAAGTTCTCAGGCCCAACAGACTCGGCTGGCTGACAGGCGGAATCCTTTGCCATTTGCTACGGATTAGAGCAATTGGTTCAGGAGCCTACAAGGGTTCCTGATGTCCAGACTCACTGCTCCAATCTGTTAGACCTATTCTTAACTACTGTGCCACACGGTTATAAGATTGACGTCACAGCGCCTCTGGGATCATCTGACCACTGCCTGGTGACGACATCTATCCCCGTTAGCCTCAGACCAACAAATGAGAGGCTGAGGAGAAAAGTGTGGCACTATAAGTCAGTAGATTGGTTCGGTATGCGGGCCCATTTCATCGCTTTTCCGTGGTCAGCTGTTTGTTTTTGGACTTCGGACCCTTCAAAATGTGCCCAGGAGATTGGTGAAGTCATCAAATCGGCGATGGATGGCTTCATACAATCGACTACTAAAGAAACTGGTGTGGGCTCAAAGCCGTGGTTCAGTCGACAATGCTCCGAAGCAGTTCGACAAAAAAACGCGGCTTACCGAGCCTACAACACATCTCGAACGCCCGAAAGCAGATCAGCATACAACAAATCAGCAAAGGAATGCAAGAGAATCATTAATAGGTCAAAATTCGAACACGACCTGCAGATCAGCAAAAAGCTGGCTGCCTGCCCGCATGGCAGCCGAGCATTCTGGTCGCTTGCGGGCTCAATAGGTCGGAATTTTTGCAAACCCAGTTTGCCACCTCTTACCAGACCTGACTGCTCACTAGCAAACACCGCCACCGAAAAAGCTAACCTATTAGGGAAAATGTTTGCGGAAAACTCGACCCTCGATGACGGAGGTGCTGTTCCGCCGTCGGTTCCTCACTGCGGCTTCTATATGAAAAAGCTGAGGATCCGGCATCGGGATGTACTCCACGTCATACGGGGGCTCGATGTTAACAAAGCTAGTGGACCTGATGGAATACCTGCCCTGGTATTGCAGAGGTGTGCTGCGGAAATAGTTCCAGTTTTGACAAAGCTCTTCAAAATGTCCCTGAAGTGTGGCACTGAGCCCTCTGGTTGGAAAAAAGCTGTCATTCACCCTATTCCCAAGAAAGGTGACCGCTCCAACCCGGCCAACTACCGCCCCATAGCGATCACATCAGTTCTGTCCAAAGTGATGGAACGTATGATCAACGACAAACTGCTCACATACCTCGAGAAGAACAAAATTATCAACGACCGTCAATACGGATTCCGGCGGAACCGCTCGTGCGGTGATCTTCTCGCGTATGTGACGCATGTTTGGGGGTGGTGCCTGGAACGTCACGGTGAGACCCAAACGGTCGCACTAGACATATCCAAGGCCTTTGACCGGGTCTGGCACCGAGGACTTGTCAACAAATTGCATTCTTACGGACTTCCCGCAACCCTGTGTACGTGGATTGCTGACTTTTTAAGGGATAGGTCGATTCAGGCGGTTGCTGACGGTTTCACCTCTTCCTCGCACTCTATAAATGCTGGCGTCCCACAGGGATCGGTTCTGTCTCCGACTTTGTTTTTGTTGCACATCAATGACCTTTTGACATGTGCACCGATTCATTGTTACGCGGATGACAGTACAGTTCATGATTGTTTTTTGTTTGACAAGCCCCCAAAAGGCACACAAACTCCAACGGCTCGGAAGGCTTTGAAGCAGAGAATGGACGGTTATCTCGAGAGTATTTCCTCCTGGGGTAAAAATAATCTCGTCGAATTTAATGTTTCAAAGACCCAATCCTGTCTGATTACGTCTAAAAGGGATCCAAATGATAATCTAGTCTCCTTCAACGGAAGCAATCTTCCGAACAGGCCTTCCATTGATATGCTTGGTATAAATATAAGTGACCAGCTCAGGTACGGGGGCTACATCGAAGCCAGAGTAAAGTTGGCCTCTCAGAAGCTGGGCGTACTGTACAGGGCCCGCAGATACTTTAATAATACACAACTGCTGACCCTGTACATATGATACAACTACTCTCAGGACACGGAGAGTTCAGAGGGAGATTACATAGACTCTCCTTGTCACCACATCCAAACTGCGCTTGTGGCAATTCTGACCAAACAGCCGAGCACATTCTGTGGCACTGTGAGATAGTGACGGATGCAAGAGATGAATTATTGTCTGGTTTAAATGTACCAACGAGACCGGTTTGTAATTCGGATCTCGTTTCGAATAAGGTGAATTTCGAGTGTCTGAGGAAGTACACAAAGATCTGGGTTGAGAGATGGTCTGATCTTAGAGTCGAGAATTAGATTAAACTCAATAGCTTTATAATGCCAGGTGTTGCTCCTGGTCTTAACGGACGACGAGATTACCTCATTTTATATGTCGCTGGCTGTAATTTTTTTTTCTTTCTTTTTCATGTATATAGTTATTGTTTTAATCTTCCTTTATATATTTGCGTAGTATTTTATTGGATGTTGTAAATTTTCTCATGTATATAGTTATTGTTCCTATGCTTTATTGATCCATCTCTCTTCTAGGTCGACATGTACAAAACCGGATTATTATAAATTTCTTTGCAATTTTCTTTCTTTTATTTTTCTGTTTCTATGTTTCGCAGAGTGACGTGCTTGCTGGTAGCAGTACTGAACTGTTTTTTTTTTGTTCTGTCCCGGTTTACCCCAACTCTGGGGTGGCATAAGACCTCGTCCGTGTATACACATCTTGGATGACCAAATCACGATGAGGGACTAGTGTCGTCGTCTGCTCGCTGCGCCTCCCCTGGGGACAGAAACTGGACTGAGGATGGGCTGAACGTCGATTGGTGACCTTCCGCCCTGCCTCCAGGTACTCCGACGCTTTCTCCTCATGGTCTTCGGGATTTTTCCCAACCCCAACTTACACTTTTCGTCGAGGCACAACCGGTTTCCTGGCTCAAGGGCGCGGAACCTGGTCCCCGTGAAACCTATCCAATGCCCTGTTCTCTCTCCCTAGGTCTGCCTGTGAGCGGGCGACGACACCCCCCACCACACAAAGAGGCGCACACTTTACCAATGTTGCAGGTGGCTGTGAATTATTATTTGATTTGTTGATATTTTGTACATATGATTTGTTTAAACTAACAAAATAGAATAGATCTTATTAACAAGTTACTAATACGCAGCACTTGCATACTGCGAATAACATTGTATGCATGGACATTTTGGAGGTCTTGTTTTGAAATTTTAAATGTAGACTCTCTATATCAAAAAAAAATTAGCGTCCTTGCGAGAGCTCTGAAGGGGTACCATCAGTACCTAAAACAGGGCGGAGAAGTGGTGGGCCTCCTCCAGAATGACCCTGTACAAATCGCAAGTGCGCCCTACTGTCGAATTTGGCAGCCATCTCTGGTCCGGAGCCCCTAAATACCTGAAAAAAACCCTTGACTCTGTGCAAAAACGGGCGGTCCGTTTGATAGATTCCCTAATCTTAACAAACGGACTGCAATCTTTAGAGCACAGGCGTCAGGTAGGTATACTGTCCTTGTTCTATCGGTATTACAATGGAAGATGCTCTGAGGAACTAGCGTCATTGATCCCTTCGGCACCGGTGCGTAGTCGGGATACACGCCAAACGCGCGCCCAACATTTGTACACAGTTGACATTTGTCACATGAGAACGGGTCGCTTCTACGATTCGTTCTTAAGTTCAACAGCTCGGCTGTGGAACGAACTGCCGGCCTCTGTGTTTCCTCCCTCCTACAACATGGGACTCTTCAAGACCCATGTTCACTCCTTCCTCTCCACAAAAAGATCCTCCACACAGCATCCCCAAAGATGACATCGGCCCTGAGGGAAATTATTTTCTTCAGGGCCTCCTGTGTGGAGTTAATATAAAAAAAATAGAAGTGATATGCTTCTATGATTTTCGCATTTTAATTTGTCACCTATATATACATTGAGCTGGTGTAAATTTACGGGAGAAAAATCCTAAAGGTTGCTTTGCATTACCTTTGAACTGTTGGAGAGATGCGCCGATTGCTAAATCAGACGCGTCGACCATTATGGCGATTTTCGCCTGAGGATCCGGGTGCGCGAGGAGGGTGGCGTTTGCCAGCTGATTTTTGCATTCCTCAAACGCAGCTGTCAATTCTGGAGTCCAAGTGAGGATTCTTTTGTCATTTTTCCTGTAGCCTGCTGTGAAGTCGAAGAGTTTAATTTAGGTGCTGATGGAGTTTTTCAAAAACCTTCTGTAGTAGTTCAGCATGCTGAGAAAACGTCTTAAACCTTGCGCTGTTTTGGGAAGTGGAAAGTCTTCAATGATTTTCACCTTCTTCTTAATGGGAGTGATACCATCCGGTGATATTGTGTGTCCTAGGAAATCAACGGCTGGTAGACCAAATTTGCACTTGTTGAGGTTTATCACCAGGCTGTTTTCTGTGAGGCGTTGAAATAGGGCATCTAAATGTTTTATGTGTTCTTCCTCATTTTCTGATATAATCAAAATGTCGTCTATGTACACGAAACATGATTCTAAATCTCTTGTTACAGCGTGCATAAATCATTGGAAGGTTTGGGCTGCATTAGATAGTCCAAACTGCATTGATGTAAATTCATATAAGCCAGATGGTGTTATCATTGCGGTTTTTGGAATGTCCGCCTCGTCGACTGGAATTTGATTGTAGGCGCGCACTAGGTCAATTGTTGAGAAAATCTTTGCTTTGTTCAATTTATGTGCGAAGTCGTGGAGCTGTGGTATTGGGAATTTGTCTGGCGTTGTGATTGCGTTTAAACGCCTATAATCACCGCAAGGGCGCCATTCCCCGTTGGATTTTTTCACCATATGTAGTGGGCTCGCAGAGCTGCTCTTGGACGTCCTGCAAATTACTTGCTCCATTAGAAATTTAAACTCCTTCTTTGCAGCTTCTAGCAGTGCTGGTGCCATCCTGCGAGCTCGTTCAGTTGCCGGTGGTCCCTTGGTTTCTATGACGTGAGTGACATTGTGACTCGGAACGTCGTGCGTCTTTATGTTGGGTTGTGTCAGTGCTGGATATGTGTGTAGTATGTCCCGGTATTTCTGACTGGTAGACAGCGTCGATATGCCAGATGAGGGTCCCTGTAGCGTCGCACCTCTAATCTGCAATGGTCGACTGGTCCGTTAGGGTTCCTTTCTTTAAGTTGACGCTTAAGTTGAAGTGATGCGAGAAATCCGCTTCTAAGATGGTTTTGGAAACGTCGGCTATAGTGAATTTCCATTTCATTTCGCGTCGGAGGCCAAATTGGAGGTTGATTGTTCTGGTACCGTATGTTTTTATAGTCTTCCCATTAACACTGTATAACGTGGTGGGGCATGTATCCGTGGTGACTGTATTCTTCGTGTTCCAGCTTGACCTTGGGAGAACGGATACGTCGGCACCGGTGTCGATTAAAAATTTCTGTCGCGTCACGAGTTAGTGGATGATGAGACGACAAGTATTTTGAGGAAAATCGCACGTCATTACTGCGGTTTTCCATTGTCGTTTCCCAACTTGTTGTTATTAAAAGTACATGGTTTAATACAATTGTGTGATTTGTTACCGAATTTTTCATGATATTTGCAGTAGCCGTTTGAAATGTTATTGTTGTTTATCGGTCTACCGCGTGACCTGGAACGAGGTCGGTTTGCGGTATTCGGGTACGATGTCGATGGATGACGCCATTCTCGGCGGGTGCTGGGATTTTTGTTTTCGAAATAGCTTTGCGCCTGTCCATGATCATGTCTTCGAGTTTTTTTTTATGTTTCTTTATTCAATAAAATTATAAGTTACATGCATTGAGGAATTTTTCGACCACCATGCTAGGCACATGCCCGTGTTATGGTGGTCGATTTTCTATACATTAACATAAAGAATGTGCGGGAATATAAAATAAAATAACATATTATTAAAGAATATTTAAGAACATAAAATAATGTAAATGACTATAGTAATGTATGGAAGAATACAGTAGAATATAAAAATATAATAGCATTATATTAATATAATATAATAGTATAATATATATAATAATATAATATAGTATAATAATATAATAGTATAATAATATAATATTTTTTAGTTGTTGTAAGTGTTATTTTTAGATACATAATACAATAGTATATTGAGGAAATCTGCAATTGGTTTCTCAGTTAGGTAAATTACATATGTATTAATGAACCACATTGTAAATTGTTGATTTCCCTAAAGTAAAATAGATACATAAAAAAGAATATAAAAAATATATACTTATAAAATATATAAAGTCAAACATAGTACTATAGAGTAGGCAAATGAGAAAGGATTATTTTTACTATGGAAATCTATATGTGCTTGATTAAATTGGTAGGTACATTATTTTGCAGCAATTTTGTACAAATCAATCAAAGTTAGAATTCATGTTTCAAGTCCGGCGAATTACACTGAACACTGGAGTCAATTATTATTGTTACGGTGGTTTAGTCAGCTGGTAGCTAAGGTGGCACAGTAGGTACATGGAACTTGTATGCCGTACAGTGGTGCCAAACAGTTTTAAGTAATTTATGTAAAAGTTTTTAAACTTTCGGCTATTAATATTATAGTAATTATAAATAGTTCTTTACAAACAAAAACTTTTATTGGTGGTATAACCTACGTTCTTTAAAGAAATTCCTTAAAGAAATTTCGATCCTTTACGGATATCCATTTTTGGACACCGGTTGCAAAGTTAGTACGTGTACTGGATCTTTTGATGTCGTTATTTAGTGCATTGTATATTTTTGGTGCGATGTATGTGTATTGTCTTTGTGAGAAAGTGGTTTTTGTTATGGGGATTGTGCATTTTCCATGCGTTGAGTAGGGTGTATGTATATTTTTTTGAGAAGAATTTATCAAACCATTTTTCCAGATATGGATGAGAACTATCTTAATATATAGTTGGCGAATGTCCAGGTTTGCTAGTTTCTTGAAGAGTGGCTCTGATGGGTAAGAACGAGAACATTTGAAGATGATCCTTAACAAAAGTTTTTGAACAGTCACTAGAGGGTAAAGAATGGATGCAGCACAACCTCCCCATCCTATAATGCCGTACGTAGCTATAGATTGGAATAAAGCAAAATAAACACTTTTGAATGTTTTCATATCAAGGATTGATCGAAGAGAATAAAAAATATAGCATAACTTACGGAGTCTTTTTGTTATGGAGTTGATTTGGGCCTCCCAGCGTAAATGGTTATCTATAATGACACCTAGGTATTTTATTTCAGTTGACGGTTTAATAATCGGGCATGAACAGCTTGTAGTGAGAGATAGTGGGGGAGTGTCTAGATTTTGTGGGCAAGTGTGAATAATTAGTTTAGGAAGTGAGTCGTTTTAAGTTGTCTGACTTCGAGAGTGAGTGACGAAATTTGCTCTTGCAAACTCTGTAATATAGCACATATGTTTAAGTCTGCGCTCGGAATGCCATTACATTGTTTTTTGTCCACTGTTTCACATTCTGTTTTTTGATAAACTTCCAAGATTTTATCTGCTGCAGATGCTAGTTGTAACAGATTGTCATCGGGTAGTGCGGTCAGTATGGCCTGGACGTGTTGCGGTAGCCTTTGCAGCCAAAGTACGCGTATGATTGGGCTCTCCGATAGCCCGGAACCAGCGAGTTCATGGATGAGTCGAAGTAGTCCAGACGGTTTCCTGTCATCGAGCTGTAGTCCGGTTAGAAGACGAGTGAGTCGTTTTTCTTCAGAACCTTGTAATCTCTCTATGAGCGCTGATTTGAGAACAGTGTACTTGTCTGCTGCAGGTGGATTAATAACTACGTCGCTTACGGTTCTGAGGGTCTCCATATCCAAAGTGGCAACAATAATGCTGTACTTGGTGAGATCATCCTTGACTCTTGAGTTAGAAAATTGGCTTTCAGCTTGTGCGAACCAAAGTGCAATTTTGTCGCGCCAGTACGCGGGTAGTTTAACCGAGACAGAGTTTATTGTTGTATCCATTGTGGGATTATTACCGTGGATTTCGTTCGATATCTGGGTATCCTCGAATTACATATTGTTTTGATAATATGGCAAGCAATAGGCAGTGGAGAAAATGTATAAAAATAGCAGGAAACAAAAGCAGTGACAACAGTAAATTTTGATTTTGAATTTTTTTTTTTTTAAATTCAGAAAAGTTATATTGATGGTATCCAAAAATTTCAAAAATCCCTTAATCCTTAATCTAGAGTGCACACAATGTGAAGAAATATAAATGTACTGTGACGAGTTCAAATTGTCTGGTCACTTAATTTAATAAACATGTAACAATTTTATGCACTTGCAAAATTTAAAAAAAATATATTAGAATGTTCGTATTTTTCGAAATTTAGCTGTAAAATCACTGTATTTAGATTTAATTATGGTTCACGTTACTTGATTTGGATCACTTGGCATTGGTTTGTGGCGGATGTTACGAGGTCCGGAACTGGAGTTTCTGGAAACTGGAAGTTCTGCCTGCGTGGTAAATCCGGTAGATGCTTGATCTGCGAGGAAATTGAAGCTGGTCTGCAGAAATTTTTGCGTTCTGCTGTAAATCTGATGCCTTGTCTGCAGCTGCTGGATCGGTGTTTAACTGAAATTGAGATTTTTTGGCACTATACTATTCGAATATACGAGTTTTTCGGTTCGGATTAGTGGGTATATTTTGTATAATTGAGTATCAGAATTGGTGGAACAATAATGTTCTTAAAGATGTTCTTTATGATTCGATAAAAAGACTCTAATAAATATACTGGACTTTAAATGTTGAAAATGAGATTGGAAGTTACTTACGCAATTGTCCAGGATTCCAGGTTCAGCGTTCGACCTACCGTGTCCACTGAATACAATAATCACGCAAATAGAAATGTCGGGGCTCACCAGTGTGGCAGCAATGTGTGTGTGTGTATTTGTAATTTACGGTGGCTGCCCGAACCGTAAATTGTGTTCAGGAGATGGGAGATTAAAATGAGTGTCTGCAATATTAATTAAATTTATTCGTGAGGATGAATTTACAATTTTACAGAACTCGGAGACGGTGGCAGACAAAGTAGTGGAGAGTGGCGGTCAGATCGAATGTTGAAGAAGGAATGGAGATTTCTGTTCTCGTGCTCGCTTGCGTATAGCGGCGGATTAATTCGAGTTAGTGTTGCCACATGTGGGAAGAAATAAAGTAATCCCACAGGTCCTTACTAATAAATTTGTTTAAATTTTACGCAACTGATGAGCCTGTGTTGTAGGATAAATGGTTGTTTGTCAGTTGTGTAGAATTTAACAAAACGTTTATTCGTAAGCGGATGAGTGTTTATTTACACTACGGGCGTTTAATTAAAAGCAATCAATAGGGACTTGAAACTTGATCACAGTTATAGTGGCGTAACGGGAATCAGGTCAATTCGGGTACCAATTAAACAAGATATTGAGTGAATCGAGGCGAGATATTAAGTGCTGAGAGAGTGACAGGATTATATAACTTGTTTGTTATGTCAAATATTCATAGATCAGTAAAAAAATACGATTTTATGACACCATTATTTTACATGCACAAACATAGTGATTAAAAATATATTGAAAAAATAATAATTTTTATAGTTCGAAGTATTTCGAGATTGACAAAAATGGCAGAAATAAAATGGATTTAAATAAAATTCTACTGAAATTTAAATTAGTACCTGCTGAATATATTCTTCCCATTCTCATATTCGGGTTAGAGGGTCGATTTCGGTTCTACTTAAGATGACACAATACCCTGATAACTGGGATTTGCCCCGACGCTCACATTTTAATTATTTGTGATGTAAGTATTACTAAAATCTTAAATGTTTCTAGATGGATTCCCAGGGATGCAAGTTATTTATATATAAGATTAATAAAAATAGGACCTTACCATTAAATATCTCATGTAAAACGGTTTGCCAATTTTATAAAACGTTTTTCAACTATGTATAAGATGAGTGGGAACCACCAGATTTTATTTCTGTAAACGATGAATTAGTAACTTCCCGAGGAATCTCTCTAGAAATATTAGTGATTTTATTAATGTATTCATAAGAATTAATTAAAATATAACACTCGGAAATATCAAACTTCTGTCCCGATAAAGAAAACTCACCGTACGTTACTCCAACACTCTGAGGCGCACGTAACTGTATTCGTGTGCAGGTCCCCAAGCACTTACAGCGTTATTCTGTAGTAACGGCCACAGCTTAAGCCGGAAAGGTCGTGTGACTCCCGGACGGTACGTCCAGTAATTTCTATTACGTATTTTTTATTTAATCAAACGATTACTTTTAAAGTTATTAGTGAAATTTTCTGTTTTTTATAATTTGACCTCTTCCACAAGGTTTTTTGTATGTTTCACCAATAAAAAAGAAAACATTATATTTTCGAAATAATTTGAACTTAAAAAGTGCACGGTGGTTAAGTTTCAGAAAAAAATTGGACTTTTTTAGATTTTTTTTGAATTCTTAAGTTTCTTTGTTTTAGTAGTTAAATATTACGTTAAATATTTTTTTCATAATATAGGTTTTTTAAAGGCAAAAAATTTTTGATTCTTAAAAATACATATATCAGTTTTCTGATTTTTTTTACAACTTGACATATTTGTTACTTCTAATTCAAATTTTTATCGATAATTACTCCTAGATATTTGATTGTGTTTGTGTTTTTTAGTATTGTGCAGTTTTGGAGACAGTAATTTTTATTATGTATTTTGGAATTGTCATGAATGATAATGTCAATTTTTTTAGGGATGTCTTTTGTATGTTTTGCAAATGGAATTACATATTTTTTATCGCTATTTAGTGATAGTAAATTAATGTCGTGGAAATTCTTAAGAGTATTTATGTCCTCAGTGGCTTTAAGTATTACGTTTTCCCAAGTTTTTTCGCCTATTATTAGAACAGTATCGTCGGCATACGAAGTAATTTGGCCATGTAGTGGTTGAAAGAAAATGTCGTTAACATATATGGTGAAAAGAATTGGTCCAAGCACTCTACCTTGCGGAATTCCAAAGTCAGAATGTTCTTTATCTCTATTAACATGATTTATTTTTACGACTTGTGGTCGATTTTTTAGGTAGTTTGAAATCCATTTAATCGCATTGTCTTTTATACCTATTTTTTATTTATTATATTATTTTTTTTTTTATTTAATATTGTAATTATATAGAAGTAAGCATGAATGATGATCAGTTATGTTAGTTTTCCAAACAATTGATTTTAATTTGTCATGATCTTTAATATTTACGTTTGTCCAGATATTTATTTATTTATATATATAATTTGTACATTTATTTATAACAATTACAGGTAATATAGCCTAAGACGTTATAATTGTACCATTTATGCAGTGTATATGCAATGCCAAAAATATCGCAAATGCGCTATAGGGATATATATGCAGGATGCTATATATATGCAGGATGGAGTATGTTCTTTTATTTCTCTTATGTTTTTATTTATGCAAGATATGAAGTTTTGTTCAGTCATACAGTTAATGTATTCACTTTTGCAACCATTTTCAATTTTTTCATTAATTTTTTAAGTTAAAATCACCTAAAATGAAGCAAAGCTTATTTTTAAATTTCGATAATATGTATGGTCATTAATAAACGTAATTATATTCGAGCCGTGCGTTCTATAGATAGCTATTAGATGGTACATTGATTTGCCGAGTTTGAAATGTATTTCGATGCAGTTTACTGAATGTATTGGGTGTTCAATTATTTTAATAATACTAAATTTATTACTTGCAAATATTACTATTCCAATATTTTTATTGATATCTATTTTGGTAGAAATATAATTGTATTCGGGTAAGCAATAAGTTGGTGACTCAGCATTTATAAATGTTTTGGATACTATGAAGTCCGGTTTTTTAATTAAATTATTTATTTTTAGAATTAGCTCTTCAAGATTTTTTTGAACATTACGAATGTTTAGGTGCATAATAATTGTATCATTTTTGTTTTTAGAAATATTTTTTTTACATGAATCAGTGGATATGCATTCATTTTCTTGAATTTTAATATATTTTTCTAATTCATTAATTATGAAATCATCTGAAATCATCATGAAGTATTGTGTTACAGATGAATGAGTTTGAAATATTTTTGGGAAGAAAGTTGTATTGATCAGCTGTATTATACACTTTTTTTCCTATATTATGTTATCTAGTTCGTTCGTACTAATATTATTACATCCTACTTGTCTAAAAAATGTCTTATGTAAAATTTTATTTTATTTTATTTTATTTATTTATACGCCCATAGGGCTTTAACATACATAGTTAAAAAAAGTAATATTCTGAAGATTGCAAGTACACAAAAGTAATAGAAAAAATACATATAACCATATCCATATAATAACAGCAATTAAATAGTACAAAAATAAGAATATTCCTACTCCTAAGTTATACAGACTTAAATTAGTTAATAAATAATGTAAATGCTAGGTAGTGGCAGCAGTAAACATGAGCCTTTGAGTTAGAAAGCTAACGAAATAATTATTGGTAGTATAGATATACTGCATTAGACTGGTTGTAGTGGCCTGCTAAATCGAGGGCGATCGGTCAGCCATTTTACATAGTTTATATAAAAAAAATATTGTGAAGATTCTAAATAAAGAATAGTAAGGCAATAATATAACATTAACCTTTAGACATATAAAACCAAGCAAAAAGCAAATCTAAACATGATAGTTTGTAGGTATAAGCCTGTTTTGTCAATTTTGAAGAAATAATTCAATAAGAAGTGCAATAGCTAGATGTTTATTGTTTTAATTTAAAAGTTCTAATATTTTGGTTTTAAATTTGGAAACCGATTGGAAATGATAGACATCGATTGAACTATATTTGTTTCCAAGTGTATGAAGCCTTTGAATTGGAGAGTTTACAAAGTAATTATTGGCAGATTTGGTAACAAAATATAGAGCATTTAAACGAGTATCACGGGTAGGTATACGCAAATTAATCAAGCTCGTTAAATCGAGGGCGTCCAGGTTGCCATTTGATATATTGAAAAGGCAAACTAAGTCACTCACTGTGCGTCTTTTAGTTAAATCGCTTAGGTTTAGTAATTCCATTAGATATGTATAATGAAGTTCTTCGATTGGTATTCCAAGTTTGTAATTAATAAACCTTAGAAACTTATGTTGTACTCTTTCGATTTTTTGCTGATGGGTCTTATAAAATGGAACCCAGATTGTTGAGTTGTACTCCAAATTACTTCTTACCAACCCAGTATAAAGCAATTTGAAGGAATGAATTGTTTTAAATTCTTTTATCGTCCTCAGAATGAAACCCAGGCATTTCATGGCCTTGTTGGTTATTTCATTTATATGAGGAACGAAAGTTAATTTACTGTCAAATAATATACCAAGGTCCTTAATTTGTTCGACTCTTTTTAGGACATTGTTGTTGATGCTATATTGATATTTAATGGGATTTTTGATTCGGGTAAAAGTTATTGATTGACATTTTTCAATGTTGAGAAACAGTTCATTAAGGGTGCACCACTCTTGTAGCCTCACAAGATTTGATTGCAATACGCTACAGTCATTATGATTGGTTATTGTTTTGTAAATTTTTAAATCGTCCGCAAATAAAAGTATCAAAACTCCATCGAAGATGGAAGTTATGTCGTTGATAAATAAGGAAAATAACACTGGGCCCAGATGTGACCCCTGTGGGACTCCGGTGAAGATTTCAAAGTAATGTGAAAAATGTGAATTGATTTTTACTGATATTTTTCTTTTGTGAAGGTAGCTTTCGAACCATCTTAAAATATGCCCAGTTATACCCAGGGATCTTAGTTTGTTTAAAAGAATTTTATGTGAAACTTTGTCGAAAGCCTTACTAAAGTCTGTGTACACTACGTCTGTTTGAAGACGATTGTTCATGGAATTAGTTATATATTCCTGATATATCATTAAGTTTGTTAGAGTAGATCTTTTTGCTATGAAACCGTGTTGTCGATGTGAAATTACTTTATTGATTTCAGGCGAGAGTTTAGAGAGCAGGACAGATTCAAGTATTTTCGGGATTGACGACTGGATACAGATAGGTCTATAGTTGGATATATCAGATTTATCACCTTTCTTGAATATTGGAGAAAGAAAGCTTGTTTTCCATTTTATCGGAAAAATGCCAGTTTTTATGGACAAATTAAAAAGTTTAGTTAGAGGATAAGTCAATACTGATGAGCATTTTGATAAGAAGATTGGTGGAATGTTATCAGGACCAGCCGATTTGTTAAGGTCAAGGGATTTTAATTTGGTTCTTATATCACGTTCTTCAAATATACATTGATTGAAATCGATGTTATTATTATTAGGTGTTGTGGCATCGAGCATTGGTGAGTTGTTTGTAGAAGCATAGATTTTACAGAAGAATTCAGCAAACAGATTAACAACTTCTTGGGAATTATCGGACATTTTGGTATCTAAATACATGTTAGAGGGAATACCAGAGTCATTGTTGTTAAGTAATTTTGAAAATTTAAAGATGTTATGGGGGTTGGCAAGAGCCAATTCTTCACAGTTATCGATGCACTTTTTATAACATTGCTGAGTGATTTGCATTGAGCAAAATGGATGAGTGTGCAAATAAATATGTTCGGAAGTATATTTTGTTAGTAATTAAGAACTCGTTTCTATTAATAACGTCATAATTACTACGTTCTACAATATCGCTACACCATTACGACGTATATGTGCTGACAGAAACTTGGCTCGACTCGGAAATAAAATCCACAGAACTCGGACTTAACAACTACAAAATTTTTCGCTGCGATAGAAACTCTAAATCCAGTTCCAAAACAAGGGGAGGCGGTGTACTAATTGCAATAAAGAAGAAATTGATGTCAAGAAAACTCAAAACAAAAAATAATACACTCGAACAACTATTTGTACAAATTGATACCACTGGCAGAAGTGGAGCAAGTAACTCATGAAGACACCCTTGAATTTACAGGGATCGAAGTAAAAGAGGGTGAGCAGCCTGCAGAAATGATTAAACGGGTTGCCGCAGTCTCAGGAATCGAATTAAAAAGCGATGACATCCTCGACATCAAGAAAATTCCGGACCGACGACCTGGAGTCCCCCCAAAACTCCACGTCAGATTTACTAACCCCCAAAAAAGACGACAAATTCTACTGAAGAAAAGGCAACTTAATACAATTACAGCACAAGGAAACGGATTCCAGAAGATTTTTGTTGGTGAAATCCTTGGTCACTATTTCAAAGATCTTCTGTGGAGGTCTAAAACAAGGGCAAAAGAAATGGGCTTCAAATATGTCTGGTACAAAGACTGTAAATAATGATTAGGAAAAATGACGGCGACAAACAAATACACTACATCAAACATTCTGATGATCTTAAAAAAATTGATTAGTTTCTTTGATTGAGAGCCCCACTTTTACCGGTCATTCACTGGGTCGATTCCCCCAATATTGGTGAGTCATATCTTTTATGCTTATTTTCGCACTGTAACAATAATGAACTCCTGCACTAGCAATGAAAGGTTGAAACCCCCAGTGATGGCCACGGATTAGTGGAGCTCTCATTCAAGGGAATTAAACAATTCTTTTTTTTGTTTAGTATAAATTTTATAATGGCTATTAACTTTAATCGCATGTATGCAGAACATGGTGATCAAATCAACCCTTTTACTACTTCAGATGCCAAAATTTGCAAATATCTTATAGCAGAGGTAAAAAACACTACAATTATGCACCAAAATATTAGGTCAATTAATAAAAACTTTAACGAACTCCAGATACAGCTTAACCACCTTAATATAGACTTTGATATAATTATTCTCACGGAATGTTGGTTGTCAAACATTTATACTCCAAAATTAATAAATCACTACTCTTCCTTCAATTCGACAAAACATGATAGCCAGAACGATGGAGTCGTGGTATACACAAAAAATGATCTTAACCCTATTGTAACGGAAATAGACATTATTGGTGCGAACTGTTTGCAAATAACATACAATAACGACACTTGCATTCTAGCAATATACCGCTCTCCTTCGAATCGTAATATTACACCATTTCTAAATAGTCTTAATAGCATATTATCCAATCTTTCCCATACTAAAAATTTGATAATTATGGGAGATTTAAATATCAACATACTCCCAAACAATTCACATCACCAATGTCATGACTACCTAAACATGTTAGAATTCCATGGATTAATTAGTACCATCAATACACCAACAAGAATAGTCAATGAATCAACTTCATGTATTGATCACATAATGGTCAAAACTAATAAACAAAACAAAAGCATCATTTACAAATCAACAATTACAGATCACTACACAACAATCTTCACTTTTCAATCCGACACCACAAAAAATAGACGAGATCAGTCTCTTATATACAATAATATTAACTTTGAAAATTTAAAAGCCTCAATTAAAAATAAATCTTGGCAAGAGCTTTTCCAAATAAAGAACTCAGATGATGCATGGATATATTTTGTTGACTTTCTGAAAAATGAATTAAGTAATAATACCACAATTTTGTCAAAAAAAATTAAACCCTTGAAACCATGGATAAGTCATTCAATCATCAACTGCATTCGTAGAAGAAACGCACTACACAAAAAAGTGAAAGAAAATCCATATGACATAATAGCAATAAACATCTACAAAAGATACAGAAATACGTGCGGTGACGTCATCAGAAAGGCAAAAGAAATCTATTACGGAGTCAAAATCAAAGAAAGCAACAACGATCCCAAAAAAATATGGCAAATTTTAAGAGAAGCCACAAATACACAAAACACTAAAGACAAACAAGACATAAGTAAACTCTGCATTGATGGAGAAATTATTGATACCTCAAAAAACCCAAAGCTCGTTGCGGATCACATCAATAATTTTTTTATTAATATTGGGTCACATCTTGCTTCTCGTCTACCAAATTGTGGGAATGCTCAAACTTCTGAAATAGGACTCCAATTTTCTCAAAGAAGATTTAACTTTCGAAAAGTGTCTGGGGAAGAGATTCTAAAAATAATTAATTCCCTAAAAAACACGTCTAGTGCCGGAGTTGATGGGTTATCAACCAAGATTTTAAAAACGCTGTCTACGGAAATTGCATTGCCCCTAGAACACTTAATAAACTCTAGTATCACTCAGGGCCACTTCCCCTCAAACCTGAAACAAGGTATTGTTATTCCTATACATAAAACAGGTAACAAGACAGACATAAACAACTACAGACCAATAACTCTACTAACTAGTCTATCTAAAGTATTTGAAAAGGTTGTCAATGCACAGTTGGTAAAATTTCTCGTGAGCCATAAACTGATTTCAGAAAATCAATTCGGGTTTCAAGAAAACAAGAGTACCTCAGACGCTATTGCTGCTGTCACTGATTTCATTGTTAAAAACCTTGATAAAAGCAAAAAATGTATTTCAATCTTCTTAGACCTATCTAAAGCCTTTGATACCATATCGCACAGTAAATTAACAAATAAACTTGAAAAAATCGGTATTGCGGACAACGAACTTAAATTCTTTAAAAGCTACCTTAATGGGCGTAAGCAACAAGTTAAAATAAATAACATATTAAGCAACACCTGCTCAACTAATTATGGTATACCACAAGGAAGCATATTAGGACCGATTTTGTTCCTGGTGTATATTAACGACTTATGTAACATTAATATTCAGGGGAAAATAGTTAGTTTTGCCGATGACACTGTTCTTCTGTTTGAAGCTGACACTTGGCCAGCTGTCTACAAAAAAGCTGAAACGGACATAAGCATTGTAAAAAAATGGTTGGATACTAATACGCTCACACTGAATGCCGAGAAAACCAAATACATCACATCAAGCATTAATATTACAGGTCAACCTCATGACGATGCCTCTATTAGAATACACACATGTTTGAATTCTGAAGAATGTTGTCAGTGTCCCTACATTGAGCGCACTGCTCAGATAAAGTACCTCGGCCTCATCATTGATCCATACTTCAAATGGAATCTTCACACTCAAAGTATTGCAAACAAAATAAGAAAAACCATGCACTTCTTCAGAACGATACGAAACTTCCTCAACTTACAACACTTGAAAATGGTTTATTTTGCACTCTGTCAATCTATTATTGAGTATGGTATCATAGCGTGGGGAGGTGGAACTTCATCTGCACTAGACCCAATCATAAGGGCACAGAAAACTATTATAAAAATAATTCTTAGGCTTCCTCTAATTACTGACTCGAACTTGATCTTTAAAATTATGAATGTGTTTGATGTTCGGCAGACATACGCAAAAACAATACTCACTCACCTATACACAAATAAACATACATACTACGAAAAAAGATCTAATACTCGCTGTACTCGAAGCAATAACAAAGACTTACTTCAAATTCCTGTAACGCACACTACTTTTGGACAACGAAATTTTAGATATCTTGCGACTAGACTTTATAACATTCTTCCTGATAAAATAAAAACATGTCATTCACAAAAAAAATTCAAAGATAGCGTAAAAATTTGGATTAAAAGTAATGATAGGGCCTTTACCGGTGCACTCATCCAAATTCGCAGTAATTGATGCAACCTAATTATTGTATGTATTTTCATATAATTGTAGGTATATTATTAGGACTAGAAACGAACTTGGTATATGATGTATTGATATTGATGCTACCTAACTATTGAGTGTTCATATTTTTATATAATTGTAGGTACGTTATAGTACTATAAATAAACTTGGTGGATAGCTGCCTCAACACAGGCTAAGCCTAGTGAGGCGGGCTATGATAAACCTTAACATATAACTACATTAACATTTCTATTATTTACATTTATTTTACCTACTGTTTATATATTAATTTCCATTGATAAAATTATATACTCTTCTAATTTATAAACCAATGTACACAAAACAGTCTTACATGTATTTCCATAGTTATAGTTTGAAAATTTGTCACAATAAAGATATTTATTATTATTATTATTATTAATACTGTAGAAAAGATAATAATTGCAACTTTATACACACCGCCACTATCTGATGCCGGAAACTATCGAAGCCACAGCGAAGACGTTGAAAATCTACTCTACAAATACCCTAACTCTAAAATTATTATTCTCGGGGATTACAACCTCCCTAACCTAAAATGGATTGTTGTGAACTCCTGCATTTAATAAATCTACACATACCTACACGAACAACTAGGCAAATATCAACATTTTACATACATACATCTCATTCCAACTATAGTTTTCACTCTCCAATACAACGTTTACACAGTCTTGGTAACAAATACTTAAATAATATAAATGTATTTGACAATAATTTGAACTTGGCCAACTTTAAACGGAGTATGTGCGAACTATTTTTACCTAATTTGTAAACTATTGTTATATTTTCTTATTATCATTATGGTCGATTTTGTGGGTTTTGGCAGATTTTATATTTTTCGTCTCACTTACTCTATCCATACCTATATTTTTAAAATTCTTACATTTTATGTAACATATTTTGTCAACTCTGATATTTTTTTATGTAACCTGTATTTTGTTAACACTGATTTTTTTTTTTTTTTAATTTTTTATATGTAATCTGTATAACTAAAAAATAAAGATGTACATTATTATAGGTAAAAGCCCTATGGGCGTTTAAATAAATAAAATAAATAATTGGGCGGAACAATAATAATCGTATACTTAGAAATAATAATGTAACTCGACTGTGAGTTGTTAGTACTTAAGTAGATACTGCAAATTTCAACATGCACTATTAAACAGGGTGTCCACGTTGATATGCTGTAAACAAAGTATACTTGAAATATTAATTTCTTACTTGTTTTTTTTAATGAATATAGCATTTTAATTATAGTCAATTTTCTGGTAAGCAGATTCTGTTATTTTCTTGACGTAGTGGCACTTGCTGTCATTCGCTCGATGGTTAGAATGTATTTTCCCATTTCTTTTTTTTTAAGACTAGACAATTGTAGCACTTTGGTGTTTGATTTTTATTTGGGCAGTTCGCTAGAATGTGTTCTTCTGCGCAGTGGAGACATTTGGGTTTTTCTGTTTTCTTTCGGCACTTGTTGGCAGTATGTTCAAACCACAGGCAGTGGTAGCATTGGGACAATGGGTTGGAGTCCTCTACGTGAACCCGCATAAATCCCAGGTTTATTATTCCTTTTTCGATTAATAGTTTTCTCATTTGACCGGTTGCTTCTAGGATGTAGTTGGATAGTTGATCGCTTCTTTTGTTTTTTATTTTTTCATTATTTTGGGCATGTGTTTGCTGTCTTCTTTGGCAAGTTGATAGATGACTTCATTTTGTTCTATAAAATCTTCGTTAAAATCTTGAATGTTGTAGTCTTTATGTATTCCTTTGATGATTACGTTTGGGTTACGTTTTTTTTATTTATGATGCAGATATGCTGTTATTTTCTTTTTTATTTATTTCTTTCATAATTTTATCAGCGTTTTCTTTTTTGTGGCAAGTTTTTTTTTTTTTTTTTTTTTTTATTATTTATTCAGTGAGTTTTATGAATTACAATTTTTGTGTACTTAATAACTCCCACACTAGGCTAATGCCCGTGTTGTGGTAGTCATAATGCTATAAATTACAATAAAACCATATGTTGTAGTAAGAAAAAATAAAACATAATATGGAAGGAAAAAAAAGAAAATAAACATATTTAAGGAAAATATAAAACAAAATATATGTTTTTCATACATGCAAACATACATACATACACATATATATATGCTCAGATATATATACATATACATACATACATAGACATACATAGATGCATACGTAAATACATTCATACACATCTATATATGAACACACACAAATGTAATGTGTATTCACATATAAACATATACAGATACATGGTTAATTTTATTATAATGGTTTAAAAGTTAGGAACTCATGTATTCTTTAAAAAAGGCTCGTCCCCTTTCAAATATCTAGTTTTGGACACGTATAATAAAAAGGGATATAGTATTAGTTGATTTTATGTCCCTGTCCAACGCGTTGTATATTTTAGGGGCGATAGACCAGAATTGTCGTTGAGCGAATGTGGTTCTAGTTTTTGGCACCACGCATCCCAGATTTGATGAAAAGCGGGTGTTTACTTGGTGTTGGGGAGCCACTATCAAGTCATTTTTTCGTATGTAGCATAAGCTTGTCTTAATGAATAGCTGGCGAATATCTAAGACCTTAATTTTAGTAAATAGTATTTTGGAGGGATAGGTAGGATGACATTTAAATTTAAATTTAAATATAAGTGATGATAACATTGTTATTAATTGTTTTTTTTTTATTCCAGAAACTTCAACTCCCAATTTCCCGACTCTAATTTGTTTTTGTATGTTTATTTTTATTTGGTCAGTGTTTTCATTATTATTCGAAATTATTATTTTTTTTTTAATTATTTTTTAAATTTTTAATTTTTTTTTATTGTACAACAGAACATTCATTCCAGTTACAGTACAATTTTACATACAGTACAATTTTACATCATATCAGCATTTGGGTAAGTGACTCTTCAATAATTGTTTTAGGTCGTTTAGAGAACAGTCACTTACATCCAAATTCTTTTGCTAGTTCGTTCAACAGCACCACTCCCCTCCTCATGCTATGCTTTGCCAGGACGTCGGTTTTGCCTTTTGGTACTGGAATAAGTCATGGTATTGACTTTGGCTGTAGTAGTCTGGTACATATAAATCATAGCATCCCAAGAGGAATGAGCTATCAATAAAATTGTTCCAAATTTTGAAAGATATAATGGCTAGGCTTGCTTTCCGCCTAGTTTCCAGACTCACGGAATTAGTTTCCTCAAGTAAGTCGATATGGTGCATGAACCTGGGATAGGTTCCATGCGTCCGCATATAGACTGTTACATATCTTATAACTGTAATAGCTATAAAATAGTATATAGGTGAGTTATAAGTGAGTAAAGGCCCCAAGTGGCGGCGCCAGTGTTACATATACCTTCAGTATATGTAATAACTTAGATAGTTATAAATGAGTTATGACAGTTAATGTTATCAAGTGATCGTGTTATGCAAATAACCTTTGCCATACTAGACGGCCGGTAGGGCATTGAAACTATAATCTTCAGGGGTGAATATTAGAAAGTCTCCCAAATGAAATAGGTTGTTGAGATATAACATGTTTATTGTTATATATAAAGGATAATCAGACAGTTCTACATAAGGTACATAGCTTTTAAAGGCCTGACTGTTATACTAGAGCAATCTACTGAATCTATAGGCTCTGATTGACAAAGGTACATTATTAGCTCACATGTAAATTACGGCGGATGCGGTAGGCGGATGCAGGGCGAAGGGCGGGAATACGATTCCTACAGGGCGGCGGCGGCGTGGGCGGATGCCCTGTTCGGGCGCCTAGGTGGAACGGCTGACGGCGTGGCGACGGAGCGGCGGCAGAGCAATGAGCGGGAGCTTGGGCGGCAGGCGGCAAAAGCCTGTAGTTGGAACCACGTGGGCGGCAGCGGGTGCACGGCCGCGGCCCAGGGATATGACACAATCATATCCATGACGGTGTGGTTGGCTGATGATTGTCCTGACGTGGTGAACTTTGTCTAGAGACGCGGCACATTATAAAACAAATCAGGCCGGTCCATATTTACGGGCGCAATTGGCGGCGAACGCTGACTCGGAACTAATCCATCGTGTTGATCACTACGCGTCTCGCCGGGAACTGATTTTGGGTCCCGCCGGGAGCGAACTCGTCCCTTCCTGATCTATTTTTGGCGCGTGGTCGGATGCCCTTATAAGGACACGTTTTGCAGTCTGGCCATTTGATTGGTTGTTAGCCCGCGTGAACGTGCCATGCAGAGACGTCGCGAACTCCTACGTATGTATTAGTGTGTTGACATGTTTTTAGTACGTGATTCGATTTCCGTCCACGTGTGGATATATTCAACAACTGCGAAGTTAGCTGTTGCTATGTGCGAACCATAACAAGACATACCTGAGGAATTTCTTCTGGATTTGCTTTATCGTTTCAATGTACTTCTGGTGGTACGGTGCCCAAACATCGCTCGCATACTCCAGCTTGCTTCTCAGTATGCCATCGAACAATGCTAACATAGCATCTTGGTTATTGAACTGCTTGCATGTCCTAATGACGAACCTAAGAAGTTTGTAGCATGACTGAGTGAGCTGCAATATATGGCCAGAGAATTTCAGTTCGGGATCAAAGACGACACCGAGATCCTTTACGGAATTTACACGTGATAGTGTTTCGCCCTTTATCTTATAATCGTAAAGTATAGTGTTTAGAGAACGAGTGTAAGACATAGTGATACATTTTTTTGTATTGAAATCTCATTTGTTTTTCAACGACCATTCAGATAGTGCATCCAGATCAGCTTGCATTTTAAGACAATCTTGTTGGGAGCTTATTTCCATTAGAATTTTAAGGTCATCTGCAAACAGTATACATTTACTATTCTTAACATAGTTTTGGATGTCATTTATTAGTATTAGTAACAACAGCGGTCCGAGGTTAGACCCTTGAGGAATTCCAGATTTCGCTGAGAATTTTTTCGAATTATGTCCATTTACCGAAACAAATTGGTTTCTGGATTTTAAATATGATGAGAAAAAGTTTAGTGTTGGTAGGTCGAAGCCTAGTTTAAACATTTTCCTCAGTAATATATCATGGTTAACACGGTCAAATGCTTTGGCAAAGTCGGTGTAAACTACATCTGTTTGGTGCCTTGAGTCTAAACCGGTGGCTACCAATCTTGAGAAAGTAAGCAGATTTGTGACTGTTGATTTCTTTGGAAGGAAACCGTGTTGATTTTCTCCAATGAATGGCATAATCTGGAGACTTAATTTGTCACAAATTATTTTTTCAAATAATTTTGGTAGCACTGATAATACGGCTACCGGTCTGTAGTTTTTGACGTCTGTCTTGTCACCAGCCTTGAAAATAGGACTGACTCGGATCAGTTTCCATATCTGGGGGAAAGTAGAAGTCAAAAAGTCAAAAAGTCAAAAAGTCAAAAAGTCAAAAAGTCAAAATTTATATTGTATATTTGGCCACGAGGGTGTACAAATATACAATCTGACCCAATCTCAAAAAAAAAAAAAAAAATTTTTAAGAACTTCTTTTCCAACTCGTCTCATATCACGAAAATTAAAATTAAGTGTTGAACATAAACATGTTGTCTTATAGATAATACCTAAGATAAATGAACTTGCACACAAACAATTATATGCATTAAACAATCTATATTAATTATGTTTATATTTTAATCTTAATGTTTAATATTTTTAATTTTTATTTGTATCTTTTTAAATATACATATACTTTTTCTTTATTTTTCAGTTTACTATTAATTTTAATATATTTGTTTTTAGTTTTATTTATCATTAAATTTGTTTTTTTTCTCTAATTCTTTCTTATGTTTCTATAAAATAGTATTTTTAGTTCTTCTAAGTTATTTTTATTATTACTTCATTATGATTTATACTTACATACTTATGTTACTATAAGTATTTTTTAGTTCTTTTATGTCATTGTTATTATTATTTCATGTATAACTACCACAACACGGGCATTAGCCTAGTATGGTAGTTAAAAAAAATGTCTAAAAATGTAACTTGTAAACATTTATTAAATAATAAAAAAAATAAATAAAAATAAATAAATCACATTCCAGATAAACTTAAAACTGAGAGTATAAATGTGTTTAAAAAAAAACTTTTTAATCTTAAGTTATTAGAACAATAATTAGAAAACTATTTATTTAATGTTACATATTTAAGTTAAGAAAGCGAAATGTAAATTTCTTTTAACTTAATAAATAAAAAAATAAAAAAATAAAAAAATACTGGTATTAAATATATGACAAAGAGCTTTACTTATCATTGGCGCTATGCTAATGATAGTATTGGAAGGGATTCCATCCGGCCCTGTAGCCTTATCAGTCTTCAGTTTACGGATATAAGCTTCTACCTCTGTCGGGTTTGTTAATTTTAGGGAAATGTTACCTACGTTCTATGGGAAATGAAATTATCTTAATTGTATGCAGCTTTTCTTTTGGCAAGTTTGGTTTTCCTTTTTCAATTACGCTAGCGTACGTTTTTTTGTCATCCGCCGTTGATTGTTGCGGGGGTTGGGAGACAATTTTTTCATATGTCATTAATTTACCCTCAATTATTCCAACCTTGGTACCAACGTCAATCAATTTGCTTGAAATGGTAGATAATTTTGTCAAAAGTTTAGCCATTTGGTCTTTAGTAATTTTGAGAGATGGATCCGTAATGGCATTATGGATGCCGTCAATGAGTTATTTTGCTTCATTAATAGATTTGAGGGCGTTATCGTTAATATTCATATTGTTGTGTGTGACAGCCCTGCTTGAGTACACAATGTAATTTATTTGATGCGGTAGTATATTTGCATCATATTGTGCGCACCGTTACACCGATACATGCGAGGTAGGTACTGTGAACTGTGATTGTATGCGTCCAAAATGAAATGTTATTATCACTTGTTCTGTCACTGAAGATTTTAATTTCACTTTAAAATATTTAAATATTGTTCGGTTTTAACCAACTATTAATCTTGTTTATTAGTTGTCCCTCGAGGGACTACTTTCGATTTAAATATATGATTTAAGCGGGACTTTTTACCGGGTTTAATACAAATTTAAGACGGAGCAAAGACAATCTGTGTCGATACTATTGTTAACTATTATTGTTTACTGTTAATATATTTTTATTAGCCAACTGTTCAGTATATTAAGATCCCTTTGAGATTGTTCTAATAGAGTTTCTAAGTTTTTTACGAAGTAAAATATTTTACCATACAGTTTCAACTGGCCGATGTCATTTATATATATATATTTGGAAAAGAAGGGGCCCCAGTATAGATCCTTGCGGAACTCCATAGTTTATACTCTCTAGCTGACTGTTATTATCTCCTATGCTAACATATTGCTTTCTGTTTGATAGATTGACGGCCGGCATAGTCCAGTGGTAACGCATTGGACTGCCATTCCGAAGGTCGCGGGTTCGAACCCGGCGTGCGCAAATAAATTTTATTTGATTAATTTGTGTTATTTCACAATTAATTAATTAAAATAATATATAGTATATTTGCGGCACGTTCCAGAGTGGAAGATACTACCAGTATCGCCCTGGTGTAAGACCACCATTCAGAATTGAAACGTTGCTCCAAATGGCTTTAGCCGTGTTTAGTGACTAGATCTGAATAGCCAGGTATTTCCCCACCTTCCTCTTTCCCTTCCCCACTTACCTTCAGCCTCACAACATCCCCCAATTGGGGATGCCATAGTCTCACTGGCTCCAGACGGGAGCAGTTGGGACTCTTGTGCGGTATTACTGTAAAAAAAAAAAAAAAAAAAAAAGATATGATTTAATTAATTTGATAGCTGGACCGGTTACGCCTCTTTTTTCTATTTTTTTAATCAGTATTTCATGACTTACGGTGTCAAAGGTTTTTTGAAGGTCTACGAGATTTGCTATGACATAGTTTCTATTATCTATGCTAGTTCTAAGTTTATTTATAAAATCATTAGTTGCAGAAAGAGTGCTCGGCATATATTATTATTATTATAATGTAATGAGCAGGCAGCATTCTGCTGATGCGCTCATATCTGATTTCACAACAAGTTTGACAGTAATTGAGTTGTTTTAAGTTTGAACTAAGTCCTTTCTTCTCTCCAAATGTGAATCCAATAGAGCTTTGAATTGATTTATATTTTTTGCAGCGATGACATGTTGTGGGAGTTTGTTCCAAGCATCCACTACTCTATTTGCAAGGAAGTGTTTTCTAGGATTAGATGCAAAAGGCGTTTTGGTAATTTTTTTTTTGAGTGTCCACGGAGATTTATATTTTTATTAGTAGTGAAGATTTCTTGGATGCTAGGGCAACTGAAGTGTCCAGATAAAATTTTGAAAGTATAAAAATATATAAATGATTTTTTTTTCAGAAAGTTGTTTAGCCTATCGGACATTACTCTTACGTATATTTTTGATAGAATGTGTAGGACAGAAATGGGAATGTAGTTTGATGTTTGAGTTTTCAAGCTCCCTTTATATATTGGGATAACCCTTGCGATTTTAAAACTGTTCGGAAATTGACCTTCTTTTAGGCTGAGATTGATCAGTTTAGTTAGTATAGGTGTTAATAACGGGGCAAGTTTTTGTACTGTTACACATTTTAACTGGTCATATCCAGCACTCGCGTTTGATTTTAGGGAATTTATAATAGCTAGTATTTCGGGTTCAGTTGCGGGTTGTAGGTATATTGACTCCGTACTTTCATACTTTAATGTAATTCTTTCACCCAGTTCATGGGTGTATTTGTTAATTATATTAGAAGTCAAAGAACCGCCAATATTACAAAAGTAGTTATTAAAGTAGTTCATTTTCAATTCATATTATTTATCAACAGAGTGCATGTCAAAAATTCGCTCCACTTAATAATACAAAATCTAAAGCCAACAAAACCTAATATCCATAAAATTTATCTATAAACATGTCCCCGAAGATCAGTGTAGAGAATAATCGAAGTTTGTGAAATCTTAACGCTCTAATTTTACAGAATTTACAAGTGTTTAATTCAAACTGTGAAGTGTCAGAGTGTTGTTGCCGAAATAATAACCTGTCATTCTAATCACTGTAAACATACCTGTGCGAAAATAAAAACAATTAATACGAATCATCAAAGTTTGTGAAATCTTAACGCTTTAATTAACCAGGTTTACAAGTGTTTAATTCAACTGTGAAGTATCATTATTGCCGAAATAATAAACAACTATTTTTATTTTCTTTGCTGCTCGGTTCCTATTATAATCTGATAAATCCACGGATCACCTTGCGGCGTTCGTGGGTCAGTGGTATAAACGGCCGGACGAGTTTATGCAGACATTCTGGTGAAATCAGATCGAATCCTACTGGAGCCAAAAGAAAAAAAATATTTTATTTAAATTCATACATTTTTATTTTTAAACTAATAATATCCGATCATCGAACCTTTCTTCAAAATGAATAAGTAAAAGAAACCTCAAAAAAAGGCGCCATCTAGCGACTCAGAAGAAGAAGACACAATGACTAATAAAATGATCAAATGCATTGAAAAAAAATTTAATGAATTAACCACTCAACTTATGAAATCTTTTAATGAACAAATAAAAGAACTTAAGAAGTCCGTTGAATTTTGTTGCGAGAAACTAGACGAATATGAAGAAAAAAACAAAAATAAAGAAAAATTGATTAAACAACTCCAACTAGAAAATAAAGAAATTAAACTACAAATTAATAAAATGGAGCAAAATGAAATAAAAAACAACGTCGAAATACAGGGTGTTCCTTTTAAGGAAAATGAAAATATTAAAAAAGTGTTTAATAAGATACTAGAAACACTAAAATGCGATATAGAAACTATTAAAGTGGCAAATATTTACAGAACCAAAAATAAAAACCCGAACAAAAATCCTCCCATAGTAGTTTCTCTACAAAACAAAGATAGTAAAGACGTAATCATAACACATAAAAAAATATATGGTATTTTACATGCAAAAAACATAAATTTTGAAGAAAACAGCACAATATATATTAACGAACAACTGACCCAACACAATAAACACCTACTTTACCTAGCTAAATCGTCAAGGGTTGGGTATAAATTTATTTGGGCAAAGAACGGAAAAATTTGGATGAGAAAAAATGAAAAATCTCCAACCATACAAATAAGAAGCTCAGAAGACATCCCCTCCGAATAAATAATAATAACACCACATAGCAAACACCAATCAACCTTTAACATGGCTGAAGAAAACCACATAAATGAAAATTATAAATGTACCAACCCATATGAACTAAATCTACTTTTTAAAAATGTTAATTTCTCTATCTTAAACATGAATATTAGAAGTTTACGGAAACACTTCGATGAGCTCTGTATCCTTATTAATAACCTAGATTTTTCTCCAAGCATAATTGTTTTGACTGAAACTCAAATGAAAAATGTTATTCCATATAATTTATCAGATTATACCACAATTTCCTCTGCCTGTAAACATACTGGTCATGATGGAGTCACTGTCTTCTATCATAATACTCTGAAAAATGTTGCCACTGAATTTATTGAATTTAAGTCAGCCAATGCAATAAAATTAACATTTTTTCAAAACAACTATAAATATCACGTACTAGCCATATACAGATCCCCATCATTAAATGATTTTTTATTTGTAAAATAACTAAAATCTTTTGTTAGAAATCTTGACATAAACAATTTTACTTTTTCCATTTTGACAGGTGACATTAATATAAATATTAATGATAACAATATAAATGTAAATTTTCAAAATGAGTATCTAGATTGTTTATCAAGATCTGGATATATGTCATATATTAGCTCACCAACTAGAGTAACCTTAAATAACTCTGCATGTTTAGACCATATATTTGTCAAGTCGCACAAGGCGACCAATATTATCTCTTCAATTCTTGAAACTAATATCACAGATCATTACCCGACCTTTTATGGACACCATTTCAAAAATACACCTTTAAACCAAAATTCTGTAACTCTAGAAAAAGTAGACATTGATTATAAAACTTTAAACTCTTTACTTCAGTCAGAAAACTGGGAAAATGTAATAACAATAGAAAATCCACATTTAGCATTAGAGAATTTCTATAATACTCTTAGAGATTATATTCTAAAAAGTGAAAGTAAAATAGTTGTCACTAACAGAAAATATAAAAAAATTAAACCTTGGATTACAGTTGGATTAATTATATCAATTAAACAAAGGGATAAATTATATAGAGAAATGATAAAATATCAAATGGATTGCCAAAATAATAATCTCAGAACAATGCCTTATCTGAAAACAAAATATCTAATGTACCGAAACTTACTAAATAGACTGATACGAAACTGCAAAAAGAAATACTATTCTGAACAAATTGAAAATGCTAAAAATAATACTAAAAAAACTTGGAATATTATAAATGAAATTGCCAAAAAAAAAATTATTTCTTCAAATATTGTAAATGAGGTTAAAATAAATAATGAAATAATAACTAACAAATCGACCATTGCAGAATGTTTTAATAACTTTTTTACAAATATAGTAGACGAGGTACTTGAATCCTCCGGCATTAATGTTAATCATGATTATATGGAGACATCTCCTCCATTAGATTCTAATAACGATTCAATTAACTCTATAGAATATTTTTCTCCTATTACATTTAAAGAAATTGAAAAATATATTGATAACCTAAAACCATCCAACTCTAAGGGAAATGATGGACTATCATGTGATACATTAAAAAAAATAAAACAACATGTATTAACGCCATTACAACATATTTTTAATATATGCCTCAAAGATGGTCATTTTCCAGAACAATTTAAAATCTCCACTATAATACCTATTCATAAATCTGGGGATACGCATAAATTAGACAATTACAGACCAATATCCCTTGTTTCAAACCTATCAAAAATATTCGAAAAATGCATAAAATTTAGAGTCATTGAACACTTAGAAAAATATAAAATTCTATCGAAAAACCAATACGGCTTTCGTAAAGATCTAAGCACTGAGGATGCCATATATGAATTGACAAAAAAATATTTATAAATCTATCGATAAAAAAAAGAAATGTCTTGCCATATTCCTAGATTTAAGAAAAGCTTTCGACACCGTTAATCATAATTTACTCATTAAAAAAATAACTCGACTGGGCTTCAAAAAAGACACACTAAAATTAGTATCAAACTATCTTAAAGACAGAACACAAAAAACAAAAATTGGGAATAATTATAGTTCAGAGACACAGATAAAAAACGGAGTTCCGCAGGGAACTGTTCTTGGCCCGATTTTATTCTTAATTTATATTAATGATTTATGTAATTTTGAAATCCCTGGTAAAATTGTTTCTTACGCCGATGACACGGCAATAATAGTGGATGGTAATAATTGGACAGAAACTTTTTCGAAAGCAACTGTATGTATTTCACTCGTTCCAAAATGGTTAAAATACAACAAACTTGTCTTAAACTACAGCAAAACATTTTACTTACCTTTTTATAAAAACATGAAAAACAAACCAAAAGACAACCTTAAAATTAGAATCCATAATACAACTTGCAATCAAGAATTGTGCTTCCTGTGCAACGAACTCGCTAATGTCAAACATATAAAATATTTAGGAGTATCAATAGATATTAATCTTAACTGGAAATCACATATTAATCAAACCACTTCTAAACAAAGATATCTTACCTACATATTATATAGACTCAAGGAAATTTTAAACGCTGAAAAATTGAAAATGATCTACTTCTCTCTGGTGCAATCTGCAATCACTTATGGCATAATAGGATGGGGTGGTGCACCTGATACGTTCATTAAGCCTCTACAAATAATTCAAAAACACATAATTAAAGTCATATATAACAAAAATAAAACATTCTCGACCGACCTATTATACAAGGAATCTAAATTATTTAACATTCGTAAATTATTTATATTACAAACTATGAAATATTTATTTAAAAACAAAAATAATTTCAAAATAAATGAAAATAGAATGAGCAAAAGAACAAATAATATATTTTACACCCCTCAAACCAATACTAAATTAATGCAGACACATAGCAGTTTCATTGGTCCTCGTACATTTAACCTTCTACCACTACAAACTCAAATGATAAATAAAAAGATAGAATATATTAAAGAGGTAAAATTATGGCTAAATGAGGCAGATATTGAAACGCTTTTACTATAAATTTATTGATTCTTTCTTCAACTCACTTGCTGAAACTTTATAAACTATTGTACATAATGTTTTCTCTTTACTTTTTATAATAACTATAAACAAAAAAAACTTTTCTACTAATGTATATTATACTTTAGGTACTTGAAATATAGTAATCGTTTTATATTACCCACACTCACGCAGTGCCTTAGTGGGTTTTCATTTCTTGTGTATACTATTTGGTATTATATATTGTGTTATTATATACTATCTATTAATATGTATAATATGTGTAAAGAAATGAAAATAAATAAAGTATTAAAAAAAAAAAAAAAGCATTCGCATATCTTGATCTCTTCTGTGATAATTTCAGTAACTCTCTTTAATTTTTACATGGTTTACTTTGCGTGTGTGTTTGATTTTTGGTGATTTCTTAGGTTCCAAGTTTTTTTGGTATTATTTTTAATTTTTTTAAATAGTCTGCTATAGTGTTGTTTTTTAGAGTTTCGTTTTTTTATACTTATTTGGTTACGTATTTTAGTAAATTCTATTTTCAGTAATAGGTTACAGGGTTCTTTTTTATTTTTATTTTTTAATTTTTATTTTATTTTAAAACCAACAGTTATAATTATTACAAGGTATGGTGTAGTAAGTGTTAATTATTTAACCAATAATAGGTTTTCACTTAGGTATTTTAATTATTTAGTGAATATATATAATATTTATGTAAGAAAAAAAGTTACATTGGCCTAAAGGGATGGGATGGCGGAAGGGAGGAGTATGGGATGGATCTAGTCTGTGTAATGTGTAGCATGTACGTTAGCCTGGGCCGCCATTGTATGGCGAAAAAAAAATTGACTTATTTCAATAAGCGCTACCGATAAAAAGTTGTCTTAGGTCTTTGTTGTTAATAAAAAATAAAAAAAGTCGTTGAATGTTATCATTTTTAGGTTCCATTTTGCGATCGAAAATTGATTAAAATACATTTTTTGTGAATTATTCCCAAGTGATAGGGTAATGAAAGAGTTATAATTACAATTTTCACAATAATTTATTTAGTATTAAATGCTGTTTCAACATTAAGAATTTAACTCATAAACATTACAGATATCGTATAGAAATAAACGTAATCAATTATTCCGGTATGAAATCACGCTTGGTTTCAATTTTTGGCATATTTTTCTGGAGATTATGGTGGTAGTAATAAGGCCTTCCCTGTTCTTCTTGCCACACACTTTCGAAGATGCTTCAGTTACAACCTTCACACAGCGTTCTACCGATTGTGTGTGACAGGGGAATCTCTCAAATTTTATGAAAATGGAACTGATTTCTGAAGTTATGTTAAGATCCTCCAGGTCTTGTTTTGTTACACCTTCTAAAATGGGAGGATATGTGATCGGCGTATCTTGCCAAGATATCATATCAATATAGCATTGTGTATTAAAATTCAATGTTGGTAATTTAAATGTTCGGAGCTCTGTCCGAGAAAACTCTCTGGCTTTCAACAAACGTCTTATCCCAAGTTCTTTGATGATAGGGGATTCATCGGTTATCATTGATAAGAGTAAATTTTCCGGATGAGCGTAGTAAGCATTTCGCTGTATTACGGGATAAATGATGGCTTTTAATTCGTCCGGAAGATAGCGCGAATAGTTTATCATATTATTAATATGCCTCGCACCATCTTTGCACGACCCATGTAGTTTTATATCAAACCACATGGGAACATATACCCTCATGATAAATGTGGTTAATATGTCCAGATTTTCTGATGGCGTTGCGCATCCAATATACAGTCGTAGGATACGACTCGCTGTAGTAAGCCATCGTACATGTGACATCACTCCTGGGTTTCTTTTGGAAATATCAGGATGACAACGTCCGCTGGAAACTGTTTTGAAAATATCGAGCAAGTATTTTTGATCGGTGCTTAAATCAGCATGCAGGACATCGGTTGAGTACTCCACATAAATATTTTAAAAATATTGAACCGGCAAATTATGACAATTATGAAGAGCCGAATCTACAGAGCCGGAAAAAGCACGAGGTCCAGTAGTTGTGCCATCCAACTTAATAATCAAATGGCGAAGAAGCAGCTCGTTGCAATGAAAAAGACAGATCAGCTACTGTACTGGACGATTTAAGTGTCTCTCCATCGTTCGAATCATACCACCAGTTGTTCTCGTGTTAACATTTGTACCATCACAACCAATTGCTTTTAAATGGTCATGTGAAATGTTTTGAAAAGCAAAGTATTCTATAATTGCTTTGGTTATATTAACGGCAGTGCCTGACCTAGGGGTTATATGTGTTAAGAAATGAGATCCTGGTTCCACGATTAACGATACGTGTTCTTCAAGTACCGTGCTTTTATAATATTTCTGTCCTTTTTTTATATTAACCAAAGTCTTGTCTTTTCGATCATCAAAAAATAATCCACTTACCTTATCCCAAGTCTTTGATTTCATGAGTATAGATCTGATACGCAGACGTGCGCGACGCAGTGTATTTTTATCTATTACTTTATTAGTATTATCCTGCGTTATTATGTTGCAATCATTTAAGAAGACAGAAGCGATTGCTGCACCAGCTCGATCCGATATCCTGAACCTGTCACAGATCTTGGAGAGAACTGTAAAAGATGGAGATTTGCTGGTCGTCGGAAAAGCAGTGGTATTAGTCTTAAGTAGCCTACTTGATTTTGCGATCGGAGAAGATGATTTTGATGTTGAAGTGGAAGATAATGATACAACGTCTACAAATTCTTTTTCTTCACACACCTGGTCTTTTATTTTAGTGAGATCTTTTCTCTTTCTCTTCATAGATTTTTCCATTTGTTTCGTAGTCGGTGTATCAACACTGCCGATGAACATTTTTCTTTCACCTCTTTGGTCTTTCAAAAACTGTTTTTCTTTAAGGGAAACTTTCCTTGCTTTCGAACAAGTACAATAATTGTCTTTAAATTTACAAAAACAAATATCGAACAGTCGGGAGCTTGTTTCCTTAAATTGAGATACTTTTTTTTAAGACAAACTGTATTTCTTTGTTCTTTTCTGTCTTCCACAGGAATTTATACTTAAGATGATAAACCTTAATAATTTTCGCAATTCTTTCTTTCGAAATAGTTATTTCTTTCTAAAATACTTGAAATTACCTTCAAAACAATATCACGTAACGGAGGGTCTTTGGGGCCATGGATCGATTTCCACTCCGATCGCTCCCACTCACAACACTTTTTTGTGTCGTATTACTACAAAAATAAAAGATTCTAGTTATATACAGTAAAGCTACATACTTTATCAAAGAAGATTTCATAAATGCACATGATTAAACTGATCCAGAATACTTTATAATGACACTGAAAAAAACTAATTTTTAGCATATTTTCTCCAACTTTAAAGGCAAAGTGGAGCCTTAAGATATTTTTTGATTTTGTTTAAAGTATATTATTTTGATGTTTTAGATACAAAGACAACTTTTTATAAGTAGCGTCAAATGGAATTCTGAAGAAAAAAAAATCGGCCCACACTAATGTACGTATGTGTATTAATAAAAAAATAATAATGATACTCTAATTATTTATTGATTTTAGGTTTGAAATTGTGGGGTGCTGAGTTAAATAAGTCTAATTAACTGTATGAAGTATTCAAATTGTATGAAGCACGGTGAATAAAAGCATTTTGTTTTGAGTTCGTGTTACATTGAGGGATGTTCAATGTGTGATTTGGTATGGTTTGTCTGATGGGTACTCTTAATTGAATTCTTTCTAGTAATTTCGGGCAATCTATCACAGAGGTAGCAATTTTTTGTAAAAATAGTACGTCTGCGGAGTTTTTACGACTTTCCAGTGACGAAATCCTGAAAAACGCTGCTGACTCCTCGTGACTCAGATGAGGACGATAGGCCCGAAAATCAAGGTATCGTAGAAAACGATATTGCACTTTCTCAATCCTTTCTATGTGTGACTTATACGTGAGATTCCAGACTTGAGAGGCGTACTCCAGAGAACTGCGTACATACGCAAAGTACAGCATTTTCATGGTATTTACTTTTTTAAAACTTTTGCAGGTTCTGAGTACAAAGCCAAGTACCTTGGAAGCTTTTGCAACCATGGATTCGATATGGCGCTCAAAAAGTAATTTCTGATCTAACACTTCTCCCAGATCCTTAGCCTCTGACATTTTGCTAAAAGAAATGGGATTTTTATTTCGGGTGAAGCTGATGGTGCCACATTTTTTACATTTATTTGCAGGTTGTGTTCTGCACAATAAATATTTGGGCGATTTAGATCTTCTTTCACGCGGGTACACTCATTGATATACGTGACAGGGGAGAATATTTTCATGTCATCTGCGTATAATAAAGTTCTGGAGTGGTGAAAACATTCCTCAACGTCATTAATATATATATTAAAGAGTAATGGTCCCAATAATGACCCCTGGGGTACTCCCGATGCACGGTTTCCCAGTTCGATTTATAGCCACCGACGACTACTGCTTGGCTACGGTTTGCTATATAGGACGAGAGCCATCTGAGGAGGTCTCCGTGTACACCGATTTGTAAAAGTTTTCTCAGCAACATATCATGAATAACTAAATCAAAAGCTTTGCTATAATCTGTATATATTGCATCTACCTGTATACGCTGATCCATGTTATCTTGTAAGAATTCGGTGAATTCCGTTAAGTTAGTGGTTGTAGATTTCCTCCTCATAAATCCATGTTGGTTATTATTGAGTGACGATCTCAACGCCGAAAACATCTGGTCATATACATTTTTTTCGAAAACTTTACTAAAGATGCACAGCTTTGAAATTGGCCTATAATTTTCGACGTTAGATTTTTGGCCATTTTTGAAGATGGGAGTTACAAATGCCGTTTTCCAAGTGTTTGGGACTATTTCCTCTTTAAGGGAGCGACTAAAAATTATGGATAGCGGTTTAAATAGGCTGCGGGCACATTTGTTTATGAAGAAAGGGGGAATTTTATCTGGGCCTGCGCCTTTTTTGGGATCTAAATCTTCAAGGTGTTTCTGTATATGATGCTGGTCGACTTCAATGTTATTAATGCTAGCAACACAGAGCTCTTTGGGGTTGTCCGGTAGGATCTGGATGTTTCGAGCATTATTGTTGTAGACAGACATGAAATATTTAGAGAATAAGTTACAGATGTCAGACCCATTTTCAGCTTTTTCGTCTTTAAATAATAGTGTTTGGAACACCGTGGGATTTGGAGTTGGATTTTATGTAATTTCAAACTTTTTTTGGGTCGGAGGATATATTATGTTCGATTTTTAATAAGTAAATATTGTGGCAATCCCAATTAAGTTTTTTGTGGCGTGATCTTAGTAGAGAAAGTGGCGTAATCAGATGGGTTTTTGTATATCTTAAACTTTTTAAAGTATTTGTATTTTTCTGATGTCAATTTAATGAGGGCCGAATTATACCATGGCGGGTATTTAGAATTCCTACATAGTTTTTTTGGAATGTGGGCGTCTATAAGATTATTTAATTGTGAATAGAATTTTTTTAATGCCGTGTTTACATCACCAATCGAAAGGAGCTCATGCCAGTTTAACTGGTCGAGAGACGAATTAATTTGTTCGTAATCACCGCGCCTAAAGACGTAACCGCTTTTTAGTTCCTCCACTAGTGGATCGGGTTCAGAAAATGAAACTACCATGATTAGTGAGGTGTGATGAAGGTATTTTGAAATTAATGGTTCATCACATGCAGAGACCGTGACGAAGTCAATACATAGGACGAGATCAAGAAAGTGACCGTTGGTATTTGGAATTCCATTATATTGGTGCAATCCAGAAAAATGCATGCAGTCTATAAATGATGTGCTAACAGGCGATAAGCGATCACTGGGTGTAAAGGACGTATTATTTATTTTATTTTATTTATTTTTTTTATTATGTAATAATTAAACAGTTTTCAATGTATAAAATTGATTCATTAAGTGTACGAAGGCATCATGCAGATGCTCTATTCCTATATAAATTAATTAATAATAATATTCAATGCCCAGAGTTGCTAAATAATATTAAATTTAATGTTCCTGCACGTTTAACACGGTCTTCTATCCTGTTTAAAATCAATCAAAGCAAAACGAACTGTAGACAAAATTCTTGCCTGAACAGAATATGTAATAATTACAATAATTATTCAATATCGACATCTTCAATTGCGAATTTACTAAATATAAAATGACCTTAAAAGAGTATTTCACTGATGTTTCTTGAATTGATGTTTCTGATGTTTATGTTTCTAGTATTTATATATTTATAATCCTGTTATGGTATGATTTATATGCACAACATTGTCTTCTTATGGTTATGGTTATGATATGATTTATGATATGATTTATATGCACAATATTGTTTGTATTCTTATGGTTACCAATGTATCGATAATCTTTTATTTTATATAAATTTTAGTTTTTTTTTTTTTTTTTTTTTGTATTATTTTGTTCTATTATTTTATACAATTCTTTGATTTTATATAATTATAACTTCACATTTCTCATAAATTTAATTATTTCTTCTAATGCTGTCTTACGTAAAGTCACAAGGAGGAAATCCGTAATTGGTTTTATTTTGGCTATTTTACTTATGTACAATCTGTAAAAATGTAAACTGTTGATTTCCCAAAAATGAATAAATAAATAAATAAATAATAATATTTGCTAACAATAATGATATATAAAAATTAGTAATCACAATTTTTTTGATTTTTTTTTTTGATGTTTCTCTTTTATGGAAGCAGACGCTTGTGTTTAAAAGAGATGCTGAGTATCGAGATGAACATTATTTATGTAAGTATTCTTATTAATAATTTAAGGAGTTAAGAATATTAAAAATATAATTGTATATCAACAATGTACAATTTAACGATTTATAACGTTACATTAACAACATTCAACAATGTACAATTTAACGATTTATAACGTTACATTATTTAATTGACGAATTTCGTTATTTTGATTTTTTACCTTGAAATGTTCTTTGATCGCTTTGAGTAGGGTTTTGTCGTCTTCGATTTTTCTGATATTATCAGGTAGGTTATTAAAGTATTGTTTGCCTAGAAATGTGTAATGATGTTGTGCAAATGAGGTGTTACATTTTTGTATTGGAAGTATATGTTTTTGACGAGTACGTCTTTCAGTTGAAAAACTGTGATTTTGTTTTTCTTTTATTATTTGAATTATTATGTTTTTTCGGATAAGATCATTAAATTTTAGTACTTTAAATTCTTCAAATATAAGTTGAGTTGGATAATCTCTCGGTTTTTTCAATATTATTTTAACAATCAGACGTTGTACAATTTCAATAGGTAGGAGATTAGTTTTGTATGCGGATCCCCAACTGCTTACACTGTATTGGAGATTCGATTGTACTAATGCGTAGTAGACTGAAGTTAAATTTTCCAATGATAGAAAGTTACGCAGTTTCAGAAAAATATAAATTAATTTCCTTATTTTGTTAATGGTAAGGTTAATTTGATCTTTCCAGTTAAGGTTTTTGTCCATTATTATTCCTAAGTATTTAATTTTATTTGTAATTTGTAGTGTGGAACAATTTATTGTACAGTGATTTGTATTATGTTCTTTAAAGTTGTCGTGTATAATTATGTCAAAGTTTTGTGGAATATCGTTTGCTTTTATTGCGAATGGCAATACTTGGGTTTTTTCGCTATTTAGGGATAGTAGGTTTATATCAAACCAGTATTTGAGTAGATTTATGTCTTCTGTTGCTTTTTGTTTTACTCCTTCCCATGTATTATCACTTTCAATGAGTACTGTATCGTCCGCGTATGAGGTTATACTACCTAGAATTGACTGTGAGAATATCCCGTTTACATATAAGATAAATAGTAATGGACCCAGTACCGTACCTTGTGGGATTCCATATTCAGACGTCTCTTCATCGCTGTATATATTGTTTATTTTGACATACTGTGGGCGATTCTTTTAGTAGCTTTTTATCCAATTTGCAACATTCTCCTGAATGTTCAGATTATCTAATTTTTCCATAATTTTTGAGTGATATATGCTGTCAAATGCTTTACTTAGGTCTATGAAAATGCCTGTTGTATTGTGGTGAACGAATATTATAACACGTTTGTATTTGATATGTTATTTATTAAACCAGCCCAGCTGGCGATCTGTTGACAAGTGGTGACAGCTAGGGTTTGTGAAGCACAGACAATATATTAGGAAATGGCCATAGATAACATTATACTAATAACACCAACATCCCTCTTTTCCTAATAAAGAAAAACAAGTCAAGACAAGATGAACATTACAAATATAAATTTTTCTTTTCAAATAAACATAATTCATGACATAGTAATAAACTGTAAGTGAAATACAATTACCAAATTTAATTATAATCAGATGGATTATATCTATCAGGTTTATTAACAATTCTGCCCGAACGAGTTCGAATGCTTGCCTCATTGTTTGTCAGCTCATCAGAAGTTGTAGGACCTGGATAAAACGGGATGGAATGAAAATCATTGTCAAAACGTACACCTTTCTTCGATGAACTATTTCCATTGCATTGCAAGTAGCTAGCCCTAATATAGTTTGACATGATTTCAACTCAGTGATGACAAAGGGAATGGACATATTTTTATCATTATTATAAAAACAATTTAACTTACAAATTCCTTTTGTAGGAATGTTAGTACCACCGAATGAATTTATTTTAAATGCTGTTTCTGTGATAATTTTTTCTGACAAACCAAGTTTATTAAAATTTGTAAAAGACATAACATTTACATTGGCACCGGTATCTATAAGACATGAAATTATAACATTATTTATTCTTAAATTAATGTGCCATGAATTCAATGTTGAATTAATATTGTTACAATTTAATGTATCAATTGTATAGTCGTGGTTGGGTATTTTACTTTGTGACAATGTATTAACATTAATTTTCCAACCTTTCAATTTCCTATTAAAACAAAATTTCGAATAATGCCCAATCTTGAGACAATTAAAGCATTTAGCTAATGATGCCGGGCAGTTTGTGCGGTGAATTTGTCCACATTTGGTACAGACTCCGCCCTGACTTCCGGATTGACCTCTGGATAGACTGCTCGGACTTCCCGATGGACTTCTGGAATGATTGCTCGGACTTCCGGATTGACTTCTGGAATGGCTTCTGGCTGATAGTGAAGATGAAGAAGGGCTTCGTAGAACTTGTTGTATAATATTCCCCTCAAGACTTCTTGTGTTTTCCCTCGATACAACAATCGCTCTTGACAAATTAATCGCTTTTTCCAAGTTTAACGACGTTTCTTGTAAAAGTCTTTCTTTCAAGTAGTAAAGATTTCGATTTAGGTTACATATGAATATGTCCTTTATTAAGGATGTTTGTAGATTGCCGAAATCACAAGTTTGACTTAGATTTTGTAGCGAAGCAATAAAATCTTCGACTGTTTCAAACCAGCCCAGCTGGCGATCTGTTGACAAGTGGTGACAGCTAGGGTTTGTGTAGCACAGACAATATATTAGGAAATGGCCATAGATAACATTATACTAATAACACCAACAATGTCTAAACATTTTTTAATCTTATCTAAGTTTTCGTATATGCGTGAAGTAACTTTTGAAATTGCATCTTGTGTGCTGCGCGCTTTTCGGAATCCATATTGGTTATTGTGAAGTATTTTGTTGTTTTCAATAAATTCCATGAGTTGAGATTTTAAAATTTTTTCGAATATTTTTCCAATATTAGAGATTAGAGAAATTGTTCGATAGTTGGCAACATTAAAGGTGTTTCCACTTTTAAATATAGGCGAGATAATTGTTTTCTTATAATTTGATGGAAATATTCCCTTTTAAGGCACAGATTAATCAGGTGAATTAATGGTTTTATCACATAGTTTTTAATAGATTTTATAATTTGGATCGTTATATTATCATATCCTGGCGACGAACCTCCGTTCATATTTTCAATTATTTTTAAAATATCTACTTCACTAGTCATTTTAAATCGGGACAATGAGTTTATATTTTGTATATCTTCAATAATTGGTTTTGTAGTGATCTTTTCGTCACGTTAATTTTTTTGGCTAGGTTTTGCCCAACTTTTGCGAAGAAAGAGTTGAATACATTTGCCCATCTTTTTGGATTTACACTAGCGTTTATTTTTACTTTATTTTCATCTTCAATTTCATTGATTGGTTTATTTTGTTTATCATTTTCTATTGCACAATTAATTGTTTTCCAGATTATTTTTGGGTTATTTTCGGAGTTTATTATTTTATGTTTATAATTCTCATCTTTACTGATTTTAATTATGCGTGTCAGCTTATTTTTGTATTTTATATTTGCAATCCAATTCTTTGTCATTTGGGAAATTAAATGTTTTTTTGTAAAGTTTACTTTTTTCTCTGATTGATTTTTTTTTTTTTTTTTTGGTTTTTTGGCATTTTACCCTGAAAAGAGTGCTTTGTGCCGGTAACAGTTAAAGTGGATAAAAAAATTCGGTTAATCTATTGGGAGAATAATAAAACAAATTAAATATTGGACTCATTTAGATCGCTAAAACAAATTAAATGTTGAATTCATTCAGGTTAATAAACTTACATAAAGCTGTATGAACACGAGAATTGTTAAGAGATAAAAGGTATGAAATGTTAAGGGGGACTGGTGTGTGATTTTAATAAGACGGCGGTATATGTTCTTGAAAGATGAATGGTTTTTACAGTTAAAGAAAACGTGGTCGAGGGTTTCCTCTTCCACACCGCACTGGCAGACCGGATCATCCAAAACTCTAATTCTAGCCAAGTGGGATGCAATTGAACAGTGACCAATTCTCATTCTCGAAATACATGAAATGAATCGTTTTGACAGTTTTTTACCGTGAAACCATGGCTTAGCAGGGATATGGTTTTGAATTCCAGCATAGAAAGATCCAGTTCTTATTTTAGAGACTGCCCAATTTTCTTCCCAGGCGCGAGTCATGTTGGATTTAAGAATCGGGAAGACATCGGAGATAGGGATTCTAAAATTTAGTGGGATAGTTCCGGAATCTGAACCAGATTTGGCGAGAAAATCGGCCATCTCATTACCCTCTATACCCAAATGGGCAGGGATCCAGGCCAATATCGTCTCAAACCCAGATTCACTTAGAGAATTGAGAAGATTTTTTATTTTACATATAATATTGTCTTCCGGATAACATAGAATATTTGACATAATTTTAGTTAGAGCACTTAGCGAATCAGTACATAGTAAGGCTCGATGAATGTTGAGAACCTGGATTTGATTTAGCGCTTATTCAATTTCAAAGCATTCAACTGTAAATATGGAAACTTCTTTCGGTAATTTATAAGTGAAATTGATGTTGAATTCGGGACTATAAATCGATGCTCCACATCTTTTATTTTCAAATTTGGAACCATCTGTGTAAAGGATGGAAAATCCAGGGAATTTTGAAGCCACAATGCTTTTAAAACAGTCATCCACATTATGAAATTTATTTGGGGAAGATCAAATATTCTTCCAAAAGTCTGATGTTATTGTGTTCGGCATAAAAGTGATTGCCTTAAATGGAATATGGTATATAGGGAGATTGGGAACTTCTTGAAGATATTGGAGGGAAGATGACAGAGAATTATAGAGATGAAAACTTTTAATTAGGAGAGGAAAACATTTTTTTTCACTCAATCTTTTGTTAGAATTCAAATTAACACTTAGCCGATTAAGACTTTGTTTAATAGGATGATGTGATAACGATAAAGCCTTGAAAATATATTTATTGGCAAGGAATTGCCTTCTGAAATGTAATGGAGGCTCCCCACATTCCACCTGAAGCGCATTAATTGGAGAAGACTTCATAGCTCCAATAATCATTCTGAGGGCTTTTGATTGAATTCTTTCCATTTTCTTATCTAAATATTTAGGGAGGGGGTCAAAAGGAATGTGCCGTAATCCAAGTGGCTCCGAACTAGGGAATTATACATTAATTTAAGAGTGGTAGGATGAGATCCCCACCATACTCTGGAAACTGCTCGCATCATATTAAATCCCTTTTCACACTTTGTAGAAATTATCTGAATGTGTGGAAGCCAGGAAAGTTTATGGTTCAAAAGAAGACCAAGGAATTTGATTTGAGTAGCGGTTTGTAGAGGCACATTATCAATAGAGATTGAGAAGTGGGGAATTTTTCTTTTGCGCGTGAAAGCTACAACCGTTGTTTTAGATGCCGCCAGATTCATCCCATTTATTGACAACCAGCTTTTAATATATTGTAAAGCCAAATTCATTTCCTTAGATGCAAGAATAATATTTTATGTAACAAATATATAAGGATATCATCCGCAAAGTAAAGTCGCTTGATAGAAAAAGGAATTACTGAGTCTAGGTCGCTTAAATAAATATTAAACAACAGAGGACTGATAACAGAACCCTGGGGTAAACCTCTCCATAGTTTACGCCTTAAGCATTTAGAGGAAGACTCAATAATAATGGACCTATCTGTGAGCAAATTAATAATAAATTGGACTAGTTTCGGGGGGATTTGTTTTTTAATTAGCTTTTCTTTCAAAACATTCAGTAAAACATCATCGCAAGCTGATGAAAGGTCAAGGAATGTGGCCAATGTATAAGAATTTAGGGATTGAGAAACTCGGATATTTTTATTTATTTATTTATTTTATTTTATTAGGTACAATATTTTTTACAATTCAAGGTTTTCAGTAATGTAGGACTCACTGGGTGGCTTGCCCGTGCTGAGGCCTTCATTTTATAATATAAAAAAAACTACATAATACATTTAATGAGAAAAATTATACATTTAAAATTAGAAATACATAATAATATATTTAAATTTTTTTTTTAAAAATAGTACATTGAAAATAATCTTGTGTGTTTGTGAGTGATGTGTGTTTATATTGGTTTTGTGTGTTACGTGTAGGTTTTATATTTATTTTATGCTATGAAATTTTGGTAATATTGTCTTTTTTGTTCTTTAATCCATTTTGTAATTTTTTGTGTGAATTTATTTTTATTTTCCTCAATTTTAATATCAAGTTTTAAACTGTTGAAAGCTTTTATTGCGTGGTATTGGTAGTGTCTTTGTCCAAAGCTTGAATTTACTGTCAGAGTTTTTATATTTTCTTTGTACGCTTGTCTAACTGGTCTGTTAGTGTTATTTTGTTTATGTTGAAATTTTTTTTTTTGTCAAAAATGTAGTTTAGTAGTGTTTTAACGTATAATTGGCGTATATCTAGTACGTCACAGCTGTTGAATATTTGGTCTGTATCAGTCAGTCTATGTTTTTTTTTTGTATTACCTTTAAGATCGTTTTCTGTGCGGTTTCTATGTAATTGATTGCCGAGTTTGTTGCTCCTCCCCAAGCAATAATTGCATATTCTAGTATTGATTGGCAAAGTGCAAAATATATTGTTTTCAATTGTTTTATTTTATATATGTTTCTTATGTTTAGGAAAATGTGTATTGTTTTGAGAAGTTTATTTGTGATTTGTTTGATGTGAGGTGTCCATCTAAGGTTATGGTCAATTACGATTCCTAGATACTTTATTTGTTCTGTTTTTTCTAGAGGAGGTCAATCGCAGATGTTGGTGTTTAAACATTCGTGTATTTTTATGGTGTTTGTGTGGTTTTTTGGCTGTCCCGTGCTATTTATACTGTATGTTGTGAATTTTGTCTTTGATATGTTAAGTGTAAGTATGTTTGAGTCTAGCCATGTTTTCACTTGCGAGATATTGTTACGATGCAGGGCTAGACTCCTTTTGTTTTAATATTTTATTCATTAATTTATTCTGCATCATCACATTTATCCTCGCCGATTCTCTAAACTAGTTAGGAACTGGGCAATTGTCGCTGATATTGGTTTTAGTAAAATTTCGAATCATAATTTAAAATTTAAAATCTGTACCGGGCGGAAACAGAAAAAAACAAAAACACTTCCTTGCCTGCGGAGAAACCAGGGAGTGGGCCTGATCTCTCGGCAGACGACAGTCACAGTTTTCCGGAGTGAAATTGTTTGGGAATGGTTTCCCTTTAATCGGAGAGGCGAAGTCTAATCTTATATGCGGAGATTGCATAATAAAATCGTATAAATGGTGTAAATACGAAGTTCCATAGTTGAATTAGTTCCGTGGCTCGTTCGTTTATTGTAACCACGCGGGATCATGAATCGCAAAGGGAGTCAGACGTGTGATCTGCTTGAATCCGACCCATCCTTTATGGGATGAAGAAGCCAGTGGCTTAAAATATTGTGCCCGGTTCCCGGAAACCTAAGGATAGTATTCTTTCTCGCGGTTTAGCACTACGTCGACCGCATTTTCACCAAGGCCGTATTGAGGCCTATTTTTCCTTACATAAAGGGAATCCTCGCCAGGATACACGGATGCGACCGCGTGCACCAGATACCTCTTCCTCAGTCGCCAGATTACACATTTTCCTGCCACGGACAGTCGCCAGGAGGCGGAAATGAATCTACCTCTTGCTCCGGCTGGAGCCCCTAGGAACTCAGCCTGAGGAGGTGCTGCTCCAGCTCGAGTAGGATGTTACTTAATTAGATAGATAGATAAAGCGTGGTCGGAACCTTGGGGGTAAGCTTATATCTAACTTTCATTATATTGTTTTCGTTATAACTCACACGGTAGAGTGTGTAGTCTTTATTGTATTCGAAATAATATACATTCCTGTTACATCAAAATCTTCTTTCCTTGACTCTAAAGTACACATTGTAACTTGACACATTTCTGGTTTCGTACCCAACCCCCTGAGAACCCTGGGATCACAAACATTCTTGTGGGTATCTAATCCTCAAGAATTGGCGCTTCCAGTACTGGATAAAGTGTGTGATTCCACATTCATTATTATAACCTAAAATGTCTGGTGAGTATTGTAGGCTGCACGTAGCAAGTAACCTTAGCAACTACTCTACGTAGCAATATATACACTATTCCAATCCTTAGATTTGAAGAGTAAAACTGTGTCATCAGCATAGCTAACTATTTCACCGTCTATTTTCATGCTGCAAAGTTCATTTATGTAAATAATAAAAAGAACGGGCCCTAGTATGCTTCCTTGTGGAACTCCATATGTAATCGGCAGTGGTTTACTAGTATGGTTGTTAATTTTGACTTGTTGTGTTCTGTTACTCATATAACTTTTTAATAGTTGAAGTTCCTTGCCTTTGATACCCATGTTTTCTAATTTTTTAAAAAGTGAATTGTGGCAGATTGTGTCAAAGACTTTAGCTAAATCTAGATATATAGCTATGCATTTGTACCCTTGATCTAAGTTGCTATGTATATAATCTATTGTACGTGCCAAAGCTTCTTTTGTGCCTATTTTGTCTCTAAATCCATATTGGTTATCCGAAATTAATTTGTTTTCTTCTAGGTATTTTATAATTTGGTTTTTTAATACTCTTTCGAAAATCTTTGAAAGCGAGTTTAACAGAGTGATTGGTCTATAGTTAGTTATTTCCATTTTGTCTCCGGATTTATAAATGGGGATCACTAGTCCTTTTTTAAGAGTACTAGGAAAGCAGGAGTGTGTTATACTAAGGTTGATTAAGTGTGTTATAGGTTTTAAAATTTCATTTTTTAATATCTTAATGCAATCCGTTGTTATCTCATCTAATCCAGGAGCAATTCGGTTTTTCAATGTGTTTATTATTTTGTTAATTTCCTCTTCCGAGGTTGTTTTTATTGTAAATCTGTGTTGTGTCGGGTTTTTATTGATATTTGATCTATTTGTTTGTGGTAAAGTGTTTGTGTTATGCAATTTGCGGTTTGCTAAAACTTTTCCTATATTTGCAAAGAAGTTATTCACATGATTTGCTATAGTTTCTGTATTTGTATTGGCATCTAATTTTTTTGAGTTAATATTTAGATTTGCAAAAGTATTTTTCTGTTTGTATTTTTGTGTGTATGTAACTACTTTTAATATTTTCCATATTTCCTTTGGGTTATTTTTTTCTTTTTTAAGTTTTTCTCTGTAGTACAATTCTTTAGCCACTCTAATAATTTTCGTGCAGATGTTTCTATATCTTTTATAGTAGTTAAGTTGCTCCATGTCGTAGGGTGTATTTTTAATTTGTTTGTGAATTTTGTCTCGTTTACGAATACAGTTTAATATTCCCTGTGTTATCCATAGTTTAATTTTTTTTTGCTTTGTGTGTGAGTTTTACTTGTTTTATAATAGTGTTATTATTTATTTCTTGTGCTAACATGTTATTAAATTTATCCCAGGCCTCTTCCACGTTCTCTATTTGGTATATTGTACTCCAGTCTATTTTTTGAGTTTTTCTTTCAAGTTTGAGTAGTTAATTATTTTTTTTGTGAATATTTTATGTTGGTTGGGTTTTGTGTTTTCGGTGTCTATTGCTATCATATTCATATAGTGGTCTGTGATAGTGCTTTCAAGTACTACGGTTTTGGTTTTTAGTTTTGTTTTGATCATTATATGATCTATACAACTTTTTGTGTTTTGTGTGACTCGTGTTGGAACCTTTATCGTTGGCTCCAGTCCATGCTGTGCTAGTAGTGTTAGGTATTCTATGTTTTGTGGGTGTCCGTTTTGTAAGATGTTTATGTTTAGGTCTCAAATGATGATGATATTTTTATTTTTGTTGATTTCTTTTAAAGTGTTGTTAAGTGCAGTTAGGAAATGTGTAATATTGTTTTTGGATGGAGATCTGTACATCGCAAGAATACACGTTTCTTTATCATATGTTATTTGTATGCAGTTGGAGTCTATTATGTGTATTTCTTTGACAATTGTGTTTATTTTATCATTGATGTATATAACTATACCATCATTTTGATTTTTGTGTTTTTTTGTGTGGTGTGTGTTATAGTTTTTGATTGTTTTTGGTACATATTTATCGTTCAACCAGCATTCTGTCAGCACAATTATATCAAAATTATAATCAAGCTGTTGCAGGTATATCGTAAATTCATCAAAATTTTTAATTAATTGACCTAATGTTTTGGTGTAATATTTTGATTCTATTTTTTTCTTTTGTGATGTTTGTCCATAGATTAAAATCGTTTGTACTTACACAGTAGTGTTGACTGTCCGGGTCAATTGTGAACAAACTTAAATTATCCGTTGTAGATTTCTTTTTCCGAAAACCATACTGATTTGGTGAGATAATATCTTGACTTTCAACAAACCACTCTAGTCTGTTTTTTATCAAACGCTCCGCTACTTTCATCAAACATGATGAAAGAGCAATAGGTCGATAAGACGAAATTTCAGATGGATTTTTTCCAGGTTTTAAAATGGGAATGATTTTTTGAGTTTTCAAATCATCCGGAATTAGTCCTGTTTCAAACATATTATTAATAAGAGATAAGAAATATTCAACCGCCATATCAGAAAATGATTTAATGAAACTATAAAATATTCTATCGGGACCCGGAGCAGAGTCAGAAAGGGCTCTTATCACTCGTTTCATCTCATCAATGGAGAAAGGAGCATCTAGCCAGTTAGAGTGAGATGGATACGGCTTAATAGAAGGCATTTCTTCACATCCGGCAACTGATGGGGGGTCTATTTTATCCGCAAATCCTATAAGAATTTCTTCTGATATATGTTTGATTCTCGGCGGAGAATACGATGATCCGAATTTTTTTAAGTCAGACCAAACTGAAGACTGGGGAGTTTCCGGAGACAGGTTCTCACAGAACTTTCGCCATCCAGCGCGTTTCTTATTTTTCAAAATTCGTTTGGTTTCTGCCTGGGCTTTTTTAACTGATAAAAAATTTTCTATTGACATACACTTACGAAAAGAGGAAATTGATATTTTTCGAGAGTTGACGGAGCGAGTGCATTCCTCGTCCTACCACGGAGTAGAGTGTTTTATTTTAATGTTCGCATTGCGTTTCGGGATGGATTTTTCTGCTGCATTTATAACCATAGAAGGAAACGTCTCACATTGCATTCTGATGTCTCCCGGGGACGATTTTGTTAAATTAATAGTTCAGAAGAGAAAGTGCTCCAATTCGCATCTTTCGTTCTAAATTTGAGATTATTTTTAACTGGGAATAAGTGTTAAATTGATGGTGGAAGCGGATTATAATTGGGAAATGATCACTAGAGAGGGGATCGTTTAGGATGTCCCAAGAGCATTTAGATGTTAACGAATACGAACAAAGAGATATATCAACAGCACTTTTCCGATGATGAGGGGGGGAGAATCTGGTTGGAGATCCGTCATTTAAAAAACATAGGTTATGGGTATCAATAAAATCTAAAAGATTGCGGCCAGAACGATTTGTTATTTCGCTACCCCAAGAAGGGGAATATGCATTAAAATCTCAAAGGATCATATAAGGGGAACAAATCTGGGTTATTATTGGTGCCCATTCATTTTCAATAAAAGTCGTAGAGGGAGGAATATATATTGACAATATTGTGATATCAGATAAGACAGCTGCTATTATCTGGATATCGTCGGAGGGAGTATGAATATTAATTTGTTTAAACGGGATAGAATTATGGATTATCAGAGCCGAGCCGCCTTTACCATCCGGTCTGTCGTGTCTGAGACAACAATAACCTGGAATTCTTAAGTGAAAGGAGGGTTTTAACCGCGTTTCAGAAATGGCGGCTACTGAAACGTCGTGTTCGTCGAGTAATTGAATTAGGTCAGATTTATTAGCGAAGAGGCTTCTACTGTTCCACTGAAGAATTTTGTTCAGTTTCGAAGCCATTGGGGAGGCAAGATACGGTTTTACGCGTTGGACGGTACAGAAATTGTTGTTTGGAAGGATAGAAATTAAAAGGGTAATTAAAGTGTGTATAAAAGAATTATTATTCATTATTTCGGGGAGAGCAGGAGGGGAAGAATTACCATTAATGGCACACCCATTGGGCGTCTGGGATTTGGCATTCCCATTCGGGCTGGCCAAAATATTATTCAATTGTTTTTTATCAAGGTAAGGTGTATATTTTGGGTTGGGTTTGACTGGCTTGAGAATGGTTTCTCTGAGAGAAGATGACGTTGAATTTAAAAAGGTGGTTGTTTGGAAAAGAGCTGAGGACGATGTCATCTCTGCGAATGATTTTTTGGCAGGAGAGATTAACTTTGAGGCCTGGAAGTACGAAATGTTGTCGGTAGCCATTTTATGTTTTATGTTCTTCTGTCTTGTTAATTCCAGACAGGCTAGACTGACCGCGGTATGTGCACCCGAACAGTTAATGCAAATGGGATCATTGGAAGATTTCGGACATTGATCAAATGGGTGACCTTCTCCGCAATAGTAACAACGTGGGGGGGAGCGGCATACGGATTTTGAATGTCCGAACCGGCAGCAATTGAAACATTGAATTGTTGGAAATTTATAAACTTCGACGGGAAGCGAGGTATAATAAATTAACACACGAGACGGTAGGGATTGTCCCTCAAATGTAACAACAACAGACTGGGAAGGTTTCCAGATCGTGTTTCCATCAATAGAATCCATGTAGTTCAGTCGACGTACTTTTAATACTTTCGGGGTTACGTGGGAATTATTCAAAGCATCAACAATTTCAGCCTCTGGGATCTCCGCGGGAATTCCTCGCACAAGATCCATTCTCGAAAGGTTAAATGTAGGGATGAACGATTTATATTTATGATTTGAGAACGAGTCTATTTTTTTTACAAATCCATTTGCGGAAGCGGCAGTGATAAACTCGATAGATAATTTATATCGCCCTTCCGGTTTAATTGAACCGTTAACAATACCAAGGTTATTATTTTTCGAGTCAAATACGAATTTTCCAAAATCTAAAGGATGAATAAGTTTTCCCTGTTCAGTTCTCTGACTATTAACGGTAAATGGACCGGAAGCTGTAGCAGGATAAAGTAAGTCAGTACTTTTTGCTTTATCGCTAATTAAAGTACTTGGCTGGATGTTACTATTGGTGTTAAGGTCGTTAGAGGTCGAGGTTTGTTGAATCGGCGGTATAGATTTAACTTTCGATGGAATGTGAAGGCTATGCGATGGTCGTCGTTTACGAGATGGGAGCGCAATAGAAACCTGGCTCGTATTAGATTCCGAATCAGAAAAATCCAATATCGAAACTGGGTCGGGAGGCCTATCTTCGTCTTCCTCCATTATATATAAAAAAAACTTAACTTTTAAAAATAAAACTGAAAAAATAATACCCAGTCTATTTCATTGACTGTACAAACAAAAACGGATAAGCCGTAAGCAGGAATGCAAACAAATAGGTAAACGATAAACAAAATTAAATAAAATGTAACAATAATCTCTTATCTGTACGCAGCGCAGGAACGGGCGAACGGCACTAAGCAATAGTAAGGTACACACAACCACTGTTGACCGCGGCTCGAATCGGACTCTTGATTGAATTTAATAATCCCTGTGTGATCCACGGTTTCAAGAATTTATTTTCAGCTAAATTTCGATTTGGAATTTCCGTTTTAGAGTTTTCTATATGTATCGCTAGAATGTTTTCAAAGTTATTTGAGCATAATTCAACCTCTTGACAGTCAATTACTTGTTTCCAATTTTCCGCTTTCAATTTTGCAATTAATTTCTCTATGTTTAATTTGGTATATGATTTTTTTACTGACATGTTTTTTGTGTGAATTTCTTTGTTGTCTATTGGGAGACTTATAAGAATTTGTTATAATGGATTTGTCTGAGGGAAATTGCAACGTAAGTGCTGAAATTTGGATGAGGAAGCTTTCCATATTTTCACGATATGTTGATTGTTGGTCCTTTAGGGAGGTAAGCACAGCATATGTGAAGATTTGTGTGTTTGGATCCGTTGGATGCTAATGATATCCAGATGTCCTCAGCTCGCGAATGCCACCCTGGGTGCTCGTGAGCTACCAGTTCACGACGAACAGTGACTAAGATACTAATTTTAATTTATTTAGAGTCATTGGACCGAGGAAAATCGATAATTAAGTTTGTGTTTATTTTTATATAATTCCCAAATATTTTTGCAAAATGTTTAAAGAACGAAAAGTGTGTTAGTGTGAATAGATCCTTAGGGTAGGTGATGGGGATAAGGGAGGGAAGGGTAATTATAAGGTAAGATTATTTTTAAGTGCAGTTTATTTATTTTTTTAGTCATTTTTAATAAGTCTTTTGCCATCTAACCAGGAAGACTGGTTTTATTTGTTTTTATTATTGTTGAACTGTAAAAAATAATTTTGTTTTTTAGATAGTTTAAAAAGTTATTGTAGTTCAGTTCCGAGTCCTCGTTATTATTTATAGATAGTAGGTCTGTAGTATGTCAAGAATTAGTAGACTGTGATCAAATATTGAAGTGTCACAGTTTGTTATGGAATATGAGAGGTTTATGTCTGAGATGATGTGATCAATAATGGTGTTGTTGTTTAAGAGTGTTGCTTGCCATTGATATGAAATAAGTTCAGTCACCATAATTCCTTTAAAAATGCTCCAATGCATTATCTAAACCGCTTACAGTACTATTCAACCGCCTCTTGTTCCTTGGATATTTTCCAAGCCGCTGGAAATCGAGCTTCATTACACCTATCCTCAAAAAAGGAGACGACACTGACATAACCAATTATCGCCCCATTTGTATACAGTCAGTACTTTCTAAGCTTTTTGAATTAATGGTCCTTGATGAAATCTATCCCAAATTAATAAAACTAATCGACCAAAAACAACACGGTTTTATCAAAGGTAGATCAACCGCAACTAACGTAACAATATTTCAAAACTTTATATTAGAATCTTTTGCAAAAAATAAACAAGTCGACTGCATATATACAGACTTTTCAAAAGCATTCGACAAAGTAACCCATAAACTACTAACCCGAAAACTATTTGCCCTAGGAGTAAGAGACAACATGCTAAAATGGTTTACTAGCTATTTAACTAATCGTAAACTATTTGTTAAAATAAAATCTTTGCTATCGAAAGCTTTCTGTGCGACCAGTGGCCTACCGCAAGGTAGTCACCTTGGCCCGGTTTTGTTTCTCATTTTCATTAACGATATAACAAATTGCTTCGACGATGTCGAGGTATTGCTCTTTGCTGATGACATCAAGCTATACAAAAAAAATAACTGATGTAAATCATTGCCAAATACTACAATCAAATATTAATAAGTTTAAAGATTGGTGCGTACAAAATAATCTGTTTTTAAATGTAGACAAATGCAAAACCCTGACTTTCTGCAGAAATAAAAATCCTGTTTTATTTGAATATTCCATTAACAATACAGCTTTAGAAAGAGTCACGGAAATGAGAGATCTCGGAATTATTTTGGATGAAAAACTAAGTTTCGCCAATCATATCCACCAAATTGTAAACAAAGGCATGAAAACACTAGGCTTCGTATTAAGAACAACTAAAAACTTTAACTCCATACAAGCCATTAAACTGTTATACATATCTCTAGTTAGAAGCATAATTGAATATAACTCAGTAGTTTGGTCTCCCTCTTACAAAATTCACATTAATAACATTGAGCGAACACAAAAAAAATTTCTGCGTTTTATAAATTTTAAATTAAATATCCCACTAGAAGACTTACATTATCATTTCTTATTAAACACTCTAAAAATACACACATTGGAAGACAGGCGTAAAATAAACGACTTAAATTTTTTATTCAAGATTCTAAACTCTAAATTCGACTGTTGCGAACTTCTGCAACTCATAAACTTACGAATACCTACAATAACAACACGACAAAATACAATATTCCACTGCAACACACATAAGCGCAATTACATTGCGAACTCCCCAATACAACGGTTTCACACTATGGGAAACCAATACTTAGGTGATGTCGATATATTTAATATTAACTTTGCGAATTTTGTGGATTACGTAAAAGACCTATTTCAATACTATTCCTAAATGGAAGTTATATTTTTGTAAACCAGTCAAATCGCTGTATTTTTTAATTTATGTTCTTGTTATTTTTAATTTTGTTTCTCGCATATACTTATGTAATTTTATTTTTATTATTTCTTTCTTTTCTTTCTATTGTTTCAAAACTGTCATTAAATTTGTACCACCCACATGTAAAAGCCCTCTGGGCGTTAAATAAATAAATAAATAAGCCTTTTTAGAGGAATCACTAAATCAATGTAATTTAATATTACTAACATTTATTTATAAGTGAGCAGCGTCCTCGTTCGTGACTTCCAGAAGCCTCCAGTCAGGTTGTAAGGCTGATCGGCTTGTTGGCTTCCTTCGTTTTCACGCCAAGGATTGGCTTGCCGTTTTGAAAGAGATTGAGGTGTTGAGAGGTTCTCTTTCTTAGTAAAACACTTGTGTTTTGGCTTGATATGGTTGCTACTTAGTTTATTCAAAGAATGATTCACACACAAGAGGGTAAACTTAAAACTCAGAAAGAGAAGCGAGAGTTGATTGATAATGAATGTAGACTGAGTGATAATGTAGAATTGAATTCTAATTTGGAATCACAACGCTATTTACAAACAAAACAATACTTGACATGACCGCAGACACAAGCTATTATAGACGCGAAATTCATGACAATATTACACTATGACGTGCCATAGACAAAAATATTTAATATAAAAGGTGGCATAGACAGAAAAAGATATTGCAAAAGGCTATACACATCGAGATTATAACATGAGAAAGTGAAAGAGTTTAGTCTTGACTGAATTTAAATATAAAACAGGACAATCACAAGATACGACACGCAACAATAAGGACATGTAACATGATTAATACATTTATTTATAGAAGATACATTAGAGCGCCATACTAGGCAGCTGCCTGTTTCATGGTGCCCAATGGAGGAATGGTTAGTTTGAATTTAAGTCTAGAGTAAACATATTTTGGTAGAATTATAAAAAAAAATTGAAAATTGGTAAAAAGATGTTTTCAATAACTCACAAAAATTGCCAAAGTTTTCTATAAAATAAACACCAATATATATAGTAGTTCACATATGTACATACGTACATACACATGCAGATCGAGGATCGAGGAAGCGACTTTTGTTTTTGTGGTTTGAAATACAGCCACAAAAACGTTACTGTCTAGCCTGTGTTTACACAACCAGGCCCGGCTACTTTTGAATTCCGCCGACCCCCTGAGCAGGCGCACGCGCCTCCAACTGCCTTTCTCAAGGCAATCCCCAACCGCATTTAACCGCAATTACTCTACACAGACCCATGCTGCCCCTAACAAATCGCCTATAAGTACCAGAGAAGTGCTCCATACTCAAGAGGACGCACAGGACACCGCAACACACAATGTTTCCGACGAAACTGCTCCCCGCTGACCACGAGGACTCCCTGGTCGTGGTACCGCCCGGCGCTCACCAGATAGGGCTACGTAAAAAGATAGGGACCATGCGCCTCACGGTATCCGCACCACAGCCCCGCCTTGAGGACCCAAGGACCCGGAGGCCATTTATTCCCACGGCTCCCCCCATGCCCGACGCAACCAAAGCCATCGCAGGCCCCTCTTGGGCAGCAAGACTGAGTTCAGCCCCCAGGCACCCCCTGATAGGCACAGCCTCGGCCTACGTGGCGCCCCCGAGACCTCAGCAGCCGATGGAGACGGCTGCCCCCCAGGATGGAGGTTGGACGAGGCCGTCCAACCCCGTCAAGAGCCCCATGTTCTCCCAAGGAACGCAACCGCTCCAGTGTGTCCACCGGTTTACCGGGTTGCCCGAGGTAAGCGAAGGCGCCGGCACGCCGCGAGCAAAGCTTGCCAATAATAATCATGTTTTCTCCTTCACAGATGCTGGCAGGAAAGATTGTGTTCCCACGGTGGTGATGACCCTGGGGAACATGACCCACGCCCAGATTACCACTACGGTCCAAGGACACCTGGGAGCAGGCAAACTCTTTTTTAAAAAGAAAGACAAACATTCCCGGGTTACGAATAACCTGACAATATTTGAAAATCTCCTACTACCACCACAGTAAGCTAAAAATATTGGTTGAGTTGTGAGGAAGAATTTACCAGCCGAGGAATTGAACACACTACTGGGTGGGACCAAAACGCGATGTCAACTCTGCCACAAACTGTTCACCTTTAAGTACCGTGGACGCGGACGACCGCCTCCGCCGAATACCCACTAAACCTAGAGCAATAAGGAAGTCAATATGGAACTTATTGATTATTTTGGTGTTTAATTCGTAGAACTCCATTTAATTTTTTTTAAATAAATTTAAAATAAATCAAATTTAATAATGTTATAATAATTGTTAAGTTTTGCAAGTATTTCTGTTATTTTTTTTTTATTTTTACAGTTTTTTAATTTGACAGCTGTTTCGGCTTTTGAGGCCATTATCAAACTGTCACAGTCAAAACACAGTCAAACTGTCACTGTCACTGTCACAGTTTGATAACGGCCTCAAAAACTGAAAAAGCTGTCACATTAAAAAACTGTAAAAATAAAAAATAACAGAAATACTTGCAGAACTTAATAATTATTATAACATTATTAAATTTGATTTATTTTAAATTTATTTAAATCAATATGGAACAGCTGCACGCGGCTGTCAAGTACCTGTCCCACTGCCGCATACCCCCCGGGCCCCCCGGCCCCGCCCCCGCTCCTGCTATTACCTTAGCCGCTCTAGCCGGCCAGACTCACCTTCCCGTTAGCGGCGTCCAGCCGCTCACTACCCGCAAAATGACCACAAGATCCACTGCTAAAAAAGGAAAACCGGAGGAAGATCTACATTCCGCTTCCACATCTGCTGCAGCGGCGTCTTCTCCTCCACAACCACAGAGTACAATACAGCCTGTTGTGCCCAAGCTGCCAACCCAGCCAATAACATCGTATAGCGATGCCCTCGTCAACGGTAGACGACGATCTCGGCCAATCTGTAAAGGGACAGGGTCTATCGACGACAGCTTGGTCACTATTCCCAAAAACCTACATCTGCATGTATTCATGTTTCACCCGAATACCACAGAAGAAAATATATCTTCATTCTTAAAAAAAGAAGAAGCCGGATTTAATTTACACTGTCGAAAAACTGGTTACGAGGCATGAACGTTATGCTGCTATAGTGAAAGAAGATTTAAATAAATTGCTCAATCTGGGACCAATTGTTGTGATTGGAGGCGTCTTGAACGCCAAATAAAGCTACTGGAACAATTACAGAGGTAATGCGAACGGAAAAACGCTCTTTACACACATGCAGACAAATTCCTACTCGATAATGGCACCAGAAAGACCGAAGTTCTACTCGAGCCGCGCGAGATACCCGAGTACATTGGATATTGTAGTCGAGAAAAATGTCAAGACAATCTCACCTAGACGAGCTATCATCGGACCACTTGCCCATGAGCTTCACTATAGGAGGCTCAACTTCAAGGAGCCCCAGAAAATAGCGCAATTAAAAGAATGCGGACTGGGAAGGATTCAAAAAGGTAGTCACGGAACGAATACATCTCACTTTGGGAACTCCGCGCTCGCCACAAGAAATAAACACAGCTACAAGCACTTTCACGGAAATACTTCAAGCAGCTTAAGACACACACATACCTCTCAAAAAAGTATATTCATACACTATCAAGCTTCCCGAGTACGTTTTATCGCCCATCGAGGACAAAAATTGCCTGCGACGCATGCGCCACCGCACGCGCGACGGATACTTCAAGACGGCATATAACTGCCTGCAGAGGGAAATCGCGAACTTTGGAATAAAAAATTCCCATCGCTCACGTCAAAGGACAATTCCCTATGGAAAATGGCGAGCGCGCTAAGACACAAAGACACAAAAAAAGCGGACACGCTCGCCGACGTGTTCGAGAGAACCCACGCAGCAACGGACGGCCTCTCTGATACGGTTACGGACCGGATCGTAGCCAATTCTCTACGAGACCTGAGCGAATCAGAGCAGACGAACACTGCCGACATCCACTTTTTTAATTTTTTTTTATTGTAGATAAAAAGAAAATTACATTTACACTTATTTAACTAGAAGTAACGAATACATTACACATAAATATATTACACAACGATATTATTCAATTCATTGTTTTGTTGATTGAGCATAAAACTGAACTTTTTTTTTTAAATGTACCTACACTTTTTTCATTTTTAATTTCGTCTGGGAGGCAATTATATATGTTGCTCCCATCGTAACCAATGGATCACTTGCCATAATGAGTATGTATGGTGTTTAAATGTATTTTATCGTGTTGCCGTGTAAAGTGTGTGTGTACTTGGGACGTTTTAATGAGTTCTGTATTTAAATGTATGAGTTTATTATTTATTTTGTAAATAAGGAGACATGTATTATATGAATATAATTTTAATAATTTTGTTTCCATATATAATTTTTCTGTTGATGTTCAAGGTTTTGATACGTGGGTACTTACATAATAATTTATATACAACACAGTGGTCAGCTTTGTTTCCGTAGGAAACTTTAGGACGCCAAACTTTGTCGGTGACAAAGTATGCCGAGCGCTGTGGTAGACACAAGAAACCCTCCTCAGGGATGGGCATAGGGTGCTTATTCACAAGCAGATCTTTTTACAGAAAAGATATTTATTAAAACTTACCCCCCATCGCAGACCGTATACCGATACCCTATCTAACTAGCTATTCTGTGGATGGATGGAGACGCCTTCCTCCAAGGGTCCGCGACTGCTTCAGCGCGGGCGAACAGCCCGCCAGCTCCATCTCTCGTTCAGTCACCAGCCCAGGGAGTATCAGTTCCTCTGCAATGGCCTCCGGTTACCATCCATCCAAGTATTCGCGTTGACTGCAAGGCGTGCGTGGTAAAGTGGGTTATAGGCGATCCCGTCCTCAAATATGAAACCCATCCGACAAATTGACAATTACTGCCTGCTCCCGACAGTTATTACGTACTTTATTTATTTATTTATTTTTATATCAACGGTATAAAATATACCATATACAGTAAATTATAAACAGTGACATTAGAAAATATACAATTAACAAAAACTCTAGATGGATATAAAAAGTTGGAGATATAAGTACACGCAAAGCTTATAGGTAGACTAGGTTAGATAAGAATTGATTGAAATATATGATAGTATAGATACATGATATAATATATTACAAAAGCTAAAATGTATGCATTTATATTCAGGTTTTGGTTGAAAGTAGTTAAGGGCCCGCTTTCCGCGTAAAGAATTTAGATTTGGGCAACACCTACAAAATTTAGTGTTAAAAGAATCCGACAGAGGTGTCTGAATTCGTATTAGGAATAATTTTGGGGATTATGAAATTAAATTACCGACATCTATTGCAATTTTAGAAAAACAGAACCATTTTTAGTTAGCACCGACCTTAGAGTAATAATGCACCGACCAAATGAGAAGGAAGTCGAAATGAAGATGGTTCTCAAAATATGGGTTTTATTACGGATTTAATTAATTATTTTTTTTTTTAATTTTACAAAAAACATTTACGAAAGTTATTTGTATAGGTATAAAAATTACTTTACTTTACTAAAATACTATTCTCACTTTTATAAAAGTAATTTATAACTTTTATAAAATCAATAAATATATTTTTACATCAATAAGGTTTTAAACTTTTTTACTCGAAAACTATCTTAAAACGTTGGAATTCCAAAAAAAGTTTTTTTTTCTTTTTTACTTGTACTATCAATTAGAATCACCTCCCGAAGTTTGTGCACTTTACCCCCGACATCTTGTATAATATGCGCAATATAATATTTATACACGTGTAATATCTACTTTTGTACATTTATATAAATTATATACACGTTTACATTTTTATGCTCATCAAATTTATTATATTATAAAGATAGATAGAAAGATCCTTAGTGCTTCCTGAGGACTTACAAATCAGAAGACTTTTTTGTAATTATTTATTTATTCATTTAAACAATTCAATAATTATAAAGAGTAATAAAACATGTAAGCAACATAAAATTACATTCTAAAATGTGAAAGGGGCTCTATTTATTTACATTTTTATGAAATTACTACTTTTAATAGTTTTAAGCTTTCAGTGAACTTTCAATTTTATTTTTAACTTCTCTAAATATTATTTGTTTAAATCGTCAAATATAATTTAATCACAAACACAAGATTCACTCAAAATGAAAGATTGGTGGTTCTGAAATGTTCCCATAAATACGGTGAAAGAACCCTAAACTATAAACTTATTACCCTAAACATGCTTCGAGCGAAATGCGGATCTGGAAACCTTATCGTCAATCTGAGCAAAACATACCATGAACGTCAATATAGCAACAGCCTTTGTTCTGCTGCAGTTTCATTAAATGCCGAGAGATCCGTTTACAGTCTCCAAAAAGCAATACTGGGGCACAACCCTAGAAGCAAAGCTAAATGATTGGAATACAGAAAGATAAAAACACACCATTGTCAAAAATATCTTGGCCGTAAATGATTAAATAAAATTAGATTTATTCAGGAAGGCAAGCTATCGATCAAATGATTTGCGAATTCGGAAAAACCGTTATTATTGAGGTTTTATTGATGTTTTGTTTCTCCCGATTTATTCGTATAACCCATTAGTCTACATAATTATCTAGCGGGTTTTCCATTACTTGTGCACTTATGTTAATGTATTTTATGACCGTCTTTGTGTTGCTTATATTTGTATCATGTTGTCTCCCTCTATATTTTGTTATATATATGCACACATTATGTACTTCTTGTTTAGTATTAATTTGTACCCTGATGATGCTTAAGTAAAGCGAAACCGGTCGGTTCTTAAATTAATAAATATCGTGGTTTTAAAACAAAAAAGTATTTTATTTTATTAAATTATATTCCCCACAGTTTCAGAACTTTCAATAGCTTCTTTCGCTCGCATGTTCATTATTATTCTGAATTCCACGTTCGAGTATTGTTATTTGAAACAGATGGCCCGTATATTATTATTACATATTATATTATATTTCGGACATCGTTGCATTGTGAATTAATAAGAACTTGCCCTGTAATTTCTAATGTTTTGGAATTAGTTTTATTTCCCAAAGTACGTATTCTGAAAAAAATAAAATAAAAATTTTTATAACTTTTTACTACACAATACATAAATAAAAATAATAGTTAATTTTTATAATAAATTATCGTTTATCGTATTCTGAAAAAAATAAAATAATAATTTTTATAACTTTTTACTACACAATACATAAATAAAAATATGAATTATTAATTTTTATAGTAAATTATCGTTTATAATAAATATAAGCTTATAAATCAAAAATTGTATTTTTTTCTTCTCACCTATTAGATAGGATATAATTTTATGAGATATCATTTTTTCTTTGAAATACGGGATATCTTTCGTGTATTTCCCATCTTTGAAAAAACAATATTTATTAACTCATAAACTTTACACGCGTAAAAATTATCTTTATAGATTCAAATATTTGCACGTAATCGCACGTCTGTAGATCATAGAACGTTGAACGACATGTCTGCCCCCAAAGCCCTCGAGTTGGCGAATGAACTTTTCAAAGAAGATAGGTTAATCTTCAAGTCGGAGCGAGCGCGCTATAATAAATATGATTTAAAAGCAATAGGCGTAAGCGACAGTTGTGAAAATGTTTAATAAATCACGGCGTATTTCAAAAATAGCAAAAATCACTTTTGGGGTCTATTGAGTAGCATTAAAAGAAGCATTTTGATTTTTTTCATACATATAACTTGTAAAATAACAGAAATAAACGTGTTAATAATATTTTTCGGAGCATACTTTGCGATTTATTTCTATCGAGGGAATTTCAAATAATTACCGTTTCGGCTTTTGGAACAAATAGATACTATCTTAAAGAATAACATATATTTTTTTAAGAGCTTAAAAACTTCAAAATTTTAAGGAAAGTATGTCGGAAATTGGATGAAATTCGAATAGTGGGCCCTTAAGTGCCAATCAAACTGTTGGTTCACCTTATTGACTATTTTTATTGACCCAAGTTTCCTCAGTTGCCCCAGGCAGTTCATCTTATATACATATTTATTTGAATTTTTACGTAAGTATGAGTAGACTTACATTTAAAGCGAAGTGAGTCAGGATTGCCGCCCTTTTTCGTGGATTACTCTCGAACGGAATCTCGCACCCCGTTGTCCATTGACCGCGTTTCACTTTCCCGGGTTCAAATTTAAGTCGCGCATTAATCGTATTTACTCGCGATTTTGCACATGAACGCAATAATCCGCGTTATAGGATCGGATGCCTGGATCAAATTATTCGAGCATTTCACAGACATATGAATATTAAAAGACGAGAATTTAAGGACGAGGGGTTAAAACAAGAGTTGCGGGACGCAGAGAGGAAAGCTGACTGTGATTCGTCAATAAATCCATTTGTCTAAGATCCACATCCCCCAATTGGGGATGCCATAGTCTCACTGGCTCCAAACGGGAGCAGTTGGGACTCTTGTGAGGTTTTCACTATAAAAAAAAAAAAAAAAATCAATCTGACAGTAAATAGGCATCTCGCATTATAATATGACCATTTAGTTCGTAAAAGTAAAATCTGCTTTTGAATGAATGGACATTTTTACATGGGAGCGCAAATTACTCGCCACGTTATGAACAAATTGTATTTCGTTTATGTATTTAGTTAAGACACTTTTATAAATGTTCATAATTTACTTCCCAGCAACCAACCAGCTTTGTGTTTCGCGTCCAGGCGTATCTCGATGTGATTGTATATGTTTTTACAACTGATCCATATTATACGATGTGAATATGCTTAAAAGAAAGTAAAATAATGCTTATATATGGAATGTAATACGGCAATTGGGTTTATTCTCCTTTTCACATCTATTTTTACAAGTTTTCATAGCACCACCATTTTGCCGTGTTATTTCGTAAAATGAACCGATGATGCCTCGACCATAGTTCGCACAAGAATGATGACGTCACGTTTTCTAAATTCACTTGAGGCCATACGCGAGCACAGCCGGCTCCAATGGAACCGGTATAGGGAGTGGGGAATAATACGCTTTTAATCACTTAGGGCAGGTCTACTAATATTCATATGTCTATGGAGCATTTGCTCCGCTCAACTATTAAAATTCACAAGGGTAATCAACTTGGCACTTTGACATTCCCACAGAGTCCGAGCCCAACTGGGCCCAGTAGGTAAGTGCCGAAAATCCCGCAAGAATAATTCCTTTCCTCCTATGTTGCGCTCATATGTGGCTGTCAAAAAAAAACCCATAGACAATAATCGAAGTGATAATCAGTACCTGATTACAATTGTTATGTTCAAATTAAATATTTTCATAACAATACCCCGCTCGCTCCGAACGTGTTTGCCCTCGAACACAAAACAAAACCAAAACAAACTAAAAGGAGAAAAAAAAATCCCTTTACTACTGACTAGTAACTTGGTCTGATGTGGGCTACTGAAACAAACAGCATACATGTGTAAAGAGAAAAGAAATGCATAATGTAAAACGAAGTGCATATATATAAACATATAACAGATTAATAAACATGAAATGCGTACAGACAACTTGCAAATGATTGTGTAGCAACGTCAATCGCGCCCATCATGCGCAAGGTATGGTGGATGAATTTGCGACGCAACCATTAGAAGTGCTGGTAAACAGGAAAAACAAAGCTTAATATTATAAAACTTAAAAATAAACACACTTCAATAAGGTGATACGTGGACGGGGTCTACAAACACCCTCAGCATATAGGATGCTGGGTGCTGTTACTGATTTTCTCAAGGACTACCGTACACGTAGCATCTGTAACAGGGCATAAACTTATAAATATAGTGGTTATAATACGGAATACTAAAATACCTTATAAATTTATTAATATACTATGACATTAAATATGCACTAGGCGTCACTTATTACGAAAACACTTTTTGTTTTTTTTTTAAGAACCTCAACAGGCAATACTTTCAGATGGTATACCATCTACACTTTCCACTGAATTTACTTCCACTTTGGGAAAAAAAAACTTCCTTCGAAGAGTATCCCTAACTATACTTCCTAACTTCGGTCTTTTGGGGGTGATGATTATTACACATATTAAATATCAGTAAGAGTTTAATCATTATACTTTAGTTATATATAATGAATATAGTTTGGATCATACTTAAATGAAAAAATGTAAATAACCATCGCCAATGAATGGTGCCAAAAAGTAAACAACCATTACCAATAAATGGTGCCAAAAAGTAAACAACCATTGCCAATGAATGGTGCCAAAAGTAAACAACCATTGCCAATGAATGGTGCCGATAGTAAGTTATGTAGACCCTTGATGGAGGGTGCAACTGGTAAGGTTAATTGTTTGATATATACAAATATTAAGGTTTCATACAAACCTATACATATGAGTAGATTGTTATGAGTAGATTGTTATGCGCCGTTCACGACGATAATCAATATTAGACGTGATAATAATATCCCCAAACAAGGGAAACGAGAAGGAGAAAACAAATATCATTTTACATAATATTATTCTAATACTAGCTTATGCGGTAATAACATATTTCAAAATTTTTATGTAATACAAAAAATTTAGGCAATTGATATGAGTAGTGCCAAAACAGGCAACTGAGCAAGAAGTGCTGAATATTCTTATAACATGAAATCTCATAATTCTTAAACACTGAAAATCGAAACCCAAAGAAATAATGGGCTGTTATCTCTGTATGTTCTAATTATAGTTTCCCAAGGCTTACAATACGGAACATAAAGAAATGATGGGCTGTCACTTCTGTATGTTCTAAGTATAGTTTCACAAGCTTTTTATATAAACCAAAAAAATATTTTATGCTTGGAATACAAGAGGGTATATTCAATATCGTCGTATATTCCAAGTTGACATAACTTAAAACTAGACAGAGGTAAAAATAGGTTAAAACTAAAATGTGCCAGGTTTAAAATTAAAATTACGAGTTTGTTTCCATGTGCAAGCATCGACAATCCTAATTCTAGAGGTATATAAATATATATTTAACTTAAATTTAATTTTAGATGTGTATACAGAACCAATGTTCCTTTCCCAACTCGGGTTTTAAACCAGAGTTAAAAATAAGTATGTACTCTTTAGGAGGCATATAATTTTAAGTATTTATTAGAGTTTGACATATTGACAAAATACTGACCACAACAATTCGATTGATCAGGTCGAATTGAATGGTCTGAGCACTTTTTAATCAGTTGACGATGTCAGCCCTTGCAAGGATGGCCAGACCCTACAAGGTACTGAAGATAAGAAGACTATAAAGGAATATTGTCCGATTTCACGATGTCTTTCACGTGAAAGTCTCCGGTTTCTTTACCATTAAGGTCTGCCAGCGTATATATAAGATCTGATTTCTTTCTTACAACTATATTTTTAACAAATCGCGGAGCTAATTTCTGTGCAAAGTAATTCAATGCATTCGACTGGACGAATTTTCTACGCCAAACCACATCCCCAACCTGGTAAGTAACGTGTTTTCTACGTAGGTTGTAATGATTAGCTCCCTTTTGGTAGGCTTTAAGAAGTGCATCTGAGACTTGTTCATACACTGCCGATAATTTATCTAACCTTTGAGCATACGCTTCAGGTTGAACATCATTCCGGGAATTGATATCTCCATCTGATAGCGGATTACGGTGGAGATCTCCGTCAATAATCTGCTCCCTACCATGCATCAAAAAGAAAGGAGTATATCCTGTAGCGCAGTTGACAGTATTGTTCATAGCTGATTGAACTTGAGGAAGAAACTTAGACCAATTCCTGTGATCCGATTCAACTAAAATAGAGAGTGCTGTTCCCAATGTTTGATTATAACGCTCTACTACATTATTTTGAGGAGTATATAGTGAGTTGTAAAAAGGTTGTGGTACGTTATAATTACGTAGTAATTCTTTAAATTCCTTCGCGATGAATTGACGGCCATTATCGCAGACTACTGTACGCGGTACTTCATGAACAAGGAAGACGTTCTATTCTAAATTTTTTACGATGCTTTTCGCGGAGCCGTTACGCAGCGGATTTTTTTTTATTATTTAACAATTTTTTTTATATAAGATAATGTGTCCTTACTGGGGTACCCCGTTCTAAGGACACATTGTACATGATTATGTGTTTGAAATAGTATAAGTACATATGTTAAAATACTATATAGAAAATTAAAAAAACAATATTTAGAGAAAAATAAAACATAATACAAGCTTTAGTCTTTGTTGGGTTGCAAAATTATATCTATATTCATCCTTCCCTTATCCATAATCCATTTCTTAATGTTTCTTTTGAAGTCAGTTATTTTTTTAATGTTTTTTATTTCAAAATCCCTTTAATCCTCCCGGACATAAAATAATTTTATAGAATAATACTGCATATTTCTTTGTCCAAAAGTTGTTTTAGCTGTGGGTTGGTGTAACATATGTTGTACTGTGGATCATGTGAGTCTGTCTGAGTTTGTCTGTGTAAAGTTGTCCTGGTTTTTGAATGCGTAAATTAGTATATCTTTTGCGTATAATTGTTTGGTGTCATTACATTCAGGGTTTTAAAAACATAGTCGGTAGGAGTTCTGATGAGGATCCTAAGTATAATTTTTAGAATTGCCTTTTGTGTTATGAGGACTGGTTTTATAGTGGAATCGCATGAGCTTCCCCATCCGATAAGACCATATTGTAGTTGAGATTGGGCTAGTGCGTAGTAAATTTGAATTAGTTGTTCTTTATCTAAAATGTTTCTTATTGTTTTGAAGAAATAGGTTAGTTTTTTTTAATTTGTTGCTGACATTTTCTATTTGGGAATTCCAATTTAAGTTTTTATGAATTTTTATGTTTAGGTTTGAATTGACATTATCTGTCTGTTTGTTGTAAATTTTGAATTTAATATATTTAGTTTTTTTATCATTTAATGTTAGTGAATTTGTATCAAGCCATTGTTTTACCTGATTCATCCTTTCTTCAGCTTTTACGAATACAGTCTCCCACGACTTTCCATGGAAGAGAAGAACTGTGTCATCTGCAAAACTAATTACTGAGCCGTGACAGTTTAGATTACATAGATCATTTATATATATCAGGAATAAAATGGGCCCTAAGGCACTGCCTTGTGGAACTCCGTATTGAATTGGTATTGGTTGACTTGATTCATTTTTAATCCTGACTAGCTGTGACCTTTCTGACATGTAGCTTTGAATGAGATTCAGTTCACGACCTACGATTCCAATCTTTTTGAGTTTTTCTAGAAGATATGTATGATCAATTGTATCGAAAGCTTTACATAGATCTAAAAATATTCCGATACACTTATTACCATTATCGAGACTATGTTTTATACTTTTTACAATAGAGGCGATGGCATCGGAAGTTCCCATATTTTTTCTAAATCCGTATTTATTTTCAGATAGTATGCGGTTTGTTTCAAGGTATTGGGTGAGCTATTTTTTAATAACTTTCTCTACTATTTTTGAAAGATTATTCAATATTGTTATCGGTCTATAGTTACTTATATCCGCTTTATTTCCGGCTTTAAAGATTGGTATAACAGAACCCAATTTAAGCGATGCAGGAAAGATACCATCCTTGATACATCTGTTCACAAGGTGGAGAAGTGGTTGGATTAGTTCATTTCTAGTTGATTTAATTATTCTCATTGAAATGCCATCTGATCCGGTAGTGAGTGTTGGTTTCAATGAATCTATAATAATTTTAATGTCATCTGCCGTAACTGTATTTAATTTAAAGATGATATTATTAGTAAGTGCGTTGTTATTCTCATTAGCAGTACGAAGAGGTTTAATGATTTTTTTAGCTAAATTAGAACCGACATTGGAGAAATATTCATTTACAAATTGGACTATTTCCCTTGGATGTTCTTTCATATTTAATTTTTGATTTGGTGTATCCAGTTCGGAAATATCACTGTTTGTATTGTTGTTAGTATATGTCATCTCCCTAATAATTTTCCAGACAAGTTTAGGGTCGTTATTACAGTCTTGAATCTGACTTTTATAATAGGTACCTCTGGCATATTTCAGAAGTTTGGAACACATATTTCTATAATGTTTATAAAGATTTAGTAATGAAAGATCAAGTGGGTAGTTTTCAAGTGTAATTTGTCTCTAATTCTTATACTTTTTAGAAGTCCTTGAGTAATCCAAGGTTTTTTTATTTTACGTTTGTGTGAAGTCTGTGTTGTGAATGATTCTGAATATTTATGAATATTTGTTTGAACAATGTTTGTAAACGAGTGCCAGCAATCTTGAAAATCTTTAATTTTAAGTAATTCTCCCCAATCTTCAATCTTGGTTTGTTTGTTTTTACTATGATGTGGTCAATACAGGAGGCAGATACAGTTTGAGCGTTTTCGTTATATCCTAATCTTGTTGGTACATTAACTGCACTGATCAGTCCATGATGCAGCAAAAGTAGTTGGTAATCATCACACTGCGGGTGTTTCTGTCCTTTATTTAGTAGATTAATATTAATGTTCCCAATTAAGTACACGTTCCGAACATCTCGTAGTAGGGTTAGCTCATCATCCAGGGAATTAAGAAAGGGAGATATGTCTCTTGTTGACGGTGATCTGTATATCCCGAATATTGAGATGTCATTATGAATGTTTATCAGTAGACAGTTTGCGTCTCTGAGTTGAATTTCCTTTACAATTCCCTGGATCTCATTTTTAAGATAAATTATCACTCCGTCATTCTGACTTTTATGTTGCGTGGAGTTATATACCTTATATTTGTCCAGATGTTTTGGTGAATATGTTTCTTTTTTTATACGACATTCTGTGAGTATGATAATGTCGATTTCCTCATCAAGTTGTTGTAGCGTCACTGTCAACTCTACGAAATTTTTGTTGATGCTTCTAATATTCTGGTGGAGTATTTTTAATGTTTTTGTTTTTTTGTTTTGTATGTGGTCATTAATTTCTTGTATTGTTGAGGTTGTGATGGTTTCGGGAGAAGGGTAATCGAATTCTATATCAGTTAATGGATCCATTTTTGGTATAAGTGTCCAATATATTGTAGATGGTTATGGAATTTATTGTTTGTTTATAAGATTTTATTTTTGAGGTCGTAATGATTTTTTTACTTCAATTATTGGAGAGTCTTCAGATTTTCGTGCTAGTAATTTTTCATTTTTAAAACAAATGAATTTGATTTTTTTTTCTTTTGCCCTTATTTTAGTGTTCCATAAAAGATTTTTGGAGAATGGCGTCAGGGCTTCATTTACTTAAACCTTTTTATTGACATCTGCTAAAAGAAGGGAGACATTGTTATTTATTCTGGCATTAATCATTTTTATTTTTTTGTGTCATCTTTGAAGGTAAATATTAGACGTGGTGGTTTTATTTCAGTAGGTTTTATATATTTGAATTGGTCCACTGTTTCTAAATTAATTCCAAAGGCTGAGTTAATTCTGTTGGCTATTTCTTGTGGTGGTTCGTTCGGCGATACTCTGAATCCGTCGACTTCTACACAAGTTTCTAATTCCCTTTGTTCACATTCGGATATTTTCGTTTCAAGAGCAACTATTCTTTTTTCTTTGTTTTCCAAATCTTCCATTATTTTTTGGTGTTGTTTCGGAAGGTCGAGAATTTTATTTAATTTTTCATTTATGTCATCATATCTATCGCTCACAAATTGAGTTGATTTTTTTGGATCGGCTAATTCCGTCTCTAATTTTGTAAACAATTGTGATTTCAACTCACCTAGTTTACGATCAATGAACTCGGTGAGCGAGTCCATGATTTTTTGATGTTCAATTGCGGATCTTGTTGCTGACATGATGTTTGTAATGACACAATTAAATAATTCCAATAGCTTGTGGAGTAATGCACTGTAATCACACTTAGATTTAGAAATTTTGCGCCTGTCAACTGGCAAGTAGGCAATATGGCTAACTTATCGGTCAGCCTGGAGATACGTATAGAGGTTCTTTGCGTGTTGACAAAAACAATGACGCTTTGATACGCTTCGAAATTTAAATGTTTGATATTTTAATTATTTTATCGATTTGAGCACTCTTTTTTGAATTATGTGTTCTACTGAAATGGTATGTCCACTAGGTACTTCACTGATATGAGTTAAATTGGTTTTTGTAGAATCATAAGATTGAACAATCACTTTGTTTTGTCACTGAATGTATATTTTTAAATGCAGATAGTGCCGGAAGGTGATATTCTTTAGAAATAGAATTAAGCACAAAGGTTCACTTATGTGATGTATTCACTAATATTTGTTGTTGGTTTCCTTGTGATTGAGAGAACCATAAGTTTGTTTATTCTCTTGATTAGTAACTCAATGTATGTTTTTTTTTATGGCAGATAATCCCGGAAAGACACTTTATTTCGAAAAAACTCCAACCACAGGCGAAGCGCGATCGTCGTTTTAGTGAATTTAGCACTTTACACTTGTTATTACTTGAAATTTTAATACTTTTATATTTAGTAAACTAGGACATGATAGACAAACGTCAGTTCGGTAGTGAAGTATACTTAGTAAAGAATAGCCAAGTATAATTAGTAAAGACGTCTAAACATGACAATATTACTGTGAAACCGGAGTAGCTTCTAGGTAAAGGACCTACCAAATCTAAGGACACCATTTGCATAGGTCTTGTAACTCTTTTAGGGTTTGAGGATTTACCATTAGGAGGGGCCGTACTAATCTTATGTGCTTTACAGGTTTGACAACGATTCACAAATTGTTTGGCGTCTCTATACATATTAGGCCAATAGTATCGTAACTGCAATATTTTATACATTTTAAAGATACCAGGATGACAAGCTAGAGAAGATTCGTGTATATTTGATAAAATTTCCTGTCTTAGTTCTTGAGGGATAACTTTTTTCCACGCTGTATCTTCGCAGAGAGCTGAATCAGTCTTAATGACGAAATAATTCGTTGTCACGAACTTGAAAATTTTGAAACCGTTGTAGAAACTTTTGACAACCTTCCCAAGCTTTTATATACCATTCGTCAGTGGTGTGGTTAGGAACAGTTCCTGATGGTATAGCTAAGTTCATTCGTGAAAGTACGTCCGGTACAACGTGTTGAGTTCCCTTACGGTGAACTACATCGAAAGAAAATTGTGATAATCGTGAGCTCCACCGTGCGAGACGGCCACTAGGGTTAGATAAAGACCCCAACCATTTCAAGCTCGAGTGGTCGGTGACAACCTTAAAATGTGCACCTTCTATATACGGTCTGAAGTGTGTAACCGAATCTAACACAGCCAAAAGTTCACGTTCCGTAATACCATAGTTGCGTTCGTGAGTATTTAAACAACGCGAATAATAAGCGATGGGGTGTTCTAGTCCATCTATGGTTTGGATCAAAACTCCGCCTATCCCAGCCGAGCTGGCATCACAATGTATTGCAAAGGGTTTTGTGAAATCCGGGCAACTTAAAACCGGAGCTGAAGTTAAGCCTTTTTTTAAATCTCCAAAGGCGGTCTCGACTTCTGGGGATCACGCAAAGTTTCTGATACCGTTCTTGGAACCCGTGAGTCTTGTAAGAGGGGCGGCAATGCTTGAAAAGCCCTTTATAAATCTCCTGAAGTACCCACATAAACCAACGAATGCTCGTATTTGCTTTGCGTTTTTGGGTACAGGGAAGTTCTGAATTCTTTCTATTTTTATAGGGTCCGTACGAAGACCTTGAGAATCAATCATATAGCCAAGATATTTGAGCTCAGCTTTGCAGAACTCCGATTTTCTTAGGTTTATGGTTAGACCTGCTTCTCGTAGTCGTTCATAGACACGGTTTATTAATTTGAGATGAGACTGAAAATCTTCTGACACCAAAATTAAGTCGTCTAAGTAGCAGAAAGCATTTTCGTCAAATTCAGGTCCAAACAAGGCGTCAGCCAGTCTTTGGAGCTCGCTTGGTGCGTTTTTGAATCCAAAAGGCATGCGAGTGAATTCAAATAGTCCTCGACCAGGAACTACGAATGCAGTCTTCTGACAGGAGTCTTTATCCAAGGCAATCTGCCAGAACGCCTTGGAGAGGTCAATGGACGAGACGTACCTTGCCCCGCCAAGCTTATCCAAGATCCTTGATATATATGGCAAGGGATGGGAATCGCGAATTGTTACATTATTGATTTTCCGCGAGTCCAAACAAAAACGATCCGTACCGTCTTTTTTAGTTACAATCATTACCGGACTAGACCAAGGAGAACGCGAGGGACGGATAACTCCTAATTTCAACACCTCATCCACTTCTGCTTCAAGCTGTTTCTGTCTAGCGGGCGACCTGTATTATTGTACTTTTATTGGAGGACCTGTGGTAACAATTTTATGTTTTACAAGATGAGTTTTACCTAAGCCTTTTTTCTCAAAAGAAATCGATTAAATTTTTTTATTATTTCTAATAGACTTCTATTTTCCGTAGGAGTCAACGATGAGGCTGGCCGGATTGCCCTTACCTCATTAATTTGTTCTGCCCGTGTTTGGTTGGGCACTCCCGAAAACAGTTCCGGCGCGATTTGGAATTGCTTCCAAAAGTTCACCCCCAAAATGTAATCAGGCGACAAAGACGGAATGACGTAAAAAAGAATGTCCTGAGTGATTCCATTGAACGTCACTGACAACGTGACCAAAAAAAAAAAAAAAAAAAACGTCACTGTCCCTAACACCTTCTGTCTTGTACCGTCTGCTGTTGAGACACTAAAATCTACTTTGACTAAATTAATACCTAGATTTAGAAAATATTTATAAGAATTCCCCCCTGTACAAGATAGAGTAGCGCCACTGTCAAGTAACGCCCTGCAGGTTTTATTAATAATACAAATTTCGGCGAACGGTCGATTATCTCCTTCTATCTCAGAATTCTGTGGCAGTGGGCCCACTGCGTTAGAATCGGAGACAGAAAGAAACTTTCTATCCAGTTGGAGCCAACTCCGCCACTCACGCTTCCTTTGCGCATGGGAAGGTGCGTGTCTAGAGCGACTCCATCCTAGTTTTCCGCATCCTTGTTTTTATTATTATTACTATTGTTTCCAAGAGACCCTACTTTGGAATTATAAGTGTCGGAAGCTTTCTTCCTACAGTCCGACATTTTGTGACCTAATTTCTTGCAAAAATAACAAATAATCCTATTGTTTAAAGGAGCTTGCGGTGCATGGCCTGTCTCTTTTTGTTAATTATTAGTAGAAGGTCCCTGTTGGTACTGTTTTGCAGGATTTGTATTATGATCAAAATTAGTTTGGTTGTTATTTGTCGATCGGTTATAATATCTATTATTATATAAAGGAGGATCTTGATTGTTCTTAAACTTATTATTATTAGAATATTTATTGTAATTTTGTCTATTGAATTTCGAATTATCATTTGGAAAGACCTTGCTCGCGTAAGAAGACGAAGGAGTAGGTTGCTTTACTGTATCGGATGTTGAGAATGATTCAAATTTTTTTGTCGCATCATTCAACTCTTCGAAGGTATTTATTTCCCGATATGCGAGTAAGGTGGTGTACATAGGTAACAAGGCTCTCATTGCTAATTGGAGCAACTCACTATCCGATAACTTAGAGTCGAGCATATTGTTATGCGCCTTCATTCTAAGAATAAATTCAAAAGCCGACATTCCGGTCGATTATTTCATATTGAACAGATCTATTTTAAGTGCTATCTGTCTATTGCTCCCTTCGAATTGTCTGATCAAGAGTAATTTCAGGTTATCCCAGGTTAGGTCAGGGGTAGAAATGGACCTAAACCATAATAGAGCTAGGCCTTCTAAAATATCTGGAAAACACCTAACAATATTTTTGTTGTTAGTTTTTGGGGTGTTATGCCGTGTTGCGCTAACTCCTTTAGCCGACGTTTCGGACAGCGTTGCAGTGTCCATCACCAGGGCAGATCCGGTAGATCCGAAGATGTGTGATCTACCGGATCTGCCCTGATGATGGACACTGCAACGCTGTCCGAAACGTCGGCTAAAGAAGGAGTTAGCGCAACACGGCATAACACCCCAAAAACAAACAACAAAAATTACAAAGATAATTCACATCTAAGTATAAAAATAATTTACTATTCAATAACATAACTTTTGGAAGTCAATTTTAAAAAGAAAAATAATATGTACCGATTTATCCAAAGTATTTAGATTCCAATCCCGTTTTTAAAATGTAAGTAAGTAGACCGCATGCTACTTCGTCTATAAATAAATTTGACATTTGATTTTAAACAACCGACGATAAAATATTTGTGACCGCTGTCAGCTGTTATTAAAATACATTTCGTGTCACGTAAGTATTTAAAAGTACGAAATGATAATGTATCATAAAAATGATCATTTAATACAAACAGTCATTTGTAATTACTTAATAATCAAGTTTACTTGCATGAATTGATTTCAACACGTCAGATAAAAACGTACAGTTTGACAAGCGGTTGAGGCAATGTTGTAGGTACTTATTTGAACCAGAAACAAATTGTTTGTTTTTTTTATGATGTTCAAATTATAAAAAATTAAATTATTATTAACCCTGTGTAGGTATTTAAGCACATAATTATCATGTATAAAATATTTGACAGTTAAAACACAACACTTGAATTTTATCAAAGATAAACTTGGACGAGATAATTATCATAGATAATTTGCTAGCTAAACAGTAATCGCTGTTGATTAGTTTCAAATAAATCAGTACCTAATACACTGTCTACGACCGTTATGTATTTTCTGAGCATTATTTATAATGTCAATAATAAATTGAGGTTATGGACATCACAACAGCAAAGTGATGGTGACACTTGCAGTATTATGAACTTGATGGATGGTAGCACATGAAATTTTAACATAATATTTTGTAACAAGCAGATCTACCTTTGAATAAGTTATTACGAGACCAAACCATTGGTGCGCCATCTGATAGCGGAGGTACTTACATAATAATTTATATCCAACACAGTGGTCAGCTTTGTTTCCGTAGGAAACTTTAGGACGCCAAACTTTGTCGGTGACAAAATATGCCGAGCCCTGTGGTAGACACAAGAAACCCTCCTCAGAGATGGGCATAGGGTGCTTATTCACAAGCAGATCTGATGAAGTTTATCAATGAAAACAATTTCTTAAATAGGACCAATAACCTCTATTTCCATTATAAGTGGTTTTTTTACAGAAAAGATATTTATTAAAACTTACCCTCCATCACAGACCGTATACCGATACCCTATCTAACTAGCTATGCTGTGGATGGATGGAGACGCCTTCCTTCAAGGGTCCGCGACTGCTTCAGCGCGGGCGACTAGCCCGCCAGCTCCTTCTCTCGTTCAGTCCCCAGCCCAGGGACTATCAGTTCCTCTGCAATGGCCTCCGGTTACCATCCATCCAAGTATTCGCGTTGACTGCAAGGCGTGCGTGGTAAAGTGGGTTATAGACGATCCCGTCCTCAAATATGAAACCCATCCGACAAATTGACAATTACTGCCTGCTCCCGACAGTTATTACGTACGAAGCGAGTCAGGATTGCCGCCCTTTTTCGTGGATTACTCTCGAACGCCCCGCGGTGTCCATTGGGGTTCGCACCCCGGTGTCCATTGACCGCGTTTCACTTTCCCGGGTTCAAATTTAAGTCGCGCATTAATCGTATTTACTCGCGATTTTGCACATGAACGCAATAATCCGCGTTTCAGGATCGGATGCCTGGATCAAATTATTCGAGCATTTGCTCCGCTCAACTTTTAAAATTCACAAGGGTTATCAACTTGGCACTTTGACATTCCCACAGATTCCGAGCCCAACTGGGCCCTGTAGGTTAGAGCCGAAAATCCCGCAAGAATAATTCCTTTCCTCCTATGTTGCGCTCATATGTGGCTGTCAAAAAAAAACCCATAGACAATAACCGAAGTGATAATCAGTACCTGATTACAATTGTTATGTTCAAATTAAATATTTTCATAACAGTTTGAAATGAAATAGTTTTTTTATTACTTTGTTTTGTAACAATTATTTTACAAGCAATAATTATTAGCCTGAAACACTCATCCACATTGAAAAATCTCCTGATAAAAGATACATGACGCCAACGGGATCGGTCGACAGCTCTGACCACTGAGCTATGGCTGCTTATCTCTTATCCGCGAAATAATTCAATATATACTAGTGTTTCATTCAACAATTACTGCTTGTTACATTTTTTCACCTGAAAACCGTTGGCGTCATGTATCTTTAACCAGGAGATTTTTCAATGTGGATGAGGGTTTCAGGCTAATAATTATTGCTTGTAAAATAATTGTTACCCTTTGTGCTATACATAAAAAAATCTTGTCTTAAACATTAGTTTACCAAAAAAAAAAAAAAAAACTTTGTTTTGTGTTACCTGTAGTTCATTTATATATGTTTCACATGTATTTCCCCAGATTTCATTAAAGTAGTTTAAATGTGAGTGTACGAGGCTATAATATAGATCTTTTTAAAATTTTATTTGGTAACAGATATGATACCGACTAAATACCCTAATTAAGGGGGTGATTTTATCTTTAAATCTTCATTTTTTATTTTTTATTAACCAATATATACATATAATACATAATTAACCAATATATATAATATAAGTGGTAACAATACTTCCCTAATTGAGAAATTCTCGTGTTTAGGGAGGGAGCACTATCAAATTGACAGTACTATACATACTTATCAGTTGTTACAATTTGGATGCATGAAGGGCTACTTTTTTTTATACATAATTTAAATATAAGTTGCAATTTTTTTTTTTTTGTACATAAAGAAATTTTTTTTTATACATAATGAAAAATATAAGATGGCATTTGTTTTGTACATAATGGAAATATAGGTTGGCACATCGTAACACATACTTAAAAATTATTTAATAGCAAAATGTTTTTTTAGTTTTTGTTTAAAAAATTCATAATTCCTCTCGGATTGTATTTCTATAGGGAGTTCGTTAAAGCATTTTATTGCTGAGTATGTGTAATGATGTTGGGCTGTTGTAGTATTAAGTTTAGGGATTATTATTTGTCCTAAGGTTCTCGGTCTGGTGCTAAATGACTTTATTGTTAGTTTGTCTTTATGGATTTGAAGTAATGCGTTTTTTGGTAAATTTTATTTAGTGCTAATACATTGAATTCATCGAATAATTTTTGGGTTGAATAGTCTAATTGTTTCTTTATTTATTTATATTATTATTCGTTTGATGAGTCTTCTATGTACTATTTCAAGTGGGGTTAAGTTAGTTTTATACGCTTCTCCCCATCCTATTATTCCGTATTGCAGAACTGATTGGGCTAATGCATAGTAGACCTTTAGTAGCAAAGATTTATGTAATATATTTCTTAGTTTGACGAATACGTAATAAATTTTACGTATTCTATTTACAGTTTGCGCAATATGTTCTGTCCATTTAATATGTTGATCTTTAATTATGCCTAAATATTTAATATTACTTTTTTTTTGAGATTTTTGAGCATTTAGGTGAATTGCAGTTGTCAGTATAATTATTACAAGAGTTATGGATAGTTATATTAGATATTATTTTTTTGGTAAACTAATGTTTTTAAGACAAGATTTTTTATGCATAGCACAAAGGGTAACAATTATTTTACAAGCAATAATTGTTCGCCTGAAACAAATGTAACAAGCAGTAATTGTTGAATGAAACACTAGTATATATTGAATAATTTCGCGGGTAAGAGATAAGCCGCCATAGCTCAGTGGTCAGAGCTGTCGACCGGAAATCGAAGGGACACGGGTTCGAGTCCCGTTGGCGTCATGTATCTTTTATCAGGAGATTTTTCAATGTGGATGAGTGTTTCAGGCGAACAATTATTGCTTGTAAAATAATAGTTATATTAGAATTTATTGTTGAGTGCATTTTGTCTGATAATGTGAAAGTCATGAAATAGGTTTTGTCAGAGTTTAAGGAGAGGTAGTTGTCATTCAACCATTGTTTTAAGTTGTTTATTTCTACATTCGCAGTTTGATAGGCTTCTTCCAAAGTTTTTTTTTCTATGATTAAAACTGTGTAGTCGGCGAAAGATATGATTTTTCCATTTTTTAGTACTGTAAGCATTTCATTCACGTAAATGATAAACAATATTGGGCCTAGAATTGTCCCTTGAGAAATTCCAAATTCGGAAGAGGTGGGTTCACTCAACATATTGTTAATTTTTACGTGTTGGTGTCTTTTATGAAGATAACTTTTAAACCATTCTTTAACTGTTCCTTGAATTCCAATATTTTCTAATTTTTTTATTAGCTTCTTGTGGCTTATACTGTCAAAAGCTTTTCTTAGATCGATGATTATACTTAAACATTTAATTCCCGAGTCAAGAGCATTATATATTATAGAGGTTATTTTTGCAATTGCATCTTGCGTACCTAAATTTTCTCTGAAGCCGAATTGGTTATCATTAATAATTTTATTTGATGTGATATGTTTAGTTAATTGTGACTTTACGACTTTTTCAAATATTTTTGCTACGTTAGATACAATAGATATGGGACGGTAGTTTGAGACGTCATATCGGAGCGAAGTATGTCCGAATCGAAGGCAATGGTAGCACTGCGTAAGTACTTTGCTGTCTTCCACCGTTTACTTTCTGTTTATATAACAGTAATTGTCTCATATTTCCACTTGTTTCTAGAACACAGTTTTTTGAATATTTAGTTTCGAACGATTTTAACATTTTAAGGGAGTTTTTGTCACTATTTATTTTATACATTTCTTCCAGGTCAGCGTTCTGTGCAAGTAGATTAGGCACAATATCGTCATCGTGAATATCTTCATGCAGTCCTTTTAGAATGATCCTAGGTTTTCTCTTCTTTATTTCTTCAGCTTGAATGTTACGGAGATTTTCGTTCATCTCTTTTGACAGTGTTAAAGCATCATTTTTTTTGGGCAGTGAATAATCAGTCTATTCTTGCTTATTTTTTAACTCCGTTTACTGCAATTTTTAGTTTTGCAACAGAATTTTTTTTCGTGATTATTTTTTTAATGTCTTTTGATGATTTATTTTTAGAAGAAATAATGATTGAACATTTATTTGTATCTTGAGGTAAATTATTTGACGTTTTAGCTTCGTTACTTATTGGATAACTTCGGTTTCTGTTTTCTAATCATTTGGCGTATTCTTATGTTTTTGTTAAGAGTATATTTTTGAATTTGATTATTTCCCGTTGGTCTGATATTTTTTGTTTGTTGATTGTATTTTCAAGTTGTAGGAATTGTTTTTCAATCAAATTTTTCATTTTAACATCTTTGATGTTTTTATATACATCACTCTTCAACGTCTCAAAAATTTCGTTTAGCGACATATTGGAGACCTCACTTGCGCGCGCAAAGGGTTAGGGCAAGTAGCACCCAACCCGGAGTAACAGATACCAATGACTCGATGTAGCGGTGCAGGCGTGCGGCGTGAGTTCTACTCGAGGTTGAAACGTTGACTCCTATTAATTTTAGTGTATTTAATTTTTCGGCTGTACTGGATGCTTGCTTTTTTTTAATTCTTTTTTTATTAACAAAATTTTTGATACATATACAATTTAGGTACATACATAGTAATATAGAATGAAAGAATAACAAAAAAATCCCACAAAGGCGAAGCCTGAGCGTGGGTATTATAGTGTAAGGATAAAACACTGCTGTTTAAAATACATATTTTTTTAAACTTGTAAAAAGTATATATAGAGATCAATGTGATTGTTTTTTTTACAGAAACACACACACACACACACACACACACACATAAAACATAGATGCATGTATATTTCTTTGATTTACAGAAATTAATCTTTAATTTACTTTTATAATACCTTTCACCATTAATAAAAATTCATTCCCTGATAATTTAAAGATAAGTATACACTCATGTAATTGTAATAGAATTTCAAATTTATGTAAACCTGACTGCTCTGTACTTACTGTTAAAACTAATGTAAAATATCTAGGTGTAATTATAGATAGTAACATAAAATGGAAATTACAAATCAATGCAATAGTAGAAAGGTTAAGAAAATTATTGTACATTTTTCTTAGAATACGAAACATACTAAATTTTAAATTATTAAGAACCATATATTTTTCACTAATTCAATCAGTATTACAATACGGAATTGTTGGTTGGGGTGGAGCATTCAAAACTTCTCTCTTACCTTTAGAAATAATCCAAAGAATATTAGTAAAAATAATTTTGAAAAAACCGTATGATTACCCCACAATTAGACTATTTCAAGAATTTAAAGTCCCTTCACTTCATATTATTTATAAAAAAATAACTCTTTTTCAAATACATAAAGATTGTTTCAACATTGACAACTTAATAACTTTTTCGAACAGCAATAGACAAAGTATTCTTGGCTCTATAACTACCCCGCGCTGTAACACCACCACAGCCCAACAATTTTATAAATATTTTGGTGTCAAATGGTTTAACCAATTACCTCTTAACTTAAGATTGGAAACGAATTATAAAAAATTCAAAAGCTCAATAAAAACACTATATCAATAGCATATTAAAATCGTTTATACTTAAAAATACAATTTAATCTCTCAATTATTATTATATTGAAATCCTTTTCTCTTATTTCTTATTCTTATCTCTTTCCTTCTTCTACATCCTTTTCTCTTTTCTATTTGATAAAATACTGTTACATATAAAAATTTTATTCTCTTATATTAAAAAATAAAAATTCTTTTCATTATCTTTACACTCTCTGAAAAAATATGTTAAATTACTATTTACACGCAATTCTCCGCCTTTTTAACACGAGCATTTGCTCTAAAAAAAGGTGTATCACGATGTACTGTAATAAAAAGAAAATAAACTTAATGTAATGTAATAACATGTAATTTTAAATTTAATATTAAATAAAAAAAAATTAAAAAATTAAAAAAAAAAAAAAAAAAAAATATGTGGTATTTTAGTTATTTAGAAACAGATAGCTTAAATTATAGAAAAAAGTTACTCGCTTCGAAATAAATATTAATTTGAGACATTGAATACAAGAGATCCGTCTTAGTTCCATAAGTTTAGTTTCTTGAAATAACTGGTTGGTGGAATATGTCTTGGTCCTTTGGTACATTATTTTAATGATGGACTTCTGAGCGATTTCTAAGGGTTTTACGTGGTTATTGTAAGTTCCTCCCCAGGCAATTATTCCATAGGAAATAGATGAAAGCACTAACGCGTCATAAACAAGTTTCATGGTTATTGTTGTATGTTTTGACATCGGAAAGAAATTGGTCGCGGTCCATTTTAATTTTGAATTTGAAGGTAATGGTTTCTTGTTCCTGATAAGTTTTTTTGAGAAATTCGGTAAGCTGCTTCAACTTCATTTATATTTACATTAGACTTTGTAGTTTGATGAATGTTATAGAGCACATTTTTTGAATTCTCACCCTTTAGTTCAGGGATTCCCCGAACTTCAATATTTTTAGATCTATTTGCACGGTGCATACTATCCAATTGCCCTTCCAAAAATTCAATTCGGGTTTCAAGTTTACTGTTTTTTATTTTTTGGCTCTTCATTTTGTTCTTCTAAATTATGAACTCTTATAAGTACATCTTCATATTGCTTATTCATTTTTTATTTATTATTATTTTATTTTTTTTAATTGCCGGCAACCCGGGCATTTATTGCAATAAAATCAATATTACAAATATGAAAGTAACCCGCCTCACTAGAAGATTTCTGTTCTGAGGCGGGTACACATCGTCGCTGTGAAATCAAACCGGCATATCTGCAAAATGCTTGTTTTTCACCAGAGCGCTTTAAAGATTTCGCATATGATATTTTCCTTTTTACGTCCGTTTGGTTCACCTCAATGCCACCTTATGAATGAATAAAATTTAGACGAATACTGCTTATTGAAGTAGTAGTTGCAAATAAATCGAAAATTGCTTAAATTAAGAGTAAAATGCAGATATGCCAGTATGGCTTTAAAATCAGTGTAATATTTGCATTTGTGTCACAGTGGCTTCTTCTTTTGGAACCTGTTTAAGGTATAAAAAAAGACAATGTTGTCAATGAAAAAATAATTTATTGCTTCACAATTTTTTTGAAGTGAAACTTCTTTACGCGCGTCATGCAATTTCGAGGACCGGAGTAAAACCGACTCATGACCGAAACGAAAATGCGGGACCACCGATTAAAGTTCATTTGATCTAGTCAAAGTTTTGAAGTAACATATAAATGCTTCTTAGCTCATCCCGACAACTGGCGTTGGTGGTGTAATGGTCAGCATAGTTGCCTTCCAAGCAGTTGATCCGAGTTCGATTCTCGGCCATCGCACATTATTTTTTTGTTTTTAACGCCTTTTTCATTCAATATCTTATTTTTTAGTAGGTCAGAACATTTTTTAAAAGAAAATAATATTGCAAAATAATAAAAACACTTATCTCACTGTGATAAAACATTACTCCGCTAGAGCGCGCTTTGCGTTATTGTGTTGGATTAAAATTATTATCTAATCCGTATATTATGATAATTGTATTACATTTATTTAATTAATTTATTTATTTTGATAATATGTAATAATTTACAGAAAAAAAAATTAAAACTATCTCCCTCTGATAAAATATCCGTTCGCTAGAGCGCACTACGCGATCTTGTGTGGGATTCTATTTCTGTACATTGTACATTATTTTAAAAAATATATTATATTTTGGGTGTGATGTAGGTAACATTATAAAACATAACAAGCTCTCATATTTTCAGAACCTACATAATATAATCAATTTATGCGGCTTTGCTTACAGTTGGTGCTCAGCGTGGTTGGCTTTCAATCAGTTAAGCGAGGTTCGATTCTCGGCTGTGGCATTTTTGAAGTGAAACCTTGTTGAGGTGGGGGAGCCGCTCACGAACGTTCTCTCTCTTCTCTTCTTTCCTCTCTCTCAGACACCAGCGAACTGCGCCACGCCAAGCATCAGCTGAAACTATTTATAAACAATTAACATAATACTGCTCTTTCCTTTGCTGGTAACTTCAAAGTTTCCCAATCGTTTATGGAAATCTGAATTGACGGTATTATCCCGGCGGTAACTAACTTTAGGATACCATTTTTCTTCTTCTCATCAATAGTCTCTTGGAATAAGCGTGCATCAGAACAGGATTCACGCTCCCATTGCCCCGTTTATTCCTTTTCTTGGCCTCCTCCCAGGCATGTGATCCGTAGGAGGTTTTGAAGTAAAAGTTGCCGTCGTAAATGAGACAAACATCACACTGATCTTTCTTCAGTGTGAAAGTTTGTATGACTTGAAAAAACCTCTGTACTGGTAGTAGCTGATTCCTGCAAGGTTTGACTCCTTTCTTTCTGTTATATTAGATAATCTCTGTGATCGGCGATAGATTTTCCACCATCGATATACTCCCGAGAACTTTGAGATCTGTAGTAATGACTAGGAACACTTGCGTTTACAGTTGTGGCAAGGAGGCTTCATGCTTCGTTGGTTCACTCTTCCACGGGTTTTAGACTCGTATTCCTCACCGCTGTTTCGCATCTTTCAGTTTGCTAAAGTTTTTTTTTTTTAATTTGCCTATTATAATTTATTTTTTTAACCGGGAGAAATTTTACCCGGGTCAGACATTTTGGCATATATGCCGGTTTGTTTTAGTTGAGGCTGCTATAAACGCTTTTGTTAAGTGCAAACCGGATTATCTGCCAATAAGTCATACAATAAGTCATATTTGGTAGTAATAAAAATGTACTATTGTGAGATAATCCAGTTTTACTTACATGATGGACGCATTTCCCCCTTGAAAGTTTTGAAGCAACTGGCGTATTGCGGAATAGGTCTGTTTTCTGCTAAAAAAAATGGCGATTCACGCGTAAATGCATACCGGCCCAACGCCATCTGACAGATTTTTATTCAACTATACGACATGCCGGTTCGACATAAAAATAGAAGGGAAAAAAATAAATTTTTTGACACCAATAACTCAAAATCTCCATTTTTGCATATATGCCGGTTTGATTTCACAGCGACGACATATTAGCTTACACATACACATACATTTATACAAATATATATCAATATATACATGGAGCATTCCATATATAGTTACATAAAAACAGGAATTTTGTAGGAACTTTAAATTTAACAAATGGTAGCGTCTAAATCTCATAACAATAACATATCAAAAATAGTTTAAACAACAGTATAAAGTATTGATAAACTAGGCAAGCGTAAAACATAAGCAGTTTTAATAAGAAAGAGTAAATTACTATAAATGTAAATAACACATGAATGTAAATAAGGAATGAGAATAAGACTAAGAAGGGATTGCTAGAAACTTGCTGAGCATGCCCTTTTTTAGGTAGTAACCATGTGTTGAAATGTTTAAGTAAACTGTTTGGGTGTTTATGAGTGTTGCAGTAAGTGGTTTCTTTTAGAAAGGTGTTGAAGATGTAAGGTGCTAGGAAGGATTCGTGCTTTTTGGCAAAAGTTGAATTAATTCACTTGAACTTGGCACTTGAAGTTGATTCTGTGATTTTGCCCTTGTGTTATGTGGGTGAGTTACGTGGCATGGTGAGGATTTTATGCAGTTTATTTGAATGATCTTTTTAATGAATAGTTTCCTAATATCTAGTATATTATTTGTAATTATGAGATTTCCGTTGGATGCATATATGGTTTTTTGAACATAATCCTATTTAATGTTTTATGCGTAGTGTTGAGGGGCTTAAAAAACTTGTCAGCGGCTCCCCCCAGGCTGATAAACCGTACGTTAAAAGGCTTTGACATAGCGCGAAGTAAACATTTTTTAATTGTTTTTGTGACATGATGTTTCTTATAGTTTTAAAAATAAATGATAGTTTACGGATTTTCTTAATGAGGGAGTTAATGTGAAGTTCCTAGTTTAATTTATGGTCCACTGTTAAGCCTAGATACTTGATGTTGTCAGTATGTTCTATTTTTTTGCAGAGGTGGTATGAGGATTTTGAGGGAGTATATGGGTGTAGGTATAAAGGCGGAAGGGTTTTTGGTTGCCCAGTGATGGTTTTGCTAAAATTTAGGTATTTTGTTTTGGAGATGTTTAAGTTAAGTAAGTTTTTGTCGAGCCAATTTTTTATTTCTGACATACCGGTTTTCCGCATTTTTGAAGGCCTTTTTCGAACTTGGATCTTTGACTAAAATTACCGTATCATCTGCGTAACTGATTATCCCATTGTCGATAGATGCCATTTTAATCTCAGTAAGTTCGTTAATCAAAATGAGAAATAGAAGGGGACCAAGGACGCTACCTTGAGGGACACCATTTTTGATTTCTTCCGGATCACTGTAGCATTTTTTCAGTTCTACTGTTTATTTTCTGTTTTTAGTGTAGCTAATGAACCAGTCGAGGGGCGGTCCGTTGATACCATTTTTTTTTAATTTCTCGTACAGAATGTCATGAGAGATAGTATCAAAAGCCTTAGCAAGATCTGGAAAGACTCCGATCACCTTGGATCCTTCATCTGTGTTTTTAACAATATAAATAGTTAATTCAGAGATAGCCTGTTCCGTACTCATTTTTGCTCGAAAACCGAATTGACAATCTGAGAGTAAGTTATGTTTATCAAAGTAGATTAACAGTCTTTTTTTCATTGCTTTTTCCAGAATTTTCGATAGTGAATTTAAAAGTGAGATAGGTCTGTAGTTAGCAATTAGAGTTTTGTCCCCAGATTTGTGGATTGGCGTTATAATGGCAATTTTCACTTTATCTGGAACAATCCCTTGTCTGAAACTTTGATTGAATATATGTAGGAGAGGTGTGGTAATATATTCATGCAGATTAATCAATATTTGGTTTGAGATTTTGTCAGGGCCCGGAGCCCAATGTGGTTTGAGAGATAAGATCAGTTCAGAAATTTCTTTTTTGTTAAGTTTATATATATTAAACGAGTGAATTGGTTGTTTGGTAGGGCTGTGATTAGATGATAGTTGTGCTGTAGTGTGTTTATTGCTAAGGATTTTGTTTGATAGATTTGGGCCTACGTTGGAAAAATGAAAATTAATATAACTAGCCATTTTGTGTGTATCGTTTTTTGTTTCAAGTATTTCACCATTAATTGACAGTTTATTAATATTGTTATTTTTTTGGTTTTTAAATAAGCTGCTTCATTAATGACTTTTCAGGTTTTTTTTTATCCTTTCTGGCATTTTCTATTTCATTCCTGTAAAATTTGAATTTAGCTTGCTTAATTAATTTGTTACAGTGATTTCTATATAATAAATAATCGTATTCGATATCGTTTCTAGAATTCGTTATCGATATCGTTTCTAGAATTGGTGTGACTGTGTCAAATGCTTTAGCTAAATCTAGAAATATTTCCAAACATTTATCACCTTGGTCGAGTGCTTTTGTTATTTGTGATTTAAGTTCTAGAATAGCTGAATCTGTATTTAGCCCTTTTCTGAAGCCATACTGGTATAACGAGAGAATATTGTATTTTGTATGATAGTCGATAAGTCTTTTTATTACCATTTTTTCAATATTTTTTGATAGTGATGACAATATAGAAATAGATCTGTAGTTTGTTATGTCAGTTGGGATTCCGGTCTTAAAAATTGGTTGAACTAGTGTAAGTTTATGTTTGTTAGGGAATAAACCTTTAATATGACTGAGGTAAATGATATGTACTAATGGTTGGATTATAAAAGGTTCAACTGCTTTTAGTATATTTGAGGATGTTTTGTCACGATTGCATGAATGCGAGGGTTTTAATTGTTTGATAATTTGTGAAATTTCTGCACAGTTAGTAGGGTCTAGTGTGAGATTATTATCTATTTCACTGGTAGACTGATTGATTTACTTATTTAAAATTTGTGATATTAGTTTTTTGCCGATATTACAAAAGTACTCGTTTATGTGATTGGTCACAAAGTCTGGGTGGTCGTTTAGAGAGATTTCCTGGCCGTTGATGTTTAATTTATTGAGTGGTTGTGCAAGGTGATCAGTATTAGATATTTCTTTGATAATATGCCAGATTTTTTAGTTATTATTACTGGCTCTGTACAGTTTTTCTTTTGTGGTTTTAACCTGATTATTTCATACATTTCTGTATTTTTTATAAAATATTTTGGCTTGAGTGTACGGATTATTTAGTAGGTTTTTGTGGAACTGTCCCGTTTTTTAATACAAAAAATTAGGCCATCTGTGATCCATGGTTTAAGTTTTTTTTTTAATTATTCAAACGGGATTCTTCGGTGACATTATCAATACGCTGCAAGAGGATATTAGTAAAGGTATTAAAAGCAACGTCTACATCGTTAGAATTTAGAGTGGAGTGCCAATTTTCTAATTTAATTTTAGAAGTTAGTTTCTCGAAATGAACTTTTTTCATTATTATATTATTACGTGACGTTCCGGTAGTGGGTTTTTTGTGCATAAGGCCAATTGCTACTGAGAAGTGATCTGTTATGGTTGATTGATACACAATCCCTTGGGCATTTTTTATTGTTCTTAAAAATATGTGATCAATACATTAATTAGTCGTATCAGTTACTCTAGTAGGAGCATTAATATGAGAAACAAGCCCGTGTTGAGTTATAAGATTTTTATAATCGAGTGTTTGTGTTGCCATAGGCTTAAGTAAATCTATGTTAATATCATCAATTATCAGTAGTTCTTCATTTGATGTACAGTTAAGTAAGGCCAGGTCTAAGGATTTAAGGAAGGATGAAATATTTTGGTGTTTAGATGACCTATATAGTGCCAGAATTGCGGTTTGGTTGGTTTTTATTTGAAGGCAGTTGGCATGTTCAATGGATAATTCAGAGATAGTCTGGTCCAGCTCGGATTTAATATAGACAGTTACTCCATCTGACTGTGTCTTATTATTTTGTGTATTGAATACCGTAAATCCTGCAATGTTTGTATGAGTGTAATTTGATTAAATTCAACATTCAGTTAAAATTATTACTTCAAAAATATTATCCAAACCGGCAAGTGTTACAAGTAGATTTTTATAATTCCTACCAATACTACGAATATTAGATGAAAATATTTTTAAGCTTTTATAGGGTTTTAGAATGTCGGATAATTAAGTGCAAGATAATGGTACTACAGGCATTTCTAAAAGAAGTAAGTGTGGTATATAAATCAAAACAGGGTAAGTTAATATGTGTGAAGTATATGATTGCAATAAATACGTTGAAACAAAGTAAACAGTTGTAATGATTTTGAAATGCGTATCTAATAAGGAAAGTAAATATTTAAATAAATAATTTAAGTAAATATTTTTAGTACATATTTTGCTTTTGTTACTATGATTCATATAAAAACTTACAAGGAAAATATTATTAGCTAAATGACTAACTTTTTTTTCTTAAAAAGTATTAAAACACTTGACTTTGTAATGAGAAGGGTAGGATTTATTTATTTATTTATATATATATATAATTTGTACATTTATTTATAACAATTACAGGTAATATAGCCTAAGACGTTATAATTGTACCATTTATGCATAGGACACAAAAAATAAATCTATAGAATGTTTATGCATAGGACACAAAAAATAAATCTATTTTTTTATCTACTGCATTCAAAAAGCACGTAGCTCTCCCCACAGGTGAGTACATAAATAAATTAGTGCGGCTTGCTCTACTATATAGAAGATTGTGATGACGTCCTCGAGAGTGAGACTCTGGTACAAAAAAATTTAGTTGGGCCAGTATCTCATTATTAGATAAGTGACCGTTTATAAGTTGAAAAAAATATTTAAGCAAAGCAATACCTCTACGTGTCTCTAGGGAGTGGTAATTGGTCATGCCTAATATATAAATCGATGGGTAAAGCCAAGGGTAACGTCCATAGAGCCGCGAGAATAAAAACCTTAAAAAAATTTTATGGACTCTTTCAATGCGTAAAGTGTATGTTAATTCATGTGGAGCCCAGATGATCGAGTTTGATTCCAGTACACTTAGGACTAGTGTATTATATAATAACGTCAGTGTTTTTGTGTTACGAAACGGATATGAGTTCCTAATTACGAAGCCGAGAAGCCTGTATGCTCTGCTTATTAAATCATCGATGTGTTGGTGAAAAGTTAGTTTGCTGTCGTAAATAACTCCTAGATCTTTGATTTGGTATAAGCATAAGATTAAAGTTAGTAGACCACTATTAATGCCGTTCATATAAGTTACAAAATGAATAAGGTGGATGATAATATGTATTAGATTGCTTCGATATATTGTTTGCAGTTGAGTAGTAGACACTCTTAGTACTCGAATGTTATTAACTAGTGTGGTAATACGTGTGGAAAAAAGATAGAATAACTGACAATAGCATTTTATAAAACAATACTTAATAACCAATGTAAAAGAGTAAAATAGCAGCACTGTACCATGTATATTGTATAATAATCAGTCACAGTGATTGACGTTTTTCACGTTCAAGGTCAGCGACATTATTTATTATGATTATCTTGGATATGTCAGTTTGTCTCAAAAGAATTCACCATTCAGAATTTCATGAGTGTTTGTAGTTATTCTCTCTGGCAAATTTATTTGTTTGAGATAGCAAAAATTTTCCTTTTTGAGTTAAGTGTTTGGGCACATAGATGCGTCTGGCGTCTTGCGATAATCCCAAATCCATTGTATTTAATTTATTTGTCGAAATTGTGGTAGATTTCTTGTAACTTTAGATTTTGGATAGGAAGTCGTCGCGTGATTTAATATTGTTGAACGTCGCAATAATCGATCTTGGATTTTTCTCGGATATTTTCGGTCCCAATCTGTAGATTTTTGATAAAACAGATTGTAATGGTGCGTCGGTACCATTGTAGTTGATAATTTAAGAGATTTTTTAAAGAACTTCTACATTATTTTTAGTGTTTGACTGCGGAACACCTCGTATGTCGATATTGCAAATTTGACTTAAAAACTCAAATCTATCAATTTTTTCATCCTGTTTAGAAATAGTATTTTGTTGTGATAGTGGGTTGATTTTTTAGTAAAATTATATCATCCTTGACTTTTTCATGTGAAAGTTCGACAATCTTTAAGCGCTTACTTAGATCTTCTTGTTGATCTGACATAAATTGGACTGATTTGATTTCGTGATTTTGTGAGTTGAGTGCTTCATAATTTTTTACACAGGAGTCAAATTTTTGTTCCAAGAATTTCATTGTGGATGTTTTGAAGTCTGATAGTTCCTTCATAAATAGATGTGTCGTTAAAATATCATTGGCGCCATCTGTGGTTGTGGTTGATAAGTATTCTGTGTCATTTGATTGATTTGTGTTTTTAGGTTTTAGCAGTTGGGTAGACTGTTAGACTGTTAGACTTGCTAGTTTGACAGAAGATGGCTGTTCATGTTCATTGGATAATACGTCATTTGTAGGTTGCTTTGGTTTATTATGTTTGATATTTTAAACGCATTTTTTACACTTCCATTGTAAACTTCTTGCACTTCGCCGTGATGTATCAACAATTTCTGCACAGCCAAGATGGTAGTTTTTTGCACTAAAACTACAGCATATAAAGTCTAATGGAGTATCAATGTTTTATTTGCAAACAATGCATTGTGTATTCATGATAATGATGTCGTGATTGTGTATTCATGGGCATGCTTGCATACAATCTTCCTTTCAATCTTCAATACATTCAATCGGTTTAATTCATTTACGTAAATTCTCCATTGCATTAATATTTCATTTGGTAATAATTCATCCCAGGAAGCCTTGGATTGCCATAAACTTTGCATTATTAATTTTTCTACGAAAATCACTGGTGCTAGTAATCCTAATGGGTCAAATGTTGATGCTATGCATGATAATATTTGACGTTTATTTTTACTCTGTTTTGATGGGTTTGTTATTATATAAGAAAAAGAATCTAACTCATTATTCCAGATTAATAATAATAAGAATTTATTCCAGAATGTATGCAGGGGTAGTGCAATGCAATACATTCCATATTTGAAATAATATACGTAATTTGACTAAGAAAAAAAAAACATACATAGATGATTCTGACAGGCACAAAAAAGCGGAATTTATGTGAAAAAAAGATAAAAAATAAACACAAAAATGAGTGTAAGCAGCCGTTTATGGGGGATATTTGCACATCTCCCGTCACTAGAGGGTCATCAGTCAGAGGGGACTCAACCAAGCAACCATGGCAGTGACGATTTTGTTACTTGATTGGCGTAGTCTGCGCTATAAGCTTCCCATGTGATGGCGGAGAAGCGCTCTGAGAGAGTGTACTCGTCCCTTCAGGAACATTTCCGTGGCGCTGCAATATCTCGCTAGGCGGAATAGTTGGCGATAAGCATTATTGTAAGCGACTTTTAGCTTATGCCATTGGCATGCAGTGTAATCCACCCACAGTTCTGACGTGTACAACGAAGTGCAAAATGCGTTGAAAAGTATTTTTTTCACGTGCTTACTCCAAAAGTGAAAACGCCTTGACAGCATACCTGCTCTGACGGATATCGCTATTCTTTGCCCTTCCATATCCTAAACTAAAACCATTTTTTTTTAATTCTTGGGTTTGTCAGATAGAATTTTTTCAAAAATGTTCGGTCCGGCAATTTCAACTTGGCCCGACTTGGTTAACAAATCCAAGACATAAGATCTCCATTTTCGAAACCTCATGCCTGCTGACAGCAATATGTCAATTGATTGACCTTTTGGATTTCTGCAGGATTCCAAACTATCGTCTTCGGTCAATAGGTCATCCATTCACGCACTAAATCAGAAGATACATAGGCGAATCACGCACGCGAGTGGCTAGCCCGAACCAGTACCCAGCAGAGAATAGCGGCCGCTCAAACTTCTACTCAGTAGGTAAGTAGGGCGCTGTCATGCCTTCGCTGGGATACCATAGGAGAAAATATATTCTGTGGCTACTGAATGCGCGCGTGGTGACTGCCTATATACCTCCCTCCCAGTTGGTAAATGGTTAAAAATCAATACTTCATCAACGTGTTCAATTAGATTTGAGTGTCATGGACATGTGAATGAACACGATTAAGGATATTAAAAGTAAACATATTGTCATTGTACGTGACTTGATAAGTTCTCTTAAGATAGGTACATGCAAGATTTTGCATTTAAAATGATTTAAAAAAATGTTTTAAAATATATATAAAACGTAAACGCGTACAGCGGAATGGTTAAAAGTAGATCTTACATATTCATCGCAAACTGCGGAATGGTTTAGAGCATGGCTGCCCAACCTTTTTAACAGTTGGGCTAAATTGACGATTTTGAATCACTGGCGGGCCACTGAATACCTGACGGTTCCTATTTCCATGGGGGGGGGGGGTTGTTAGAGAATTTCTATAAAACATAATTCCCCACAAAAAAATTCAAACTGAGTGCTCCCCACAAAATATTTGAAATCCATGGAGGGGGGGGTTGTTACGGAACTTCGCTGAGAAAAAATTCCGCGCACCCAAAAACGTCATGTGTGATTCCCCACAACAATTTTTGGAATTTCATGGGGGGGGGGGAGTGGCTACAAGATTCCATTTCGGACGCAAAAAGTATTATATCAAAAACCGGTGTATTTTTGTTTAAAAAGTAAGTTCAACAGGTTAGATTTTTTCGTCGCTGATTCTCGTTCTGAGTAGCCTAAATAGCGATAAATCGTTGGCAACACTGGTGACCGCGCGCAAACTGCATTCTTTGTTTTACCGCGGACCCGCGACACTTTTTCAAATTGGCGGATTAGCGGGTTTTTTGAAAATGGTTCACGCGGGCCACTTATAATTCGTTCGCGGGCCACATCGTGGCCCGCGGGCCTGGGGTTGGGCAGCCTTGGTTTAGAGCGTCTAAACAATGTTAGATACGAAGTTTGTTTAGTAACGTTAATCTATGGTATATTGAGTACGTAGTCAATATAAGACATATTAAGGTCTGTTAATATAAGATATCCTTTATGCAAACTATATTCTATGCAAGAAATATTTTGTAAGAAATTGTATTTAGCCTAAGACATATTAGCGTAGTGTAAAATGATTATGGATAGTTTATCGCTTGATAAACGATATTTGAAATAAACTCAAAGATAGTTGCATGATTTTTAAAAAATGAAAAAATTTCTTTAATTTAAAGGTGCATCATTTTGATGACTGAAAAGTATTTCAACATAGTGCCTCTGCACTATGGTTTTTAAAAAATAATAGTAATAGTAATAGGAATAATACTAAGAGCTCAAAATTTCCATTAAAAAATGTAGACTTTTTATTATTTATTCTCAGTAATTCTAAAAATATATCTGTGTTAAGCTACGTATTGTGTATGCTATTTAAAAATCAATTTTATATGAATCATTTTACATTTGATAAGGGTTTGTAGGAAAGAAAAAGAATTTATTTTGCCTTATTTGCCAATTATTTGCTTTCCGACTGGTATCTGTCGAGAAAATGAACTCTGCGACCAGATCTTGTTCTTATGATGTTTTATGGGAGTGGTTCCTGGACAGATGTGGAAACAGGTACATTAGGGATATTATCTTCTACAGGTACAAAAGCAGGTTTTAGTCGATCTATTGACACACGCTTGGGTTTTTCTTTAACGATGATGACAAGTGTGTTCTTGTCTCGTTCTCCAACCTTGTAAGGGCCTTCATATATATTTTGTAGTGGCTTCCTTCCTCCATCAGTTCTAAGAAAAACGTGAGTGGTGAGGGCCAGGTCTTTATGTACAAAGCACTTTCTTGATCCATGAGTGCTGGTAAGAGTCGGTTTAATACTCTCGAATTTGCAGGCGACCGACGTAAGTGTCAGGTTCTTCTCGAGGTGTTTCAGTAAATAAATCACACGGTAGTCTCAGTGTTCTACCATATGTGAGTTCAGCGGGAGAACATTTTAAGTCTTCGCGAACTGTTGACCTCAAACGGAGCAAGATGAGCGGGAGATTCTCCAATCAGTTCGGGTCTCCACTTGCCATAAGAGAGGGTTTCAGAGTACGATGCCATCTTTCTATTATGCAATTGGCTAGTGGGTGATATGTGGTAGTCCTCGTATGTTTAATGCCAAATTTCTCTGTTAGCTTCTTGAATAGGAAACTCTCGAACTGACGACCCTGGTCTGAAGTTATGGTCTTCGGGGTTCCGTGACGGGCAATCCAGTGGTTCATCAGTTCTGTTGCAACGGTTTCTGCAGACATGTCTTTCAACGGTATCGCTTCGGGCAAGCGAGTAAATCTGTCAATCATTGTCAAAAGGTATTAGTACTCGTTGCATGTTGGAAGAGGGCCAACTAGGTCAATATGTACATTGCAAAAGTGGTCTTCAGGCAAGATATATGTTGACGGTGGAGTAACCGTATATTTAGAGACTTTGGCTTTTTGGCAAGCAATACAGGGTTTAACGAAATTTATAATATCTTTTGCCATGTTGGGCAAAACAAACCTCAACTTTACTGTATTTATTATCCCTAGGATGCCTGGAAGACAAACATTATGGACGCTTTCTATTACCTGAGTTCTCATGTCAGCTGAAAGAAAAGTTTAAACATGACCTGTTGATATGTCACACCATAGTGTTTATAGTTTGTGCCGGAAATCACTATTTGACGTAGGGAGAAGTGGGAGTCAACTTTTGCCTTAATAATTTCGTCGTCTTAACCCTGCGCTTCTACCATTTTCCCATAGTCAATCGTAGTAGTACAGTTCATCTCTTAGATTTGAGATAGGGCGTCAGTTACTGTATTCTGAGGTCCAGAGATATGCTTAATATCAAATGAGAATTGTGCAATGAAATCCAGAGTGCTAGAGGCTCGCTTCTTGCGAAAGGCAAAGGTGATCGGCTTATGGTCAGTATATATTATAAAATTTTGTCCTTCAACGTTATTCCGGAAGTACTTTACGGCTTAGAAGACATCTGTTAGCTCGCGGACGAAGGTTCTGTACTTCTGCTGAGCTGGGGTGAATTTTTTAGAGAAAAATCCTAGTGGTTCCCAGGTATCGCCGTTGAACTGTTGCAAAGAGGCTCCTATAGCTATGTCACTAGCATCGACCATGATGGCAATTTTTGTGTTGCGATTCGGATGAGCTAGTAACGTTGCATTTGCGAGGTCATTTTTACATTGTTCGAATGCTGCAGTTAGTTCTTGGGTCCAGGTAAGTATTCGGTTGTCGTTTTTCTTATATCCTGTTATGCAATCGAATAATTTCACTTGAGTTTTAATTGAGTTAGGTGGGAACTTTCGGTAGTAAATTAACATGCCTAAAAAGCGACGTAAACCTTTCGCAGTTTTAGGTAGTGGAAAATCCGTTACACCTTTGACCTTTTCTTTAATAGGAGTCATGCCCATTGAAGTAATTGTATGTCAAAGAAAATTTACAGTTGGGGTACCAAATTGACATTTTTGAATGTCAATGACAAGTCCATTGTCAGATAGTCATTTAAATAGAATATCCAGATATTGTTGGTGTTCTTCTTCGTTTGCGGAAGCGATTAAAATATCGTCCAGATAAACTAAACAAAAATCCAGATCCCTGGTGATGGCGTGCATACAGCGCTGAAAACTCTGAGCTGCGTCGGATAAACCAAATTGCATTGAATTAAATTCATACAATCCGAACATAGCCGTTTTAGAAATGTCCTCAGGTTCTACGGGTATCTGGTGGTACGCCCGCGCCAAGTCAATAGTTGAAAAGATCTTCGAATTTGAAACCTCATTAGCGAAATCATGGAGCTGGGTAATCGGATATTTGTAAGGGACTGTTTTTGCGTTTCAACGCCTATAGTCCCAGCACTGACGCCACTCTCCATTTGGCTTCTTCACCATGTGTAATGGACTGGTCCAGTTGCTCTAGGAAGGTCGGCAAATTTCCTGTTCCATTAAAAATTTAAATTCTCGTTTGGCTGCTTCAAGAAGAGCTGGTGAAAACCTGCGTGCACGTTTAGTTACGGGAGAGCCTTTTGTTTCGATGGAATGTGTTAGTGTATGTTTTTTACTTTCTGGGTCTTCACTTTCGGCCGCGTCAAGCTTGGGTACTTATTGAGGATATCATGGTACTTCTGTGAGTTAGATATTTTTAAAATACCGGTAGAGATTCCTTTGTACGTTATGCCTTGTATTCACAATCCTCTTGATTGGTCTGCAATCACAGCTTTTTTTAAATTTACAGTTAGGTTGAAGTTGTGTAGAAAATCGGCGCCAAGAAAAGCTCTCGATACATCTGCTACTATGAATCTCCACTTCATTGTCCTACGTAGACCAAAGTTCACTTCTAGCGTTCTTATGCCGTAGGTTTTGATAGGATTCCCATTGGCACTGAACAAAGTAGTGGGGCAGTTGGCAGTTGGCAGACAACAACACAAAATTTTCTGCCTTACCTACGGCAGAATAATTGTTAACTGACACTTCTTTTGCCTCAGTTTCTAAATTTGAGGATCCTATACAGAATCCCTCTTTATGAAGCAACGTAATGTGATCATTACTGTCACATCGTTTGCATTTAAAGGTGATCCTGCAATCCTGTGCAAGATGATCCGGCTTCAAACATTTGAAGCATGCTCGGCTCTTTTTTAAGGCTTCTATCCTTTCCGATATTTTTAAATTTAGAAAATTTTTAGCAGTAAAAGATGGGATGATCCTCACCGCAGAATGTGCATTTTCCCTTATTTACCGATAATAACACAGTTTGGTCCCTTTTAGTAATCCCTAAATGTGTTTTAATTTAATTTAATGTTTGGGATCGTAAAGCTAAACATTTCAAGAATTCTTTCAGTGTGGGCTTTGTTCCCAATGCTTTCTAGTAATCATGTCTAATTTGTTGGAAATTATGTAAATAATTAAAGCATCCCATTGATGTACTTGAACTCCTGAGTTGTATAAAGCTTTTAAGTTTGCGTTAGTTCCATCTATCAATCACCGCAATGCTACTGCATCCTCTTGTTTCATTTATTTCAATTGAAATATGAATTGAATATACTTATGTAGAGTTGCCCTTAAATTAGAATATCTCTCATGTAAGAATTTCCACGCTCTTGATACCCTGAATCCGAGAGTTCTAAATTCGAAATGATTTTAATCGCTTCTCCTTTTAAGCAAGATTGCAAATAATAAAATTTCTTTACATTGGTTATCGAATTATTATTATAAACTAAAGTCTTAAATGTTTCCACAAAGCTGTTCCAATTTTTTTGGTCTCTGTGGAATTCTCGTAACCTTAAGTCAGGTAATTTTATTTCTACCCTCGATTGTTCTACGGACTCCAATGCACCTTTGGCCGTTGCCATTATCGAATAATATGGATTTTTAAATGATTCTCTCTGAGAAGCATTTTAAATTTCATTTGAATCGGAGATTTCCTCAATTTCATTCTGAATCCCTTCAAATTCATCAATTAGAGATTTGATTCTCACATATCTCAGTTTTATTTCGTGAACTGAAAGCGTATTTAACGCATCACAACCTTTCAATTTGTCCATTGTATTATGAATTGCATCAGTAAATTCCAGATAATTAAATAATCCCTGAAATAATTCACCAAAACACAAATATTCGCTTACAAAGCTTCTATTTTCGTTATAATCTGCACATAAATCACGTAACTAATATTGTTATTGTAAAATGTCATAAAAAACTTAGGTTATGGTTTGCAATTTTTATGATATTGAAAACAGTAGATTGTAAAACTTGTAACAACGTATTTCTATTGTATAAAATAATAATGATCGTATTTTGGGATTTCTGGATGTGATAGGAGTTGGATTTGGAAGGATTGGCACTTGTCTGTGTCTGATGCAATGGCGTGGTTCTCAGGTTTCAGATTTTAGCATGATCTCTCAACGAATTTCTTCTATATTTTTGGACGCTTGGTTTTTTTTTAATTTCTGTGATTTCGCTTGGATCACAATCTCCGGTTATATGACCTTATATTTACAGGTGGCACAAATGGTATATAATCAATTCAATCCACTGCGATCAAAATAATACAGTACCTACATACGCGGCACACGAATTCGTGCATTATTTTTAATGAAAAATACTGAAAGCAAGTTCGAATCGAAATGCTTGTCTTAAAAGATAATATCATAACATTTTTAACAAATTATTATAAGCAATAATTAGTCGCCTGAAATATCCATACAAATTAAAAATATCTTCCGATTTTGATACCTCTCAACGATTTCGCAAAGTCTTGAATATGATGTACAGGTTATCCGTCAGTAATTGTCCTGGCGTTGAGGGACCGGTGGTCTCCGCATGGTCGCAATTGATCATCTTTCTAAGGCATCATGTGTAAAGGCGATCCCCAAAAGCTCTCGGAGGGTCGGGCGATATCTAGTCGGACCATGGTCTCAATCTCCTATTTGGCCACTGGAGGTTATCCACCGCTTACCCGCCCTGGTATAAGTAACAGATGGTTACTCCTTCAGGGCTCTCACAAGGACTCTATTTTTTTTTGTTTAACGACTCTACATTTATTATAAAATGAATCTAGACCTCCAATGTCCCTGCATAGTGGTTAGGCTGCAGGATGCCTACAATATTCCACAAAAACACAAATAACAATATTAAAATATGAACAGGTATAGTAAAATAAAATAGGCCTAAAAATAATACAGGACGAAATAACTGCTTAAAGCCTAGGCCATCTGTAGAGAAAGAAAAAAAAAGAAAGGAAACACATGTAGTTATCGTGGTGTATAAATGAAAAGATCTCTCACTCAGTATAGCGTTTATTGATAAATTGTCAGCTGATTTTACAATCACAATATTTGACGTTTGTTGTGTACAAATACTAGGAATGCGCGCGAGACTAAGCCGTAGTAATCGTAGGTAGGTGCAGCCGAACGATAGTAATTACTGAACACTGATAATATGCTCGCTGCGTCGGGCCTATTTATACTAGACGGCCGACGGTAGCAGTAGGTAGATGGATGGCAACTAAATCCTAGGCACTCGCACAGACTGTACGTTTCAGGAACCTTCGACATTGCGGCGATTATGCATAGGCCGTAGACTCGAACCTTCTGGCGAGTTCTCGTAGTATCCCGGACTGAGTGCGCTTTAGTATTGTCGCGAGTAGGCAAGTAGGTCTTGAAGTACGTAGGTTGCTCTTGTTTACGAGGCGAATTGGAATGCAGGTACATAATTCGGAAGTAGGTACTAAGTAGGTCGAGCGGTTTATTATTAATTATTTAATGTATTGTTCTCGACGCTACAAACACCCCCTTCCCAGCAGCTTTGCTGAGGGCTGCGAAAGAAGAAACAGCTCATAGACGAACGTCTTTTAAATTGTGACACTTCAAAAAAAAAAAATTTTGTAAAACACATGTACACAACACAGGCTGATGATACACTCAGATAACAATGGTGGCACTATTATCCGCGCTTGTGCGGAGATGGTCGGGTGCATGATGCTCCGTGGTGCCTTAATTGACCACTGCAGCACTCCTCGTCATCAAAAAGCGTAGGATAGCGTTTTGGGTTGAACGTGCCTTTAGGCGTTAAAGTAGTCCGGGAAACAAACACGCCTACCGGAATGTGTGGTCGTATGAGTGCGATCCGTGTTGGTAGCGGGCAAAGGAAGGGTTGAACTTATTCCTTGCGTAGTTTACTTAGTTTCCTGGGAAATGTACGCAGGTTTGAGGCGGTCTATAGTCACCGTTACCTCTTTGCCTCTGTTTAAAATGGTGAACGTTCTTTCGTTCCGGCGTACCACTTGGTGAGGGCCAGTGTAGGGTTGCTGAAGCGGGCTTTTTACGGTGTCGTCCCTTAGAAACATATGGGTAGCTGCGGGAAGGTCTTTAAAAATGAAACATTTCCTTTTGCCATGTCGGGAACCTTCAACCGGTCTTAGGTTGTTAAAATATTGCCTCAGCTCTTTGAGGAAATCGCTGGTACTGACATCGTTCGCTGGCCGAGCAGCGAGGAATTCTCCAGGTAGGCGGAGTGGCTCTCCGTACACCAGTTCGGCCGAAGTGGCAGCGAGGTCATCCCTCCAAGCTGCCCTGATTCCCATCAACACTGTGGGAAGCGCCTCAGTCCAGCGGTCATTTTGATGGCATTTAATCGCTGCCTTAAGCTGTCGGTGTAGCCTCTCAACCATGCCGTTAGCCGCAGGGTGGTAAGCCGTGGTACGTATTTGAGTCGTACCTGCCAGGCAGTTTAACTCCCTGAACAGCCTTGACTCAAACTGTCTTCCTTGATCAGTTGTAATTCGGAGCGGAGTACCGAACCTGGTAATCCACCCCTGGTAGAAAGCGCGCGCCACAGTTGCTGCTTCCTGGTCCCTAATCGGGAAAGCCTCTGGCCATCTTGTAAACCTGTCTACGCAGGTGAGGCAGTATCGGCATCCTTCAGATGAGGGCATGATGATGATATCTATGTGCACATGCTCGAATCTGGCCGATGGTCTGGGAAAAGTTCCTAAGGGTGCTGACACGTGACGTGACACCTTACTGCGTTGGCACTGTAGGCAGTTGCGTGCAAATTTACCCGCGTCCGCCTTGATGGCCGGCCAGATATAACGTTCAGTTATGAGCTTAACCGTTGTTTTGACGCCTGGGTGAGCCAGCTGATGGACTGCATTAAATGCTGCAAGCCGAAACTTTTTGGTGACGAAAGGTCTCGCTGTATTTGTAGACATATCGCAGTACAAGTCCGTGTTGATGCCGGGAATGCGCACTTTCTTAAGTTGTAGGCTAGAACTTCCCTTTAAGCATTGCTCTAGTTCCGTGTCGTTCACCTGATCAGCTGCCAGTGCTGCATAGTCCAGGGGAGCGTCGACTGACTCGACCCTGGAGAGGGCATCTGCGACGATATTATCCTTGCCCGCTACGTGGCGAATGTCCGTGGTGAACTGGCTAATGAAATCAAGGTGTCGGAACTGCCTTGGGGAGCATTTATCAGCCTTCTGGTGAAAGGCGAAAGTGATGGGTTTGTGATCCGTAAATATGGTGAACGTCCTGCCCTCTACCATGTGTCTGAAGTGTTTCACAGCGAGGTAGATAGCCAGGAGTTCTCTGTCATAAGCGCCGTATTTTCTTTCAGCCGCGGTAAATTTCTTTGAAAAGAAACCCAGCGGTTCCCAGTGACCTGCGATGAGCTGCTGGAGTGCGGCGCCAGCTGTGGTGTCAGAAGCGTCGCTGACTATGGATAGTGGGGCTTCACACTTTGGGTGAGCTAGTAAGGTCGCCTGAGCAAGGGCTTCCTTGCACTTGTCAAAGGCTTCCAAAGTCGCTGCTGTCCAGGAAATGGGCTGCTTGCCTTTCTGTTTTCCAGTGAGGAAATCATTGAGCGGTGCTTGCGTCTCTGCTGCATTGAGGAGAAACCTCCTATAAAAGTTGAGAGCTCCCAGAAAGCGTCGTAAATCCTTCACCGTTTCAGGCCGACTGTAATTTTTTATTGCGTCGACTTTCTCTGGCAGGGGTGTAGTGCCTTCACCAGACACCAGGTACCCCAAGAATTTTACTTCAGGCAATCCAAAATGGCATTTGCTGGCGTTGACGACCACCCCGTATTCCTGCAGGCGCTGGAACAAGTCTTTAGGTGGTTCATGTGTTCCTCCTCTGATGATGAGGCAATGAGGATGTCGTCGATGTATGCGTAACAAAAGTCCAATCCTCTGGTGACCTCATCGATAAAACGTTGAACCGTCTGGGCTGCATTGCGGAGGCCGAAGGACATCACTGGAAACTCGAAGAGTCCGAACGGCGTGGATATTGCCGTCTTCGGGATGTCTTCAGGAGCTACTGGAATCTGGTTGTAAGCTCATACCAGGTCTATTGTGGAGAATATCTTGGTATCCCTCAGCGACTGGGCGAAATCTTCGATGTGTCGGACTGGGTACCGGTCAGTTATAGTTCTGGCGTTCAATCCGCGGTAATCACCGCATGGTCGCCATTGGTCGTCCTTCTTAGGGACCATGTGAAGTGGGGATGCCCAACAGCTCTCAGAAGGCCGGGCAATTCTTAATCGGACCATGGTCTCAAACTCCTTCTTGGCCCGTTTGAGCTTGTCAGGGGCGAGGCGGCGAGGACGTTCTTCGACTGGAGGACCTGGAGTAGTCCTAATGTGGTGAAGGGTAGTGTTCAGGATCTTAACTTCACTCTCCTGACAGAGCAATCCGGCGTGGTGAGTCACCAGATTCCAAGGAAGTATGACTGGAGTAACTCTTCAATAATAACTCCAGCTCTCGAATAATGGTCTTTATTTTAACAATAAAAAAGACCCGTAGGGCAGCTCATGTAAGGTGAGCCCAATATTGCTATCTCTCTCCGCGGTTTTATAAACCACATGTAAGTGAAAACCTGGCAGCTCTGCCGTTTTGCCAAAACGACCGCCCAAGACGGATGGTAACAAGAGAAGAACGATTAAATCCGTGGCAATACGAAATTGCCCCGGCAATCGCTAACACAAAAATAAATGTTGCCACACCCCTATTGGTGACAAGCACCAATATTAATATTTCAGTACCTGAAATCTTAACATATTCCCGCCCCAAAACGAGTATTGGGGAATAGTCGTTTTTCATAAAATAATGTAGGAAGAGATTGCAACATTGGTACTCAGAATTTACCCAACAGGTTCACATACAAAAATAAACAATATTCAATACATGGATATCAAAATAATAACAAAAAACTTATAACAACGTATATAACCCTATGTCAGACTTGACATTAAAAAATAAAAGTCTAATAACGTAGAAACTTCTGGTGCGCTGCACCCACTTATGAGAAAATATCTTATCACTTGGCACTGTTGAGCCTGACGGCATTTTGATTCACACATAACATCACTTTTAGTGTTGTAATTGGTTCTTAATCCAGGTTGGAGGAAGGATCCTCCATGGGAAGTAGACAGAGCTGTGTCACGGCTCTTTTGGTGACACCTCTGGCCGTCCTCAAGGAGACGACGCGGACGCGTCCGTCTTGACCAGGGTGGATCTCCGTCACTCGTGCCATCCTCCAGTACTGCGGAGGTAGTTGGTTGTCTTTGATGATGACCATGTCACCAGGCTGTAAACTGCGTTGACGTCCTTCTTGCCATTTGACTCGGTTCTGCAATTCTGCTAGGTATTCCCGGCTCCATCTGTGCCAAAAAGATTGAACAACGGTAGACATCTTTTGGTAAATATTAAGCCTGTTTGTAGGCAGATGATGGATATCAAGCTCAGGCAATGCTAACAGGTTGTCGCCAATAAGGAAGTGTGAAGGAGTGAGTGCGTTTAAATCATTTGGATCTGATGATAATGGAGTCAGAGGACGGGAATTTAAACAAGCCTCAATCTGTATTAGTATGGTATTCATGCCTTCGTATGTCAAAACAGTTGACCGCATTGCCTTTTTTAAATGTAATTTAGTCATTTTAACTGCACTTTCCCAAAGTCCACCGTGATGCGGTGAGCGGGGAGGCAAGAAACTCCAGCTAATATTCTGCTGGGCTAAAAAATTATGGATATCCTTATCAGATGCCTTCAAAAAATCAAATAGTTCAGTAAGTTCCCTATAACTACCTGTAAAGTTAGTTCCATTATCACTAAAGAGTCGTGAGGGTTTACCCCTCCTAGCTATAAATCTTTTCAATGCATTCATAAATGCCATTGAAGTTAAATTAGTCACTAATTCTAGGTGAATTGCCTTTGTTGAAAAACAAATAAATAAACATATGTAAGATTTTACACTCTTAGCATTTCTGGTTAAACCAGATTTAATTAAAATTGGACCTGCATAATCTATGCCGGTTACATAAAATGGTCTTTGGATTCGGAATCGGTCAGCAGGAAGGTCACCCATGAGCTGGCGACACTCGCGCGGACGGACTCGGAAACATACAATACATTTATGCAGTGCTCGCTTTACTGCGTTTTTACCAAATATTGGCCAAAACCGTAAACGCAGTAATGCGAGCAGAGCATTACATCCTAAATGCAAATTCTCATAATGCAGATGGGTTATTATTAAGTCAGTCAACTTATGATTTTGTGGTAACAAAATTGGATGTTTTTGAGAGACCGAGGTAATATCAGATTGTGATAGTCGACCTCCAACACACAATAACCCATCCTGCATAAAAGGATTTAGTGCCTTTACCTTGCTCTGCCTAGATACAAATCTTCCATTACTTAAAGAAGCTATTTCATCACGAAATGCGAATCGCTGAGCGTTCAAAATCATTACATGGTGATCCAGGTTTAAATATGCCCCTTCCATTCTGAGTTTAACAGACGGAAAGAATGAGTAAGTCCATCTACCCGAATTCGACCTGTCCCATCGGGCTTGCCATTCACTCAGCGTTATTTCTAGCATCTCTCTAAGAAGAGCAGGGAGACACAGATCCGCCTGGTATTAAGATAACACCTAGGTGAGTAGCAGGTCTTCCTCTGATAAGCTTCTTCTTTGTTAGCACCTCCCTAATTTCTAAATCAATTGGCAATATGCCAGCCAAAACTGGCAAAGCGTCCGAGGCAACTGTTCTATAAAAAACAGAGAGTGCCGACAGGGGGATTCGCTGGCCCCTCTTGAGTGCCAACTGGATCAATACATTATTCAGGCGGTGCTCCCACACAGAGGCTGCATAGGTGACTTGCGATACATCCACCCCTCTGTATAGAAGGCGAAGCGCTGGAGAACGCAATCCCCACTCGGCAGTTGAGATCCTTCTCAGTTTCAAGAAGAGGGCTTGGGCCCTGCTTGATACACTCTTGACATGTGCCAAGAAAGAGGACGATCGATCCAAGAGAACGCCTAAATACCTAGTGGTTTCCGCAAATTTGATGTTTGAATCTCCCATTTTGATGCAGGGATTTCTCCCTCTATTGAGGGAGCCCTTCATCAGGAGACCCATGGTCTTTTGGGGAGCGAAGGTCAAACGATTTCTCTTACCCCATTCTAAAATTGCACTTAAACCTTCTTCAGCTTTGCACTCTACTTCTTTTCTGCTGTTCCCAGAGACCAAAAACAATTTGTCATCAGCGTAATCGACCGAGATACATCCCTCAGGCAAGGGCAACCTGGAGGAGTCGTCAAACAAAATGTTCCAGTAATCTGAAGCAAGAACCGAACCCTGGGGACAACCCATATTTACCTCCCATTCAAAAGTGACATCCCCGTACGACAGAATTATAGAACGGTTGTTGAAATAATCTGCGGTTATCTTGAATAACCTTGGAGAACAATTACGCGATATTAGTTTAGAGAGTATCATCGGCCACCACGCATGATCGAAAGCACCAGTGATGTCTAAGAAGACCCCAATCACATACCTTTTAGGGCAAGCCTTCACCCATTCAAGCGCATACGAAATTGCGTGCTCCGTAGACATACCGGGGACGAAGCCAAATTGTCAATCGCTGGGTGGTGACAAAGTTTTCCGCAGTTGGCATCTAATCAGTTTTTCGAGTTTTTTCCCAAATACAGGCAGCAAGGTGATGGGCCGGTACGCCTTGACATCTGTCCGGGTCTTATCATTCCCTTTTGGAATGACACGGAGCACGCCTTTCTTCCATAATGTAGGGAAAACTCCCCTTCTCATTCACGTGTCCAACACCTGGAAGAGCTCCTCCTTGGCGTAGATCCATACATTCTTCACTTTTATGCCATTAAGTCTGTCGAAACCTGGTGCCTTCTTTGGATCCAAACCCTTAATAATAGCGTCAACCTCAGCAACAGTTATATGTAACAAATTATCCTCCTGGGCGAGGTTCCTGGGCGGAAGCCGTGACAGATTTCTAATCTGTTTGTGATGGTCGCTTTCCCCTATTACAGACTCTAAAGGGACTGACTTGCCCAGAAGTGTCCGAGCGTAGAAGCCACGTCTACACTCTCAACATCCCTGCCGTCAATATTGGATGTAATACTGGTTAAATACTGGTCAGAACCTTTTGCCGTTTTTTCAAGGGCGCTGTGGATATCCCACGGTTTGGCGTTTCCCACTTCTTTAACCCAATTATGCCATGCCGCTCGTTTCGCCTTCAAGACGGCCGATTTAAAGGCACTACGAGCACACCTGAGACGAACCATGAGGGTGGACGTCTCCTCTGGCGTACATCCGACCCGTCTCGAGTTTCCCAGTGCCCTGTAGGCTCTTTTGTAGGCACCCTTCAGCGAAGTCAGCTCACTCGACCACCACGGCGTCCTTAAAATCCTCCTCGGGTTTGATCTTCCCAAGGATGATTCTGCGGCTGATACTACGGCCGCGTTAAAAAAATTCCCCAAATTATCCGGATCTCTAGACGCTACTTCGCGGAATCCCCGTAAAGTATCTCGTAGCGCCTCCCCAAAGTTATCCCAATTCGCCTGAGTGGTTTTGAAGTTCCAGGAGGATCTTGGAGCTTCGGTCTTCTTGACACCCACTTTAAAAGTAATTAGTCTATGATCAGAGGCAATTGCGCAATCGTGCACGGTTCACATTGATATCTTGTTTGCAACTGATCCAGAGCAGAGAGTTAGATCAATGTTGCCCTCACCAGAGTGGTTAGAAAAGGAAAAAAGTTTTCCTGGCTCATTAATTAAAGTTAGACCTTGCGCCGCAATAAGGTCTTCGATGGCGTCTGATTGTTCCGTCCGGTAGTCACAGTTATCAAACCACAATGGCGAGCGAGCATTAAAGTCTCCTCCTATAACTATGTTACGACCTTTAAGCGCATTTAGGGCGCGCTTCAAGCACAAGATATGTGGTCCGACCGGGTTTCCGTATTTAAAGTATACCGATAACAGAATGATTTCAGTTTTACCGAAGTTAAATGAGACACAGGTTTGGAACTCGTTTGACAGCCCGACCAGAAGGAAGGGGCTGACCATCGAAGAATTAATCAGAACACCCGCCCCAGGTGAGCTGCCGACTTCGAGAACCGCACCCGGATGATTTACTGGCGTTTTACCTTGCCATGTATACTGCTCCTGGATAAGCATTATGTCGATGTGCAGGTCAGTAATGACCCGCAGCGTCTCGATCGTGGCCACCCGGGACCTCTGCAGGTTATTCTGACCTATTATAAGGGGAGAATTACTGTCCATAATCCGTCATTCGAACTTGTGCTTCGATGGCGGCTTTGTATGCCGGGCATGCTCTGTCACCGGTCACGTGATCCGCGCGCTTATTAAACTTAGTGCAGGTTGCACATACTGCAGCTTTAGCCTTTTTTGGACAGTCTTCGAAATCATGTCCGGTAACAGAACAGTGACGGCATGTGATGTGAACCTTAGTACATACTTTACTTATGTGTCCATATTGATGGCACTTAAAGCGCCTTGTTGCTCCTAAATAATCTCGTACTCTGCACGCATTCCAGCCCAGGAAGCACAAGCCACCATCAATAAGGACTATCCTAGCCCCTGGATGACATGTTATGATCATATTCATCGTGGGTGTTTCTCTTTTTCCAAAGAGTGCGACTCTGCGCATAGTGCGCAAATAGTCGTCCTTATTTAGGTTACAATTACCTGTAATATTGTTAGCAAAAATTTCCTCAAATAGGGCGGCATCTCCGGAGGCATCTCCCTTTGGTACATCATAATTCACTATCTTTGGTAAGCGTCCCTGGGGGCTGATGATTTTAATGCCTTGCTCAGTTAACTTTGATTCAGCGTTTTTGATATTACTTATACCTCCTGGACTGCTTGTTTGGAGAGCCACGCCACTACCCTTTATTTTCCTAGTACGAACAACCTGGAAACCATCTTTTTGGGGGTTAAGGAGCTCTGTAAGTTTCTTTTGCGTATCTTCTGAGGTCTTACCTTCAGGGATTGTTGGGTAAAATAACACGGTTTGTTTTAAGGGAGGCAGTGATCGCTGGATACCATCCACATTAATAGTTTTGGACATGGGACCAGAAGTAGCGGCACTCGCGTAAGATTTTCTGCTCAGGATTGTCTCAGAAGTTGCGGGAGCATCTGTTTGTTTTATTAACAATGTAACATTAAATCGTGGATGGGTGATGAAAGGATAATTGTATTAATTAATGATGGATCTTTCAATTGTGACATTAATAGGTAAATTACCGAATACAATTATCTAGACATCTACGCACACGCACTAACTCAATGTAGGTAGGTAGTGATGAGAACTGATAAGGAAGATTAAATAAAGAATATTTTAAATATCAACAGACGCTAATTTATTAAAACAATTATTAAAATAATTAATCAAATAAAATAAACATGAGACTCTATCAAACAACTATCTCCGGGCGTGTCAAGAATAAACGTGTGTTTAACGCCATCTTGATAAGATTTTGACTAACGAACATGTAACATTAATAAATTTAAAACATTAAAATCTTGTAAGGAATGTCTGAGCGGGCGCCAGCGAGTTATAAAATAACTACGCAAGAAGTTAAAATGAGTAATCCCTATTTGAATTATAAGTACATTGTTAAAAAGTTATAAGTGAAAAAGACCTTTCGTAGTTTGCACAGTAGACCCTCATTGTTCTAGCGTCGCACGAACACACCGTATGAAACCGAGTCCAGCAAGCAACTGAGGTCGCTGACGAGCGCTCCGCACTCATAGCTCGAAACAGTAGTGCCAATTGTAGAATGTTGACCAATGTTTAACTTAATCGGGTAGGAACTGCCCGTCCAGAAGTACGCACTGCTACATTACCCCCCTTCCAAAGGAAAAAAATTTCGGCACGATAATTTTTTTTTTTTTTTGATATTTTCCATATGCCTCCAAATCCAAGTCCAATAAGTGGTAAAGAGTCACAAAATGCAGATAATGCCTTAGAAGAAGAGTCCAGCACGTTCTGTAGAAGTCCGTGATGTGCTCGCTGAGCAAGGATTGTTCAATACAAAATGATTGCACTTAAATCCAAAAAAAAAAATGTGGATTCAATGCGTGAGATTAAAAAAACGTCAATCCCCCGCGTTGAATCGGAATGGACTAATTACTCCCCAAAACACATACTACACATGTACACAAAGACAAAACAAAACTTATACTAAAATACACTCAATGTGAAGACACAAAAATACCAGTCATGTCCTCACAATGAGAGAACACAAAGAAAAATTGCAAACCTGAGGGCAAGGCAAGCAATAACCTAATTTATAACAAGAGAAAAGGGATTAATTCTCAAATAAAATATAACGATTTCAACATAAGAAAAAAACTAGTTCATCAATTAACCCACCCCAAGATCAGTTAGCTTCTTCTAACTTGATTATATCCTTAACATGATAAGTTCCCACAGGTTTCCCTGTCATATCCGCTAATTGATAAGCAACCGGCGATATTTTGCAAATAATTTTACTACGTATAAATTTGGGGGCTAATTTTGCTGAGAAGTATCTACCAGCGTCTGACAAAGCAAAGGACCTTCTCCAGACAATGTCCCCAACCTCATATTGAACGTCCCTACGACGCAGATTATATTGTACCTTATTACGTTCGTATGATTGTCTTAAGGACGTGCGAACTTGGGAGAAAATGTCATTTAATTCATGTAAATCAGATGCCCATGAATCGCGTTTAGAGAATCTGATGTCTTCCGCGTTAAAGTCTACACCTTTGTAGTCATTTCCCGAAATTACAATCTCTCTACCAAAATTAAGGAAGAACGGAGTATAGCCTGTGACTTCATGAACAGCCGTGTTTATAGCCAGTTCAATTTCAGGTAGATGGCACGCCCAGGATCTGTGATCAGATCCCACAAAAGAACCCAGGGCTGCTACCAACACCTTGTTTACACGCTCAACAGGGTTATTCTGCGGGTGATATCTGCAATTATAAAACAAGTGACGGATATGAAATTTATTGGCCAGCGCTTTCATGTCACGCGATATATATTGTGGGCCATTATCCAAAACAATCGTATCTGGAACACCGAATTTATAAAAGATATCATTTTCCAAAATTTCCGCAATAACACTACCCGTTGCTTTCCTAAGTGGAAAAAGTCGAGTATACTTGGTAAAGAAATCAGAAACCACTAAAAGGTAAGTATAACCCTTTTTGTAAGAATTAGGGTAAGGACCTAATAGATCTGTCGCCATCATTTGCCACGGCCTTTGCACCAGTTTCGGGTCACCCATCAAACCAGGAGGCAGTAAGTTAGAACTTTTATAACCTAAACAAGTATGACATTTACTTACAAAAGACTTCACATCAGCTGCCATTTTTGGCCAGTAGTATTTAAGTTTAATCCTATTTAACGTTTTTAAGATGCCAAAATGTGCACAAGAAGGCGGAACGTGATTTTGAACGATGACGTTTTTCCTACACTCTTTTGGGAGAACTTCCTTCCAGTCATAAGACCTGTGTAGAGCCTCCATGCTCTGAATGTGTTTGAAGATGACACCATTGCAAACTTTAAACGCTGGAAATTTTTCCGGATTAGCCAAAATTTTTTCTTTCAAACTTAAGTACCAACGGTCGGAAGTGGAAAAGGACTGATTAATCAAGTCAACATGTAAAGGGTCACGAGACAGTGCGTCCGGAACAATGTTGTCTTTTCCGCTCCTATGAATTATTTCAAAATTGAACTGCTGAAGTCTAATCGCCCACCGCGCTAATCTACCCGACGGAGACTTTAAGTTTGTAAGCCATTTTAGACTATAGTGATCAGTGATCACCTTGACAGGAATAGGCGAACCTTCAATATAACCCCTAAATTTCTCTAGTGCAAAGATCATAGCATTTAACTCCTTCTCGGTTGTGGAGTGATTTTTCTCCTGTGCAGATAGTGATCTGGAAATAAAGGAAATAGGGTGTTCTATACCATTAACGTCAGATTGAGAAAGGACCGCCCCCAAACCGGTGTTCGATGCATCGCAACTAATTGTAAAGGGTTTACTAAAGTCGGGACAAGCAAGAACAGGAGCCTTGACCAGAATATTCTTTAATTTAGTAAAGGCAGCATCAGCCTGTTCATTCCATACAAATTTTTTACCAGCAAACTCCTTTTTGGTTAAATTATGCAAAGGTGCTGCAATTAAAGAAAAATTTAAAATGAACCTTTTGTACCAAGAAAGTATACCGATAAACCTACGCAAGCTCTTTTGCAACGTTGGAATGGGGAAGTCAACGATTGCTTTCACTTTTCCCGGGTCAGTTCTCAACCCATCCTTATCAATCACGAAACCTAGGTATTTAAGAGAGTCACGACAAAAGACTGACTTTTCTACGTTAATAGTCAAACCCGCGGCTTGTAACTTTTGTTTAACCCGTCTTAAAAGATCAATGTGTTCTTCAAAGGTGGAACTAATGATAATTATGTCATCTAGGTAACAAAAAACTTTCCCATCGAACTCCGGACCCAAAACCTTGTCCATTAGCCTCATCATCCGAGAACTCGCACCATGAAGACCAAAAGGCATTGTTACAAAGTGGAATAGGCCTCGTTTAGGTATAGTAAAAGCGGTTTTCTCTTTAGAATCTTCCTCTAACGGGATTTGAAAAAACGCATCGTTTAAGTCTAAAGTTGATAGATATCGTGCTCCTCCGAGACTATTTAAGATATCAGATATCAACGGTAGGCTATAAGCGTCCCGCCGCGAGACCGCGTTGAGTTTTCTACTATCCAAGCAAAGTCTAAAAGAACCATTTTTCTTGGGCACTAAAACAATAGGATTATTCCACGAGCTATTGCTGGGTTCTACTACTCCCAGTTTTAATAGTCTGTCAAGTTCTCTGTGAGCTTCCGGCAATAAATGAGGAGAAATCGGATAAACACGTTGCTTAATAGGTTGACAATCACCCGTGTCAATGACATGTTTTTCAAGAGACGTTCTACCCAAACGATTTCCAGAAAAGGCTTCAAATTCGTGTATAACGTTATTTAATGTTGATTGTTGAAATGAATCCAAGTTCTCAAAGCTATCTAGTCCTCTTACCTCAGACACGCAACTATTGTCAGAGTCATTAGTCATTAATTTAGTTTACTTGGGACAAATGTTAAAAACTTTCCAAAAGTCGCAACCGAGGATGATGTTAGATTTTATGTCTGGCATAACTACAAAATTAAAAATTTTCTTAACATTACCAAGAACTACCGGAACCGCAATTTTGTGAACGCACTCCACAGTATGACCCGTAGCAGAAGTGAGTGGAAATTTTTTCTTAAGAACAGAAAGATTTAACCCTAGATTTAAAAATTTACGATGAAAATTATTACCAATAATTGAGATATGCGAACCAGAGTCAAGAAGGCCAGAAAAGTTGGAACCCAGAACCTGGAAAATGATGTGTGGACGGCCATCCCTTTTAGTCGCACCCACCACCTTCGAGGTCCAAAGGTTCTTGAAGAAAGTTCTGGTTTCCGACAGCACAGCAAGCCGATGCCTGGCGGTGATGTCAGCGAACGGTGTCGACTTGCCGCCCGCAGACAGGACCCCCAGGACATCTAGTTTTTTGCCTGCCGGCAGTTGCATGAAGGCGCCTTCACACCAGGACGGCCACAGCGGAAACATTTCACCTCCCTAGAACTCATATTTGACGGGCTACGTTTACTGAATTCAAAAGATTGACGATGATTCCTGAAATTGGGATTATTCTGAGACATTCTGTTATTCCCTCTGCTAAATGCATTATTTGAGGAGGAATGAGAAACATTATTAAAAATAACAGTATTTGCATTTGGCGGGGAAGGTCTGGAATCAGACCGACTGTCTGCAAGTTCAATCATTTTTCCCAATCTTTGCAAACAATTAATGTCCGAGATGACAGAGAGCGATAATTTTTGTATGTATCTCGGTAACATATTACATTGCAATATTTCCAGAATTTCGTCATCTGGTAATTTTGACGACAATTGATTGTTTAAAGTCAAGACCCGCGTTATGAATGAACCCAGGTTCTCTTTTTGTTGCTGGTACGTGGCTCTGATCTGAGCAACTAAACGTCTTTCATGGTCCAGAAGCTCAAATTCTTCCTTTAGAGCAATTACAATATCCGTCCATGACTTGAAAGAAGAACGGTTGACTCTAAACCAGTCTAAAGCATGACCTGTAAAAAGTTCCACCGCAGATGAAAAAAGAGAAGCTGTACTTACGTTCCGAGATATAGACAAATCGTTGACCCGTTCAATGAAATTATGCACGTTCCCAGTACCGTCGAAGGTTAAGTTCCATTTGTGAACCGGAACTGTGTTAGACGCGACCGCCGAATTTGCCGAAGTAGTGCCATCCTCTGGTTTAGACATGATTAACGCACGACTTCTTGTTAAAATGGTCGAATCCGTCATACCTAACTAACAGGGTAGGTAGAAAAAAAATTATTAGAACATGCAAGCAACAATACAACAACCACAATCGCCGCAAAACACAAAAAAATATAAAATAAGTGTGACGTCAGCATACTAACGAACACGATAATAAGACGAAAAACGTCATGAGTTGTGCCAGATTACAAAGCTGCGTAATATGAAAAATTAATAAAATCTCAGTGACACGATGTATTTCGAACAACACCCGAACATCTACCATGCAAAACGAAAGGTCTTTTTAAGGGATTATACAAGAAATTCATAAAAAAAAAATCAAACATCGCAATACAAGATTAAAACAAGGAAAGAAAAAAAATACTGCATTATTATTTAGTCAAAAAAATTAGGTTCACCCACAAGGGCTGCCATTTGTAACATTAAATCGTGGATGGGTGATGAAAGGATAATTGTATTAATTAATGATGGATCTTTCAATTGTGACATTAATAGGTAAATTACCGAATACAATTATCTAGACATCTACGCACACGCACTAACTCAATATAGGTAGGTAGTGATGAGAACTGATAAGGAAGATTAAATAAAGAATATTTTAAATATCAACAGACGCTAATTTATTAAAACAATTATTAAAATAATTAATCAAATAAAATAAACATGAGACTCTATCAAACAACTATCTCCGGGCGTGTCAAGAATAAACGTGTGTTTAACGCCATCTTGATAAGATTTTGACTAACGAACATGTAACATTAATAAATTTAAAACATTAAAATCTTGTAAGGAATGTCTGAGCGGGCGCCAGCGAGTTATAAAATAACTACGCAAGAAGTTAAAATGAGTAATCCCTATTTGAATTATAAGTACATTGTTAAAAAGTTATAAGTGAAAAAGACCTTTCGTAGTTTGCACAGTAGACCCTCATTGTTCTAGCGTCGCACGAACACACCGTATGAAACCGAGTCCAGCAAGCAACTGAGGTCGCTGACGAGCGCTCCGCACTCATAGCTCGAAACAGTAGTGCCAATTGTAGAATGTTGACCAATGTTTAACTTAATCGGGTAGGAACTGCCCGTCCAGAAGTACGCACTGCTACAACAAGTCGACCTTATCAGATATTCCTTTTTGGGGCTCTAGTATTTCAGATAGAGCTGCCGCACGTGCCACCGCCGATGCATGAGATACAGCCATGCTGGATATGATTTTTTTAATATCGTCCATGGATCGGGTAATTATTGATCGCTCGTCTTTGTTCATCTTGTTCTTACCTGTTGTCAGAGTAGTAGAAATGGTGTCCATAAGTGTCCAGATAGATGATAGTGATTCATGGGTGTTGATACTTGAAGTATCTATAACTAAGGAGTCTGTGATCCTAGGTCGTTTCCTATTCTCCTGATTGGGAGAGCTAGTTGGTTTGGGTTGCGGGGCCGGGATACTTACCTCTGCTGAGGTTGAGGCAATGATCTGCGTGTTGCCATCCTTGGCTGCGTCAACTATTGTAGTGGGATTTTGTCCCAAGAGTCGACTTCCGTGAATGCTACTGTACGGAGAGGAAGGTTTGTCTCGAGAGCCATGTGTGGGCGCGGGTTCACGTACAGATAAGCTATTAATAAGAGCCAAAGAACGTGGAGAGAGGTCTTTCTGCTCCTGATGAGCCTTCTTCAAAGCATCATTTTCGCTCCTCAAAAAGGTCACGAATGGTGCACCCCTGGGGAGCCATCTCGCTATCCGAGTCGTCCGAATCTGACATATTTACGCAATTTGTGAGGTGCTCGAGTTTTGTGCAAATATTGTGCAAAAGTTATTTTTGTTTTTTTTTCGTCTCTGGGAAAGATAGAGATGTCTCTTTGATTTGTACGGTCTGTTTTATTATTCCTCTATGGAAATAGACTATAGAAAAAAGCCTTTTCTATGGTCAGATCCAAAAAGTTTTTCTGTGGTCGCGTCTGTCAGTGGGTAGTCAAGTAACAATAATATAGGGTCTGAAGATAGAAAAAATTAAGATTTTAAAAGGGCTAAAGCCCTGTTTTGGGTGTAGAACTTACCGAGATAACGCTCGATGATAATTCCCCACCTATTATTTGCTATTTAAAGTAAAAATTTGATAAAAAAAACGAGTTATTTCCGTCAATTTTGTTAAAAATTACCGAAGCAACTATGAATAGTGTTTAGCACAGATAAACTGAAACTGAACTCAACTGAACTAAACTGAACTCCTATTTGGCCAGTTTGAGTTTATCAGGAGCGAGGTGGCGAGTGGAGCAAAGTAGTTTTAATGTGGTGTAGGGTAGAATGGCGAATTTCTTTAATGGCGCCGTCAGGGCGCATGACATCAGGGAACTTTTGAAATAGTATGTGGCAGGAGGACATACCAGTTACCGTTTTAATAGAAGCTGTTTCGCTTTCCGGTCGTCGTAAAGTTCATCACCTAGTAGAGTCAATTTTGCCAAAAAATCTACACCAATGATGGGCCTGGATACGTCAGCAATGATAAAACTCCAGTTCAAGTCACGTCGCAGTCCAAGGTCAAGTGTGAATGTTAGACTGCCGTAGGTGGCAATGGCCAGCTCGTAGACCTGTTTGGAAAGGCATCCCTGGATAAAGCGTCGTGGAAAGACGTAAGGTCCGCACTGTGTCCACTAGGTATTATATATGTGAGACGTCGCACAATGCATTGTCCCTTGGACAAAAATACAAAAATCGACATTCGAATTTATGAATTTTAATTTTGCTTACCGATATCGATGCGCTAATCACATTATCAGTTGCATTTTAGCACTTGAGAGTAGTTTATACAAAAATACCACTTTTTTATTATAAAACCATAATGGAATCTACTGGCACAGGTATCTACAATGTAATTATTTTTAAATTATTTAATTTTTTTCTTTAGTTGTTCTGTATTGTGTCCTCAAAGTTGTCACCTAAATTTCACGCCTGATTAGTGCGTTACTCAACTTTGAAGGCATTTAAAAAAATAACACCAAATTTCACCTCATGGTTTTTACGATTTATTAATGGTCAACTAATAAATTTTCATGTCCCAAAAAATTGGCTGCTTCTGTCCGCGACTAAGGATTTTATGATTTTTTTTTCAGACGGAGGTAATTCTATCAAAAATTTCGAACTCGCAGAAGTGTTATTCGAAAGCAAAAAATCTGATAGACAACTGGATGTTTTTCAGAAAATATGTTCGCTTATGAATTTTATTCACGTCGATGATGAAAATCGGGACAAGATAAGGACATTCAGCAGACTTCTTTGTTTAAAATTCAACAATTTGCTGAATGACGTTTCACGCAATCGAGAGAAATTTCGTGCACGCAATGAGACGTGGCTAAACCAACAAATACAGTTACCATTGGGTTTAAAAGGTCTACAAGATATAACCAATCAGCCTGGACCAAGTCGTACCCGCGAAAGACCCCTCAAGCCATTCGAGGAAGCTTCGCTCAACACCAAAAAAGGCTCGTATCGGAGCTCGTGTCTGGAAGAAAATCAAACGAGCTGCAGTTTGCTGCGGATGTGGCTAGGGGTACACCAGAAAATGATGGGACGTCTTCACTAACTCCTCATCACGCACTAGCCCTGTATCTCGATCTAGATCTATCAGAAAGTAAATACAAAGTCTTAAGAGCTGCAGTAAATGCTGTGCACCCAAACTGCTTTCCAAGTCTTTACCAGCTTAACAAATCGAAGAATGTTCTCTTGCCATCGTTAATCAGTCACTGAAACTTCAGCTGAAGTTAATTTACAAGAATTTCTGTAACTAACTGCACGGAGTATTATCAATTTGGCTAAATTGGAGGAGGGTAGCGATAACCTAAAACTTGTATGTAAATGGGGTTGTGATGGCAGTTCGCGTCACAGCCAGTATAAACAAATATTCACGGATGCTTCAAGCACTGATGAATATTTGTTTCTGATAGCATTGGTGCCATTAATATTGATTGATCTAGATTCTGGACGAGACGTTTGGGTAAATCCAAGACCATCATCGACACTCTACTGCCGACCAGTAAAGTTTATTTTCCAAAAAGATAACGCAGAGCTTGTGCGCAATGAGAAGGAGGAGATGAATGAGAAAATCAGTAATCTGCAAGCTTGTGACCTAGCTACCGAGAGTGGTCAAAAATGTCGTGTTAACTGCGAGATGTTGTTCACTATGATGGATGGTAGTGTGAGCAACATATTATCTGGTACAAACTCCACGTCTTAGTGCCTAATCTGTGGAGCAACTCCAAAGGAGATGAATACGGAAAACGTGTTAAATCGTCCACCTAATACTAAGAACTTTCGATTCGGTTTGTCCACCCTACACTGTTGGATTCGATATTTTGAGTGTATTTTGCACATAGCCTACCGACTACCTGTCAAATCCTGGCAAGTTAGGGGGGAGGAGCAAAAGAAAATTGTCGATAACAATGAACAAAAAATTCAAGCCGACTTCAAATCAAAAATGGGTTTGTTAGTAGACAAACCGAAGCCAGGATATGGCTTTACAAACGATGGAAACACAGCAAGGCGTTTCTTCTTGAACCCCGACCTCAGCGCAGAAATTACGGGTATTGAAAAGGAGCTAATTGTGAAATTTTCTACAATTCTCAGAGTGCTCGCAAGCGGCTACCACATCAATCTCGATAGTTTTAAATTATTGTTAAACGAGACGCGACAAATGTACATCAGTCTTTATGGCTGGTATTATATGCCTAGCAGTGTTCACAAGGTACTAACTACTTCACGGGTGTGAAATAATCGACGCATTTTCCTTGCCAATAGGACATTTATCCGAAGATGCGCTAGAGGCGAGACACAAGGAGGTTAGAAAAAATCGACTATCTCATACCCGTAAATGCTCGAGAGAGAGCTCCAACACAGACCTGATCAGAATATTGCTGTTGACTTCTGAACCTCTATTATCATCCAAAAGGAATATAACTACAAATAAAGGCGTGAAAATGGATGGAGAGGTTCAGAAGTATATTAAACAAGTAGACGAACCTTCCGCCACATCAAGTCTAAACCTACATCTAGATTTAGAATTTATTAGCGACCAAGAATCTTCGGATTCAGATTAGTTTAAGATCCCATACATGAACTTATATCACACTTACCAATTATGTAAATTTTTTTTTCCTTTCTCTCTGCAATATACTTACTACAACATAATATAATACATGTAACTATCGTATTATTAATTACTCAATAACTACAATAATGTACTGTTCACTCCTCTGCTAACCACAAGCTAATGTTTCCTTGGAAGAGTAGTATAAAAATATTTTAACATAGAAAACCAATGTAAATCGTATTTTATATGTAATAACTTTATTTTTTTATGTAAAAAAATTATAAATAAATAAATAAAGAAATATATCAAAGTTTACTAAAATACTAATATTAAGATTTATGAAATGTGTTAAATTGTGTATAAATATGTATATTTTTTATACGCGCGAACTTACTATGATGCTAATGACTCAGATTTAGATAACGGCATTTTTTTTTTTTTTATTCTACGCGTAACCGGTTTTATGATTTTTGTCCTCTCCCCCATACACTTCAATGCACTGTGCGTCGTCTATGATGAAGAGGCGACTGACTTGAGATGCCTTCAGTGAGAGCCCCGGGCGTTTTCCTTCTTGAAATTGCAGGGTTTGGTGCACGCCCGTACTTCGTCGCATACTTCCTATCGTACCAGCATATGTCTTTAAGTCTGGGATTTGTAGAGAAACTGGGAGAGTGATATTTTCTTGAATCACGGCAGGAACTCCTTGATTACCAGTGTCCGGAAGGTAGCATATTTAAATTATTCCGCATGGAGGCCAGATCTTGTTTTAGCGATAGCAATATTTGCTGCATTTAAGTGATGAGTGTTTCCTCCCGCAGCGTTCTCATAACTTCGTTAAGAGTAGGTCTGCCACAGTCATCAATGAATTGGCTACCTTGTCCAGCGGGAAAGCCTGTTGCGTGGCCAGGATCACTTGCTTCTAATTACTATCACAAAGTTTTAATTACCTCATCAAGCACGGCACTGCCCGCAAGAGTTCGTAAATAACGGAGAAATTGGAAGGTTTACGATCTCCGCGCTCCTCGTAATCCAGAAGTCTCCTTATCTTCTGCTCTTGGGTGGAGCTGAGGCCTCAAGTCAGCTCTGTTTTTAAAAGGGCGTATGCCCCAACGTTGGAAAGGTTAACAATAATGTCCTGAACCTCTTGAGCATACGTAGGATTCAGGGCCCCGAGGATGAAACCAAACTTGTGGAACTTCCAATGAAGCAAAACTACGCTCCACCATGGCGAACCACAATTATGGGTCATTAGGGTAGAAAGGCGGAATGCGCACCGCCACCCGATTAACCTCTGGCGACGTTATTATACAGGGTTTTCCAATAAGAGGTGTTTTGAATAGCCCGCTATTTCGGTAGATGTTACTTTTAAAGCTGTCATTTTTTGACATTTGACAAGTAGAAACTTAATAAAAATGCAACGATACACGCTTCAACAACGCATTGAAATTCACTTGAGTGAATCAAATGTAAATCATCTTGAGTGATGAGGCCCATTTCCACCTCGGTGGCTTAGTCAACAAGCAAAGTTGTCGCATCTGGGGGAGTCATTGGACCTAACTTTTTTTTTTTGGCAGAAATTGGATGATATTGTTTGTTTTTGTTTACTTTCAACAAGATGGCGCTACGTGCCACACAATCAACGAAACCATTGATATTTTACGAAAGAATATCAAAATAACACCTCTTAGTGGAAAATTCTGTACTTGAATACACATTTTACAAATAATTACAGTGGTTTATATTGTAGTACAGAAAAGGCACAAAAAATAAAGAAAAAAGGTTGATGAGGTAAAACTGTGCGTGGGTAATATTGTATGTTACGTGAACACCTCACTAGGAGAACCTCTGTTGAGGTGTTAACGTGTTTGTGATTAAGTTTGACAAGTATTTATGTGTTGTAGTAGAAAGATAGTTTTTTTTTTCACAAACATATATTCAAACATGCAAACACACATTTCTATGTGAGTGTATGTATTGTTGGATAATTCTCAAAAAACGTGTTTAAATATTTAATTTTACTTATTATATTTTGGTTATGTTTGGTTTGGAATTATGATCTTTTGAAAAAAGTGAATATCTTGATTTTTTATCCTGGCTAGGATATGTTTTTTGAGAAAGTTTGTAGATGTATTTACCGTCAGTAATTGTTTCATAGTAATGGGCATACTGTTAAAAAGTTTGGTTGCGTATTACTGAAAGTGTCTTTGCCCGTGTGTGGTGTGTATCATCGGAATGTTTTATTTGTTGATGACCTGGTTTTTGTTATGGTTTTTGGTTGATTTGTAATATGAAGATTATTATGAATGAAGTGTAAGAGGGCAGTTTTGGCGTAAAGTTGTCTTAATAACATGACGTCTAGTGTTTTGTAGATTTTGGTTGAATCTGTGTAGAATGGTACTTGCAGTATGAGTTTTATTATTGCCTTTTGAATTGGGTTGCTAATATTACTTAAGTGGCAATGGATTGACACAGTGCAAAATATATTGACCTGAGTATTGTTAGTGGGAAAATGTTTTTAATGGATTTTATTTGGTGCAAGACTCGTTTTAGGTTATTAGTGATGAAAGTAATGTGTTCAGTCCAGTGTAAGTGTGTCCCAATTATAACTCCTAGGTATTTTGTTTGTTTTTTCTTTCGATGTGTTCGCATTGGCAATTGGATGATGTTTGTTTACAGTCATGCAAAAACAAGTCTATGTTAGAAGGATGTTGACCTCTTTGTGTATTACTATGTGTGATGTATTTTGTTTTGATTGTGTTAACGGTAAGATTATTACTGTTTAGCCATTGTTTGACAACTGACAAACTTTTTTCAGCTGTTATGAATAAATCTTTCCATATGGCTGCTTGACACAGAAGAACTGTATCATCAGCGAAGGTCACGATTTTACCAACAATTTCAATGTCACATAAACTCGTCTATGTATATGAGAAATATTAGTGGGCAAGGTACACTCGCCTGAGGAACTCCGTACGTGATTAAAAGTTGTTCCCTTGTCTTGTTGTCAATTTTAACTTGTTGTGTTCTGTCAGACATGAAACTTTTCATTAAATCAAATTCTACTCCATTAATGATAGTGTTTTTTAGCTTCTTGAAAAGTTGTTCGTGCGAAATTGTATTGAAGGCTTTAGATAAGTCGAAATAGATTGAAATAACTTTTTTTCATCTAAATTATGAGTAATAAACTCAGTTACAGTGGGAATTGCGTTTTCTGCGATCCTATTTTTTCTAAAGCCATATAGGTTTATTGAGAGTATTTGCATGTTTTCCAGATAATGCTACAGCTGTTCTCTTATTGCTTTTTCAAAAATTTTCGACAATGTGTTTAATAATGTAATGGGTTTAAAGTTGCTTACATTTTTTTTAGGTCCTGATTTATAAATTGGAATAACCAGACCTTTTTTTAGGATTCTCGGAAAAATTCCTTCTATTCTTCTATTTCATCATCTTCGTTTTTTGTGTATTTGTACTTTCCCTCAGAATAGACCAAAAGTTTTTCGGGTCAAAGTAAGCAGTTATCAGTGTGTTTCTGTAATATAATTCTTTGGCTTTACGTATAATTAGAGAGCAAGTATTTCTATACTATTTATAGAAAGAGTTCAGAAAAGTATCATTTGGGTTGCGTTTAACTTGTTTGTTCCGTTTTTTAATGCTATTTGGTATGCTTTGAGTAATCCATTTTTTAAGTCTTATTTTGCAGTGCGTGAAAGATTTGAATGTTTTTGTGGTGTGTTTGTAGGAATGTTATAAAATAATTCCAGGCTTTTTCAGTGTTAATATTTTTTTAATGAGTTCCCACGTTTGTTTTTCTAGGCACTTTTTAGGTTCACGTAATCAGTTTCAAATTTTGAGATATTATTTTAATATTCAATTATTATTTTTATTTTTTCATAAGAAGCAATTACTTTGTGGTTAAACATTATATTCGACCTCACACTCTCTTTGGTGAATAATAAAATTGATTTCAATATATATCGAAACAGACACAGACATAACTATCCACAATACATCTAACCATCCAATCTATCATAAACACTCGGCATTTCATTCAATGGTACATAGATTAGTTTCCGTACCACTGTCTAACACTAATTTTAGAAATGAATTATCTCTTATTAAACAAATAGCGTAAAATAATGGCTTTGATCCAAACTTAATTAATAAAAACCTAAATAAGAAATAAAAACAAATATCGAAAAATAAATTCCTTTACAAAATTACCCCGATAAACAATGACACCCAAAACTATCACTGGCGTAGGATTCTATTCATAAATATTTTTTCTAACCTAAGTGTTAAGAACCTTCCTTCAGATATAAAACCAGCTTTCTATACAAACAATAACATCGGAAGATTTTTAATTAATACGAAAGATAAAGATGATCAGTTAAGCCATTCGGGTATTTATAAACTAAAATGAAATGATTGTCTTGCTTTCTACATAGGGAAAACAGCACGAAATGCCAATGTCAGAATAAAAGAACACTTACGATGTTTAAATTGCAAGGGTTTCTCAGAATTCGCAAGCCGCTTAATCTCAACAGAACACACATATAATAAAATCTCAGGCACTTCTATGTTATATAAAAACAGTTTAGGTTTTTTTTTTATTTATTTTTTTTATTATTATTATTTTTTTATTAACAAAATTTTTGATACATATACAATTCAGGTACATACATAGTAATAAAGAATGAAAGAGTAACAAAAAAAAAAAAATTAAACTAGAAAATTTAGAAGCTTTAGAAATTAGGAAATCACCTAATACAAATATGTCGGAATTTTTACTTAATAACCAAATTAATTTATCTAATCAAAAAAATACACCCTATAGCCCGATCTTTAACTTGTTTCCGGCTATTCATCTCAGCCATTGATGTATTATACTAGATTAGCCCTGTCTCGTTAAATCCATTTTAAAAATGACACCACATAGCGTACGTCACAAATATGAATATGAACTTAACAACCCAACTCTGTTTAAACTCCTTGTACAAGCGTTCAAACTCGTAAGCGAAACCAAGGAACAGGGTTCATTTTGTTCAACGGGAAACGTACACATATTTACTATTGAGTAGAAATTTTATGAATTTACAAAATTATTTATATTAAATAGAATATAATTATCAAAGAAAGCGTTTACTCTGTGGCTTTACACTTTAATCAAATGAAAAGTTATTTTGTTTTTAACCGCTTTGTTAGGTTTATAAGACAGCATTATAAAAAACTAGTCTGGGTACAAACATTAATAATGTATAAAATATAATATTAAAATAAAGCGAGAGAAATCATATTAGACGAGGACAGAGCTTCAGAGAGGGTGTGGTGGGGTGGGACAAGTGAGGGTGGGGGGTTACATGGTAATAATATCAATTTATTTATGCCCATTAAATAAGCTTTTACATTGTGTTTGTCTCTTTTTTTAATATAGGCACAACTTTACATATCTACGGAAAAAAAATGATTGTACCTTCCTTCCCAAGGATTGGAGTGAACCGCGCCAACAACCTTGCCAAATGCATGCCGATCGGACCGACATTTATTTCATATATTAACTGCTGTAATGTCATACGATTTCAGAGAAATGCCTATTCGGTTTATTTTTGTAGTGCCATTTTTGTGAAATATATAGATGGTGCTTAATCAAAGCTAGACAATAACAACCAATAATTAAAATAACCTTTCTCAGATTAAGCAACGATACCTAATTTGTGGGTATATTACATTCTCTCCTCCACACAGCATGCTCAAAGATTATAAAGGACCTGAAGGAAATTGCAGTCTAAACGTTTGGGATGAAAATGATTTGAGCACACATGGTTTCCTGATGATGGTACGGTCAACGTGTTCCGATATCGTGATAATTAATGTATTCGAAATTTACAAACAATTTAACAGGAATCCTGTTAATTCATTCGTTAAGGGCCTGCAATCCCCTTTTTAAATAAATTAGAAAAATTCTGTTCCAACATCGTGATAATTAATGTATTCGAAATTTACTAAAAGTTCAACCAGAAACCTGTTCATTCGTCCCTGAAAATATTTATTCCTATACCTAACATTTTAAGCCTACACGAACGTTCCTTTTCATGTAACATATCTTACACCACCTTCATCGCCTCTACACCAATAGTTATAATAAAAAAAGAAGAGTAACAACGAGAATTGTACAGTTCACACGCATAATATTCTGTCTCGCAAAAAAACAAAATTTAAAGAGTTCTACCGAATGTTTTAGTGAAAATTCCATTCCTTGAAATGCTTAAGCATTAAAGTCAGAATAGTGCATTACTTTGTTCACGAATAACCATCACATAATAACTCGAAACGAATAATACAAAACAGTCAAGTGCACCAAATATATTTGTGACATTATTCAACCCGAACTGTGTGGGTAGCGGATACCAAACGCTCTCCGCATACAGTGCATAGTGTATTGCAGTGTATTGGCCAGAGGTACCTACTCGCTATCATTCATATCGGTTACTACAAGCGCAGCGGAAACAAGGCAGTCCCACCAGCCATATCTTTAATTAAAATTTTACAATTTATTTTTTAATCAATATGGACGCTCAGGCTTTTATTTCACTGGCGAAGGATGCAGTCAACTTATTGACCAATGTGATAATGGAGCCTAACAATAAATTTACGAAGGAGCAGATCGCTAAAATAATACCTAGAACAAACGATATATTAGGAACCATCGCTCAAATGGCAGTAAAAATGGCAAACCTTGAGGGCGAGTTAACAGTTCTAAAAACTTGAAATCCAAATGTGTGCTCCCCACAAGCCCAAACCCAAACCGTGTGCGAAATCCTCGCTGAAATGAAAGAACAAAGCTACAGAGACAAAAATCTAATTATTCATAACATTCCGGAGAATACTTCATCATCTCAGACTGAATCAATAAATAGTGATATCGCAGCAGTTAAGAAAATTATCTCCGATATGGATGCCTCGACAACAAACCTTGACATAAAAATCTACAGATTGGGTATTCGGAAAACTGACAAACCGAGATGTATAAAAGTCGAATTTCCGGAAGCTAAATGGCCGAAAATTCTACTAAAAAAGAAAGACACTCTGAAAAATCATATCCGAATTTATCAAGACCAGTCTTTTCTACAACGTAAACATTTAATAGATTTAAGAGAAGAACTGGAAAAAAGGAAGTCTTCAGGTGAAACAGATATCACAATAAAATATATTAATAACAATCCTACAATCGTTAAAACGATCCCAAAAAACTAAACACTAAAATTTCATTATACTATCAAAACGTACGAGGAATTCGGACAAAATTACAGGACCTGAAAACAAACTTACCAACCTTGAACCACGACTCCTACGCCTTCACTGAGACTTGGCTTAATAAAAACATTGAAACTTCCGAATTGGGCTTCTTTAATCACACAGTATATAGAAAAGACAGAAGCGAAAGCATTAAAACCAAAGGAGGAGGTGTATTGTTATCCATAAACAATAGACTCAAATCAAGAAAACTCAAGTGCATACATACACACCTTGAACAATTATTCATCATGGTGTCCACCAAAAGTGAAAAAATCATCATTGGCTGTATCTACATTCCCCCATCCTCCGACGCCCAACTATACAAGGACCACTACTTCGAAATCGAAACAATCAGAAGGAAATTTCCTGGCGCCACCATGATTATGACAGGAGACTACAATCTGCCAAATGTCATATGGGACATAGATAGCAATAAAACTTCTACCACGGACAACATCAACCATGGTTCTCATGAGATAATCGAGATGTCCAATTTTCTAAATCTACGACAGTTAAACTATGTACTCAATATTAATTCTCGTCTTCTCGACCTAGTTTTTTCAAATTCTTTATTTGTTAAAGTATTCGCATCTATTGAATCTATACTCCCAATAGACAAATATCACCCCCCTCTACTGATTGAATGCAACAGTTCAATTAAAAAAATAAATCCATCGGCATCAACAAAATTGAACTTCTTCAAAGCCGATTATAATCAAATCACTAATCTTTTATCTTCAACTGACTGGAACTTCTTGGACTCTGAAGAAAACATAAATGAAATGGTAGATAAATTTTATTCAATTTTAAATAAATCTATTGATTCGCTCGTACCTGTCTCAAAAATGTATGTACATAACTATCCGAAGTGGTTCAGTAACAATCTCATTAAAATAATTAGAGACAAAAAAAATAGCTCATAAAATCTACAAATCAACACGCGATCCTATTGATTACGCTAAATTTAACGAACTCAGAAAGTCAACCAAAAAAATTTCCAAGCAATGTTATAAAAAGTGCATCGATAACTGTGAAGAATTGGCTCTTGCCAACCCCCATAACATCTTTAAATTTTCAAAATTACTTAACAACAATGACTCTGGTATTCCCTCTAATATGTATTTAGATAACAACATGGCCGATAATTCCCAAGAAGTTGTTAATCTGTTTGCTGAATTCTTCTGTAAAATCTATGCTTCTACAAACAACTCACCAATGCTCGATGCCACAACACCTAATAATAATAACATCGATTTCAATCAATGTATATTTGAAGAACGTGATATAAGAACCAAATTAAAATCCCTTGACCTTAACAAATCGGCTGGTCCTGATAACATTCCACCAATCTTCTTATCAAAATGCTCATCAGTATTGACTTATCCTCTAACTAAACTTTTTAATTTGTCCATAAAAACTGGCATTTTTCCGATAAAATAGAAAACAAGCTTTCTGTCTCCAATATTCAAGAAAAGTGATAAATCTGATATATCCAACTATAGACCTATCTGTATCCAGTCGTCAATCCCGAAAATACTTGAATCTGTCCTGCTCTCTAAACTCTCGCCTGAAATCAATAAAGTAATTTCACATCGACAACACGGTTTCATAGCAAAAAGATGTACTCTAACAAACTTAATGATATATCAGGAATATATAACTAATTCCATGAACAATCGTCTTCAAACAGACGTAGTGTACACAGACTTTAGTAAGGCTTTCGACAAAGTTTCACATAAAATTCTTTTAAACAAACTAAGATCCCTGGGTATAACTGGGCATATTTTAAGATGGTTCGAAAGCTACCTTCACAAAAGAAAAATATCAGTAAAAATCAATTCACATTTTTCACATTACTTTGAAATCTTCATCGGAGTCCCACAGGGGTCACATCTGGGCCCAGTGTTATTTTCCTTATTTATCAACGACATAACTTCCATCTTCGATGGAGTTATGATACTTTTATTTGCGGACGATTTAAAAATTTACAAAACAATAACCAATCATTATGACTGTAGCGTATTGCAATCAAATCTTGTGAGGCTACAAGAGTGGTGCACCCTTAATGAACTGTTTCTCAACATTGAAAAATGTCAATCAATAACTTTTACCCGAATCAAAAATCCCATTAAATATCAATATAGCATCAACAACAATGTCCTAAAAAGAGTCGAACAAATTAAGGACCTTGGTATATTATTTGACAGTAAATTAACTTTCGTTCCTCATATAAATGAAATAACCAACAAGGCCATGAAATGCCTGGGTTTCATTCTGAGGACGATAAAAGAATTTAAAACAATTAATTCCTTCAAATTGCTTTATACTGGGTTGGTAAGAAGTAATTTGGAGTACAACTCAACAATCTGGGCTCCATTTTATAAGACTCATCAGCAAAAAATCGAAAGAGTACAACATAAGTTTCTAAGGTTTATTAATTACAAACTTGGAATACCAATCGAAGTACTTAATTATACATATCTAATGGAATTACTAAACCTAAGCGATTTAACTACAAGACGCACAGTGAGTGACTTAGTTTGCCTTTTCAATATATCAAATGGCAACCTGGACGCCCTCGATTTAACGAGCTTGATTAATTTGCGTATACCTACCCGTGATACTCGTTTAAATGCTCTATATTTTGTTACCAAATCTGCCAATAATTACTTTGTAAACTCTCCAATTCAAAGGCTTCATACACTTGGAAACAAATATAGTTCAATCGATGTCTATCATTTCCAATCGGTTTCCAAATTTAAAACCAAAATATTAGAACTTTTAAATTAAAACAATAAACATCTAGCTATTGCACTTCTTATTGAATTATTTCTTCAAAATTGACAAAACAGGCTTATACCTACAAACTATCATGTTTAGATTTGCTTTTTGCTTGGTTTTATATGTCTAAAGGTTAATGTTATATTATTGCCTTACTATTCTTTATTTAGAATCTTCACAATATTTTTTTTATATAAACTATGTAAAATGGCTGACCGATCGCCCTCGATTTAGCAGGCCACTACAACCAGTCTAATGCAGTATATCTATACTACCAATAATTATTTCGTTAGCTTTCTAACTCAAAGGCTCATGTTTACTGCTGCCACTACCTAGCATTTACATTATTTATTAACTAATTTAAGTCTGTATAACTTAGGAGTAGGAATATTCTTATTTTTGTACTATTTACTTTATTTTTATTTTATTTTATTTTTATTTTTTATTTATTAAACGCCATAAAAGGCTTTTACAATAATGTGATATATAGATTATAAGTACACAGTGGTACATAAGCGAATATTAGTATTACATTTAAGAACACAACAATATGTATACAAAACGACATTGAATGTGATACAGCTGAAATTTTCTGGCATAGAATGCTACAATAATAGAAAGTACTTCATTTAAACAGGATAAAATATACAGAAAAGGTGACTTGCCAACAGATATAATCTAGCTAAATATTTTAACAGCGCAAATAGTAGTGAGTTTATTGTTACAATCAAATTTATCTTCACTTGGCTATGGCACTATGGCAAAGTAGCTTCAACAATTCAGGGCTGACAGAGACTTGACAATTAAAAGTAACATTTTTTATTAAAATAATACATCCGTTAGCCAACACTATAAGACATCTGAAGCAAGCAGTTTATATAGATGCTATACATATACATTTCACATATATGTATATGTGTGGAATGTATATATGACTATACATATACATGTATAGTCATATATACATTCTATATTCTATACGATGCTATACATATACATTTCACATATATGTATATATGTGGAATGTATATACTTGCTGTTATTATATGGATATGGTTATATGTATTTTTTCTATTACTTTTGTGTACTTGCAATCTTCAGAATATTACTTTTTTTTTACTATGTATGTAAAAGCCCTATGGGCGTATAAATAAATAAAATTATTATTATTATTATAAAAAAAGGAAAGTGTAATATATATATAAATACTTTGTTATATATATTTTTTCAATGAAAAGAAAAATGTAATTAAAATAGTAAACACAAAATAAATTACTCAACGACACGATTTTTTCATATAATTTAACAAGCAAATAATTGTGGACTTAATACAACCCTGAATTTGAGACAAGACTAAAAAATAACCCATACTTCTAAAGTTTTTTGCGCGTATCAAGTAGAAATGCGTGATTTTAACCAACACATCAATAATTATTATGTGGCAGGCTCGTGCCATGTTGTATCGTTTATATGTATTCGTTTGAAGCGTATAACACACTGCATGACGTCATGATTGTGACTAGTTTGAAAGATAGTCAGAAAATTTACTTTTCGTTAGTGAAATTATATTAATTTCTGATATTTGTTAATGCGCTGCCTTCAATCTATCGGTAAGGTACTTATATTTTTTTTGTATTCAGATAACTGATTACATTTTCTAAAATAAAGTCCGCGATAGGTACAATCTAAAATGTTTGGAACTGGGTTATTTTTGTGATTGAAAAAAGAACTTGCCCGGCATAGCTGACAAGCAAAATAGCTTAACTCTAGACCAACAAAAGGTAAAACGCAATGCACAATGCCCATTTCGCATTGCGACACAATGCGTGCGCCTTTTCATAAATGTGCACGTGAACCAAACCAAAATTGTGTTGAGGTTATTTTTCAATGGTTATGGCTTGTCTAGTTGTATTTAGTCTATGATCTCAGCCCATGATACTATTTATAGTTGTTCTGAGATGTTTAATTAGTACCCATTATTATTATTGTGTTTAATTTTTATGATAATGTAAAAAAACCTTTATAATCTATCACCATTAATTGTTTGTAAATTTACTTGTAATTACATGTATATTGTTGTCTCCCTTCCACTTATTGATTATCCATTGTATCTCTTTCAAATAATGTTGTCTCTGTCTAATTATATTCTTTCCCCCTCTGTCTGTCAACCTATATATAACCAACAACTCTGTCTTAGTATTTAGTTATTATTAAATCCTGAAGCTTGGTTGAAGCAAAACCGGTCGATGTGTAAAATAATAAATATTCATGGTTAAATAAAAAGTGTTTGTTTTACTTAAAAAATATTATTTTAATATTTAGGGTTCAATGCGTGTGTGGTCAGTCATATCATTGTTGTGTAGTGATCTGTGATTGTGGTCGAATGATCGAATACTACGCTACAGAATGTGTTTTTGGATTTGATCATCAAATGAACTAAATATGATTCCGAGTCTCTGGTATTTCTGGTTGGAGTGTTGATGGCGCTTATGAAGATAATATTGCTTATATTGAAGTGGGTATGTGAGCCCTCCCCCCCCTCCTCCACCAACCAGTCTCTGATGTTCTCTCCCTCTACTAAATACTTTCTCTTTCTTTTATTTTTACCTTATACCTTGCTCTGTATTATAATTTAGTATTATATTTTATTGTCCTGAAGAAGATTGAGTCCAATCGAAACCGGTCAACGAATATACCTCAAAATAAAGTGGTTTAAAACTAAGTTTTTGTTTCATTTTGTATAATGTCAAGCCACAAAGTGTTTGCTTTCTTTGATAATTTAATGGCAATGAGTACGACTGAAAAAGCAAAATTATATAAAACATGTTCTATTAAGTACATTATTTATATCTCTTAATATTATTTTTTATCAATAATGCATCAAGTTAAAAGACTTCCATAACTACTTAAATTCAAACTTTAAAAGTGCCTCCATCGGTTCTTCTTCCATAAATCAAGCTAAAATGGCCTGGTTAAAAGAAGATTTAAAAAGTGCCTATAAACAACGAAATAATATTAAATTAAAAAAATAAACTCCTACACAATGAACTGGTACATGATCTTCACCCAGTAGAATGGGACTAATTTGACGATAAAGTGAGAAATTATGTGTCTAAAAAAGGTTTTGAAAAACGTGTAACCTTGGAAAAGAAACTAAAAACTCTCTGTGAAATAAATAAATCAATTGATAAATCACGCATAATACCCGCAAAAAAATTTTACGAGCGCGTACAAAATCTTTCGTCAATCCAGTTTTTCCCACAGGAGATGGCCCTCCTTTCAAAAGGCTTTAAAATATAATCTCAGCTACACCGAACACAACTATAGTGATGCCATCGAAAATGTTGCAGTGGATGTGGAAACGGCGCTACATAAAGCTCCACGAAAATTCCAGTATCAAAGTGCAGAAGTGCTAAAAGACCTGATCCCCAAAAATATCCCTTGATTCAATCCAGAAACCCTCCATGCTAGGACCATTCGAAACAAGCTAAATACCGAAAACTTAATATTAACAGAGGCCGATAAAGGCAACACTGTAATAATTATGCCCAGAAGTGAATATAACTCTAAAATTGGCAATTTTCTTAACAATAACGCTTTTGAAATATAACGTTCAGACCCCACTAATAAATACTAACAAAATGTAAAGAATGCTTTGAAAGACTGTAAAAACCCGTTATTCATAGATTTGTCATATGACAAAGTTAAATTACTCACTAAAAACCCTAAAATCCCCAGGTTATATGGGTTCTTAAAAATTCACAAAAGTGACTCACCAATTCGCCCAGGAGTTGCCTGCTGTAATTCCCCAAATTTTAAATTAGCCTCTCTTGTTACTAATGTGTTAAATAATTCCAATGTGTTTTCCCCTAATTATACAATTAAGAATTCCATGGAATTAGTGAATCATTTGAAAGACTTAGTTCTCCCATCTAACTCTAAACTCATTTCATTTGATATTATAAACTTATTTCCGAATATCCCTGTGTCTGAATGTAAGACTTTAGTATCTAACTTACTTAATAATTCCCATTTATCTAATCACCTCTAATGATCTCTCTCGCCTTTTTAATTTGTGTTTAAATCAAAATTATTTTTAATTCAATGATGTGGTGTACCAACAAAATATGGCCTCGCGATGGGATTGCCCACCAGCCCGGTGTTAGCTGATATATTCATGGATAATATCGAAAACAAGATATTTTAATCTAAATCCCCTTTATTAAAAAATGTTATGTTGTGGAAACGGTATGTCGACGATATAATTTGTGTTTGGACGGGTTCAGACCGTCAACTCAGCGCCTTCCTATCACTCCTTAATTCCTTCCACACAAAAATCCAGTTCACACTAGAGATAGGCATAAACTCCAACTTAAATTTTCTATATCTCTCTTTAACCATTATCAACAACAAAATTAGCTTCAACGTTTATAGAAAACCTACATTTACCGACACTATAATACATAATACCTCCAACCACCCTATTTCACACAAACACTCCTCTTTCCATAGCATGATTTACCGGCTTGTTACTATCCCATTATCTAATTATAATTTTTCTAATGAACTACTTACAATTAAACAAATAGCCATCAACAATGGATATGACTCCGATCTCATTGATAAAATCCTCTCAAAAAAACTTCACCGAATCACAACAAATAAATTCCTATATAATGCCCTCCCAACTATTAATAATAATAATGCTGCCACCCAATGGCGTAGAATTTTGTTCATAAGTAAATTGTCTTCCCTTTGCATATCTAAACTTCCTTCAGAAATAAGGCTGGCATCATTATTTAGAAAGTCTTCAATTTTGCAGTTATATTCTGCTCTGGGCATAATTATTACAGAATTGCCTTGCTTTTGATGCTTGATGCTTTTGAAATATTGCCTTCAGATCCCACTAATAAATTCCAACAAAATGTGAAAAATGCTTTGAAAGACTGTAAAAACCCAATATTCGTGGATTCATCATATGACCAAGTTAAATTACAGACTAAAAATCCTAAAATACCCAGACTATATGGATTCCTAAAAATTCATAAACACAATAGCCCCATTAGACTCGTTGTTTTCTGCCGTAATTCCCCTACTTTTGAATTAGCCTCATTTGTAACCAATGTATTCAATAATGCCAATGTGTTTTTCCCGAAATACACAATTAAGAACTCTATGGAATTAGTGAACGATTTGAAGGATCTAGTACTCCCAGCTAATTCTAAACTTATTTTTTTTGATGTTGTCAATTTGTTCCCTAATATACCTATAATAGAATGTAAATCTTTAATAGCTAGCTTACTAAGTAGTTCCAATTTACCTAATGACTTCTCTAACGATCGAACTCGCCTTTTTAACCTGTGTTTAAACCAAAATTATTTCAAATTTAATGATGTTGTTTTCGAGCAACGATCTGGTCTACTAATGGGCGCACCTACTATCCCCGTACAAGCTGATATATTTATGGAAAGTATAGAAAATAAAATATTTGCATGTAAATCCCCATTATTAAAAAATTTTCTCTTGTGGAAACGTCATGTGGATGACATTTTTTGTATTTGGACGGGCACAGAGCGCCAGTTAAACACTTTCCTGACACTCCTTAATTACTTCAGCTCACAAATACAGTTCACACTAGAGATGGGCATAAATTCCAGCTTAAACTTTCTAGATCTTTCTTTGTCTATCGTTAAAAATAGAATTAACTTCAACATTTTTAGAAAACCTACATTTACTGACACCGTAATCCATAATACCTCCAATCGCCTTATCTCACATAAACATTCCTCCTTTCACAGAATGATTCACCGGCTAGTCACCATCCCATTATCTAATAATATTTTTTCTATCGAACTACAATAAAACAAATAGCTAATAACAACGGTTATCACTCTGATCTTATTGATAAAATCCTCTCAAAAAAACTTCGCCGAATCGCAACAAATAAATTTCTATATAATGCTCTACCAACTATTAATAATAATAATTTAACTACCCAATGGCGTAGAATTTTGTTCATAAGTAAATTCTCTTCCCTTTGCACATCTAAACTTCCATCAGAAATTAGGCCGGCCTTCTATACTAATAATAACTTAGCCAAATTTTTAAATAATTGTAAAGATAAAGAAGATACGTTTAGCCACTCTCAGGGATCTACAAACTTAATTGCAACGATTGCCCGGCAATATATATATTGGTAAAACCGCGCGTAATGTAAATATTCGAGTAAAAGAACATGTCAGGTGTTTAACAAATACCGGTTTGTCAGAATTTGCCGAACACCTAATTAATACTAATCATACATTTAATAGAACGACAGGAGTTCAAATACTACATAAAAATAAAACAGGAATACGTCTCAATAATTTAGAATCATTGGAAATATCAAAATCAAATAAAAATAAAAATAATTGCCCAATTTTAAACAAACAGATAGAACTAACTAAAAGCCCTATTTTAAAGATGTTTCCTTTCTCCCTGGGTAATTTACACCCCTCCCCGACCCCACTACCTACTCCGCTGCCCTGATGCTCTCTCACTCACATTTATGTACTTTCTCTTTCTTTATTGTTTACTTAATAATCTTCCTCTGTATTATATGTTAGTTTATATTTGTACTGTCCTGATGAAGGTTGAATTCAACCGAAACCGGTCGACGTATATAAATTTAATAAAGTGGTTTAAAACAAATATATTCTTTCATTTGTGTAAATAATCTTCATTGCGCACGTCAGAGGGTCAACACTGTTGCGAAGGTCGAAGATGTGTTTGGTGTTGAAATTAAAGTATGTAATATTTTTAATAGATTTATTCTGTTGCTGGGATAAAACAGCCAGGAATAAAAATTTGACAATATTTCATATATCACACAAGTAATTAATCACAACAGACACAGCAATTAAGACAATTTAAGTAATCGCGGCGCTAAAAGATTAAGTTGTTTTGATTTTAGCGTTAAAAATATGTATGTAATAGACTGCCTGAGTATCTTTCCGCTGTCGCTTATATAAGGTGCGAATGCATCGAGAATGTTTCGCTAGTAGGTTCTAATGCGAATTCAAGTCGCAATTCTAATAGTTATTGCTACAATTTGTTGCCGCCCCATTCTAGCGGTCCCCCAGTGCCGGTAGGAATAGCGCGGTAGGAATAACACGTAGGAATAACATGTCAAACTTGACCTCTAGGCAACAGTCAAAGTGTCCAGTAGGTACTATGTACTAAGTAGTACTCGATGCTGTCTGTCTCGAGTAGTGGCGTACCACTATAGATATTCTAACAATGAAGCCCAATGTTTTCATTGCTTTACTAATTATGATATTAATGTGATTAGTAAATCCTAATTTAGTATCACGGGTTATTCCGAGGTCCATTAATTCAGTGTATAACTATAGGGTTTTTTATTCTGAAAGAACTCATGATTTAATATTAAGTGTAAGTTTTTTAATTGTACACCACTCTGCGAATTTTCGAAAACTTTCTGTAATTTTCAACAAAAGACTTGTGTTTGCTTTTAAATTATAGAGTAATTGTCCATATTTGCGGGAACTTATCTGTTGAAAATGATTGATTCATGAGTTGGAATAATGGATAAGAAACACTATCTTCACAGAAATATGGGGGGGAATGTATCTGGCCCTGAGCAAGATTTAGGTCCCAGTAGTTTAATACACACTGCAATGACTTTAATCTCAATGTGAATCTGAGATAGTTGTAAATTTTTATCTGACTCGAAATTTATTTCTAATTTCACGCCTGGCTGGGCTTTAACACAATATTTTTTTTTATTTATAACACAGAATATCCAAATAAACAGAAAAAAAAACAAAATCAAAGCAACAAAAAAATCGAAAATAAAATACAAGACAAAATAAAAAACAACCTCTAAAACAAAAACAAAATAAAATCAAAACTAGATACTCCACCATGCAAGATGGAAAAATATAACACTAGGAAAATTACAATACATTGATAAGATAATCAGAGCTACGCAGTTTATATAGTTAAATTATATTAACCTTTATGTTCTTCTTTCTGAAATAAATTGGGTAATGACTTGTTTATATTTGGTGAATGATGTGTTGAATATATCAACAACATCTTTCTAGTCATTACCTAAATTTTGTATACGGCAAACGGGGGTATAGAATTGTGATTCTGTGTTGGAGTTATCACAATAGAACGGTAGATAATGCCTCGATGTTGGTTTGCGAGGTATATATAAAGAAATCAAGTAAAATAGTTGAGGGCTGTCAGTAATAAAATTTATGATTTTATATAAACATGTTAGGGCATTAACTATTCTACGTTCATATATTTTAATAAATTGAGTTGACATAGCAGATAAAAGAAAGTTGTCACATTCCTTTGTAATTCTGAAATTAATAAATCTTATGAATTCTTTTTATCGTGAGTGAACTAGCGTAACTAGGTGCCAACACTATCGAGTTATACTCAATTTGACTCCTAACCAATGACATATACAAATTTTTATAGGTTTGTATATTTTTAAATTGGCTGCAAATTCTTATTACAAAACCCAACATTTTCAAAGCTTTATTTGATGTTAATTCAATATCTACTCGTATATATATAAAAATCTCGTGTCACGGTGCTTGTGGTCGCACTCCTCCGAAACGGATCGACCGATTTTTATGATTTTTTTTTATGTATAATTATTCGGTATGAGAATAGGTTTTAAAGTATATTTCATACCGTTAAGTGAATAGGGTGTCCGTATCCAATTTTTTTTTCTGTTTTTTTTTTACAAAAATATTGTTTATATTTTTTTATTATTTGATATCAAAAAATATCTATAACCTTAAATTTTCACCATCCTACCTTCACTCTACCATTTTTTAATCGTCGTTTTAGTATTTATGTATGAAAAATTTAACCGTCATTCATATTTCAAAGAGAACGAAATTATTTACGTTGTTGAATAACAGATAGTACGTTTCATTGAACGCTTGATCGAACATTCATCAACACATGCGCAAGTCATTCACGAGAAGCGCCGCAACAGTTTGATATGTCATTTGGCATTTGATATTATCACAATTTAGTGCGTGCATAATTTTGTATGATTTATTTTAATATATCTATTTGTGTGCGTCTATTACAGTGAACAATGTCAGCAAGACGCAAGGGGGTCCATTTGGGCCGTCGATCGAATAAAGCAACAAACCTGCGAAATAGTAGAGCAGAAAGAACAGATATACAAATGCAACAGGATCCGAGAATGTGCGTGTGAGCATGTCGCAATTGCGTAAATCTCAATCTCAAGAGGCACGAGCTGACCAAAACCATTTTTTTTTGCTTAAATTTTATATCGAATATTAATAAAAATTCGAAATATTAATAAAAAATATATTGAATTTTTTCATTTAACTTTTAAAAGATCGAACAATGAATATGTCCGTTACTTTAATCAAACACATTGAATTGAGAAAATGAATGGTTGGTGTTTTTTTGTTTTTATCGGCGGTCATCGTCTTCAGTGCTCCATTCACCTTTCTGGCATAGATCCAATCCCCACACACTTGCAAAACATTCGTTATTTTTTATTTAACAACCGAAATATACACTATAAATAATTTATATGGCAGAACCACGTTTGCCGGGTCAGCTAGTGGTTTATAAAATTCAGTTTTTGATCAAAGTTTATACCTTAACCATTCACCTCGTTTTCGAGGTGAATGGTTTAGGTCGGTCAGAACTACATCATTCATGTAGTCAAGTGCTTTCATTGTTCTGAACCAAAACATCCAATGTTTATAAAAAACCTAGAGGAGTTTGTATTAACACTAAACCTTCTTAAAACATTACCGGAGCTTATTGTTTTAACAGAAGCGCACTTAAATATAAATAACGCTGGCACGGTGTACAATATTCTGACTAAATACTATTTGTCCAATACCCATATTAATAAAACCAGTGGTATCGCCGTGTTCATTCTAAATAAATATAAGTCAAAAAATTAAAATGCAATTAGCGAACTGTCTAAAACTGAGTGGAAAAGTGAACGAAATTATGTACCATATTATTGCTATCTACCGCACGCACGGATCGAACCCCACTAATTTCATTATAGAAACCGGAAAATTATTACTTAATCTAAAAGGTACCTTTAATATTATTATTGGTAACATCTACATTAATATTGGGCATTGGGTACAAATCAAAACGAAAGATGATTATATAAATGTAATGACTTCACTAAATTATAAATCATATATAAATAGTGCAACAAAACATGTCGATATTATGGAAAACCAGCATAACTGACGACTATACCTGTACGAGTATATTCGTTAAAAACATAGACAAAAAAAGTACCAACCCCAACAAAACTGACAAAAAAAGGAAAAAAATATTTAAATTTGAAAACTTTAGAAGCAAATCTTGAGATGGAAATCTGGGCACTAATAATTGAATCGGAAAATCAAAATACTTGTGCAGTGAATTTCGAAACTGTTTTCCTAAATCACTTAAACCTTTCTACCCAAATACTTGTTTCTAAAATAAAATCTACAGAACAATAAAGTCATGGATAACCCATGAATTAGTAATTTCAATCAGAAATAAGGAAAAATACTATCACCAGTCTAAAAAATTCCCAAACGACGATAAAATCGCTACTTTCTACGAGAAATGCCGAAACAAACTTACGATTTTAATTAGACTTACAAAAGAGAAGTATTTTCGTGATAAAATAAAAAAAAATGCTGGTCAACACAGCAAAGAGTTCTGGAAAATTATCAAAACTATAACCAACAAAAGCACAAAACAAAAAATTTCCAAAAGAAGTTACTCATCAAAGAATCAATACTGACATTTATGAACATAGATTACTATTTTTTTTTATATGGCACTGTCGGACATCTAGTACATTAAATTCCTTGAAGAGAGCGTCGCTCGAATATCTGAAAGGTTTCTTCATAATAACACGTAAAATAGATTTCTGTGCCTTCAATAACGGGTTAAATGTTGTTCTTCCTGTACCTCCTCACCCAATGCGTAGGTTATGATTAAGTTACACAGCCCGTAGTATATGTTTTTTAAGTCTTGTTTTTTTTAAATTTCCCGTAATGAAATAAATATTTGAATCAGTGTTCGCACTCTTTTAGCTACATTTTCAATCTGGTTCTTCCATTTGAGGTTATTATCAATTATTAGGCCTAAATATTTAATAAATTTAACACACTCGAGGGCTTCACACTTACATGGAGAGTTATTATTTCCAAAGTTACAGTTAATTTTATATATTGTAAGGTGGTGAGGTGTTTGGGGCTGCCCTTCAATAGTAGAACTGAATGTTGGGTATTTGGTTTTTGATACGTTTTTTTTAATTTTTTTTTTTTATAGTGAATACCTCACAAGAGTCCCAACTGCTCCCATCTGGAGCCAGTGAGACTATGGCATCCCCAATTGGGGGATGTTGTGAGGCTGAAGGTAAGTGGGGAATGGAAAGAGGAAGGTGGGGAAGTACCTGGCTATTCAGATCTAGTCACTAAACACGGCTAAAGCCATTTGGAGCAACGTTTCAATTCTGAATGGTGGTCTTACACCAGGGCGATACTGGTAGTATCTTCCACTCTGGAACGTGCCGCAAATATACTATATATTATTTTAATTAATTAATTGTGAAATAACACAAATTAATCAAATAAAATTTATTTGCGCACGCCGGGTTCGAACCCGCGACCTTCGGAATGGCAGTCCAATGCGTTACCACTGGACTATGCCGGCCGTCGATTTAATGTAAACAAATTGCTGTCCAGCCATTGTTTCACTCTGTTTATACCGGTGTTAGCAAGGTGGTGTGTTTTCTTCCAATCGTCTCCTTCAAACAACATAACGGTATTATCTGCGAACTTAATAATTTTCCCACCTGTATGTTGATTACACAGTTCGCTAATAATAATGAAGAGAAGAGGACCTAGCGTACTTCCTTGTGGCACACCAAAATTATTTTCTAGTGAAGTGCTAATATCCACATTAATTCTAGTTTGTTGGAATCGATTAGAAATATAACTATGTATCCAATGAAAAGCTTTTCCCGTTATTCCTTTATTTCTCATTCTTTGTATGAGTATTTTATGAGATATTGTGTCAAAAACCTTGGCCAGGTCCAGGAATAGGGCAATGGTTTTCTTGCCCCGGTCCACATTTTCTGCTATAGTTTCCGTGAGACATGTGATGCCATGAAAGCAGTGCTGGTTTGTGCTTAGCAATTTATAGTTCTCCGCATATTCGCTTAGCCTTGTTTTGAAGAGTTTTTCAATGACTTTGGATATTGCGCTTAACAGACATATTGGCCTATAGTTTTCAACGAGAAATTTTGGTCCACTTTTGTGAATTGGGACAATTATTGATTTTTTTAAGTGATCGGTAAATATTTCTAAAGCAAAGCTTAAATTATAAATATATGATAGCGGAGCGGCAATTTAAAATTGTATTTTCAAATACGAGAAACGTTTTTCTCTATTGAATTGGGTAATTACGTTAAAAAGAAAATATTTTATTAAAATTAGTTTTTAGAACCATACGTTTTTCATCTGTAAATTCTGTCGTACGTACGTATTTAAAATACATCTGTCGTACGTACGTATTTAAAATACAAAAAAAATATTGGATTTTTATTCTATGAAATCTCGTAATTAGACATTTTCTTATATTTTTTTGTAGATAGTTCTCTTGGCACCAAACAAAAAGTCTGAACAAGTTATTTGACAATGTTTCAGTCATTAATATTTCTAATAGCATTGTATATTTTCATATTGTCCGCAAACATTGAAACTTCGAAATCGTTGAAGATAGTGAGTGAGCACATTGTTCACAAATATCAAAAATAAAATTGGTCCAAATGTGACCTTTGGGGGATACCGCTGGTAGCAATAAATTTATATAAAATATAGCCATAAATTTTAACGGCCAATTGCCTGTTACTTAAATAACTGTTAAAACACATGCATAAATACTCCGCTATTCCTAATTTATGAAGCTTTTTTATCAACAGATTAACTTTTTCAAATGCTTTGCTAAAATCAGTATATACTGAATCAACTTGTAACTTCTTAGACATGGATTCGGATATATAGTTTTGGTAAATTAAAAGATTGGATTTAGTAGATTTTTCTGAAGTGAAACCAGGTTGGCTAGGTGAAATTTCTGGCTTGATTCAATGAATGATTTTATTTAAAAGAAGTTTCTCTAACAATTTTGGAATAGTTGATAAAAGGCAGATCAGTCTATAATTCCTCACCTCATTTTTGTCTCCTTTTTGAGAAAACTGCATTTCCATTTTTCAAGAAAGTGTCCTGTTTGTAATAGTTGGTTAAAAAGAAAATGTATTGGATATGCAAGAGTAGTGGCGCAATTCTTTAAGAAAACTGGTGGAATTTACAATTTGGAATGTGTTTGTCAGGTATATCTACTTCTTATCCTTTTCCACTCCATATCCTCAAAAAAGTCTGCGAAAAAACTGACAATTTCTTTAATTTTATAGGAAGTATTTAGATTATGGGGCATAGTTTCAGGTATGCCAAGGTTAAAAATGTTTTACAATATGAAGAATTTTAAATTCCACATTCTTAATAAAAAATGTTTGACAGTATTTTTGCAACTAAAATTGTAAAATAACAACTATTTTCAGTTTCTTTGTAAATTTTATGAGCTTTTTTCTTTTCAATTATCTGGTTTATGGGGTCCTTTTAAACCAGCTTGGAAATTTTGAAGAGAATTCATAACTAATTGCAACAAAATTTTCAATGGCTTTGTACAGATGTTCATACAACGCTTTAATATTTCAATTATTATTATTTTTGGTAAACTAATGTTTAAGGCAAGATTTTTTATGCATAGCACAAAGGGTAACAATTATTTTACAAGCAATAATTATTCGCCTGAACCACTCATCCACATTGAAAAATCTCCTGATAAAAGATACATGACGCCAACGGGACGTGAACCCGGTGAAAAAATGTAACAAGCAGTAATTGTTGAATGAAAACACTAGTATATATTGAATTATTTCGCGGATAAGAGATAAGCCGCCATAGCTCAGTGGTCAGAGCTGTCAACCGGAAATCGAAAGGACACGGGTTCATGTCCCGTTGGAATTATTAATTTATTTATTTATTTCATTTTATTAACGCCTAGAAGGCTTTTACATATACATGTTATGGGTTTTGTTGTTCAGTAGCATTATAAAATATTTTAATTACATAGCATAGTAAATTGAGTATGAACTTACATAACAATGTGTAGGGTTATTGTTATGGTGTTATTATTTTATAAACATAAGCAAGCAAAGTTTATTGTACAAAGTACGTCGGTTGAATATTTTACAGAACATAGGTTAAACTAATACATAAACTTGAGAAAAATATAACAGATATAGGTAGGTAGTTAAGTAGATACAATTCAAGTATATAGTTACGGTGTTATTGGAATTTGGACAATGAGTTCGATAAGTTTATATAAATATAGTGTAGTTACAAGAGTACAATAATGTAAGTAGGTAATACACACAAGACAAGTAAGTTTGTTATTATTATTATATAGATAAACACTACAGTTTGTTGTAAACCATCTTTGTAATCATCAATCTTTATTTTGCCCGATTGGGAATTTTACAAAACAAAGCTTAGTTAATGAAACAATAAAATATGCGTTTGAAAAAAAAATTATGAATCTGTTACAAACATTCTAGTATACTGTATTTTAGTTTGTATACTGATTGGTGATGATAAACATCAATTGAGCTATACTTATTACCGAGTATGTGAAGTCTTTGAATAGGTGAGTTTTGAAAATAATTGTTAGCAGATATGGGAACATTATATAGAGCGGTCTGTCGAGTGTCGCGCGTAGGTACACGGAGCGATATAAGACTCGTCAAATCAATGGCGTCCAGTCTGCCATTCGAAATTTTGAAAAGAGATACTAAGTCGCACACTGTCCGTCTCAATGATAAATCGGTTAAATTTAGTAAGTTCATGAGGAAAGTGTAATTAAGATATTCGTTTGGAATTCCTAATTTATAATTAATAAATCGCAGAAATTTATGTTGCACTCTTTCAATTTTTAATTGGTGAATCTTATAAAATGGAGACCAGATTGTTGAGTTATACTCTAGATTACTTCTAACTAAACCAGTGAATAGCAGTTTGAAGGAATTTATTAATTTAAAATCTTTCGCTGTCCTTAATATAAAACCCAAACATTTCATGGCCTTGTTGGTTATTTCGTTTATATGAGGAACAAATGTTAGTTGCCTGTCAAAAATAATACCAAGATCCTTAATATTCTCAACTCTTTTTAGGAAAATGTTGTTGATGCTATATTGATGCGTAATGGGATTTTTGATTCGGGCAAAAGTTATCGTTTGACATTTATCAATATTGAGAAATAGTTCATTGTGGGTGCACCACTCTTGTAGCCTCACAAGATTAAATTGTAGTACGTAACAGTCATGAATATTTGTAATGGTTTTATAAATTTTGAGATCATCTGCAAATAAGAGAATCATGACTCCATCAAAAACCGTAGTTATATCATTGATAAACAATAAAAATAGTACTGGTCCTAAATGAGACCCCTGTGGGACGCCGGTAAAGACTTCGAACTGGTGTGAATAGTGTGAGTTGAGTTTAACACATATTTTTCTTTTATGCAGATAACTCTCAAACCATCTCAAAATATTCCCTGTTATTCCAAGGGCACTAAGTTTATGTATGAGAATTTTATGTGAGACTTTGTCGAATGCCTTACTAAAGTCAGTATACACTACGTCTGTTTGAAGACGCTTTTGCATTGTATTAAATAGGTATTCCTGATAGATCATCAAGTTTGTAAAAGTAGATCTTTTTGCCATGAAACCATGTTGACGATGTGAAATAACTTTGTTAATCTCAGGCGAGAGTTTAGAAAGCAGAGCAGATTCAAATAGTTTAGGGATTGACGATTGGATACATATAGGTCTATAGTTAGAGATATCTGATCTATTTCCTTTCTTAAAGATTGGAAATAGAAAACTGGTTTTCCATTTTTGTGGAAAGGTACCAATTTTTAGAGACAAGTTAAAAAGTTTAGTTAGAGGTAATGTTAAAACTGACTGGTTAAAGCATTTTGATAAGAAAATTGGAGGAATGTTATCGGGACCAGCCGATTTATTAATATCAAGGGATTTTAATTTAGTTCTTATATCGCTTTCTTTGAATATACATTGGCTAAAATCGATCTTGTTGTCATTGTTAGCTGTAGTTGTATCGAATAATGGAGAGTTGTTTGCAGTATCATAGACTTTGCTGAAAAATTCAGCAAACAGATTGACGACTTCTTGGGGGGTATCGGCCATTTTATTATCTAAATACATGTTTGACGGAATACTAGAGTCATTATTATTGAGCATGTTCGCAAATTTATAAATGTTCTGAGGATTAGCTGCTGCCAATTCTTCGCAGTTTTCGATACACCTTTTGTAACATAACTTGGACATATTTTTAGTTGTCTTTCTTAGTTCACAAAATTTTACATAATCTTTAGGATCACGTGACGATTTATAAACTTTATGAGCAATTTTTTTGTCTCTAATTATTTTAATAAGGTCGTTGCTAAACCATTTTGGGTAGTTGTGCACAGTGATTTTAGTGACGGGTACAAACAATTCAATTGCATTATTTAAAATTAAGTAAAATTTGTCTACCATTACATTTAGGTTTTCTTCAAAGTCAAGAAAGTTCCAGTCAGTAGACAATAGAAGATTTGTGATTTGCTTAAAATCAGCTTTGAAAAAGTTTAATTTTGTTGATGGAGATGGATTTTTTTCTATTTTTGAACTGTAGCATTCGATCGTTAAAGGAGGGTGATACTTGTCGATTGGGAGAATATCTTCAGCAGATGCGGATACTTTTACAGAAGAAGAATTGGAAAACACTAGATCGAGAAGACGAGCGTTAACATTGTAGACATAGTTTAGCTGCCGGAGACTTAAAAAATTTGACATCTCGATTATATCATGGGAACCATGATTGATGTTGTCCGTGCATGAAGTTTTATTGTTTTCTGTGTCCCACGTTACATTAGGTAGATTGTAGTCTCCTGTTAATATCAAAGTGGCATCTGGAAATTTTCTTCGTATTGTTTCAGCTTCGAGGTAGTGGTCTTTGTATAATTCAGCATCAGAAGAAGGGGGTATATATAAGCAGCCAACAATAATTTTTTCCTTATTGGTAGACACCATGATGAATAGTTGTTCCAGATGAGTGTAGATGCATTTGAGTTTTCTTGAGTTGAATTTCTTATTTACGGATATTAACACACCACCTCCTCTAGTTTTATTGCTATTGCTTCTATCTTGTCTGTACACTGTGTGTTCAAAGAAACCTAATTCCGTAGTATCAATGTTTTTGTTCAGCCATGTCTCAGTGAAAGCGTAAGAATCATAATCCAGAGTAGGTAAGGTTGATTTCAGGTCCTGTAATTTTGTTCTTAGTCCACGTACGTTTTGATAAAATATTTTTATTTTAGAATTTAGTTTTTTGGGTTCGATTTGACTATCGACGGATTATTATTTATGTATTTTATCGTGATATCCGTTTCACCAGAAGATTTTCTATTTTCAAATTCTTTTCTTAGGTCACTCAATTGTTTCCGTGCATAAATGACTGATCTTGGTAAATACGTATATTATTTTTTAATGCGTGTTTCTTGCTTAGTAGTATTTTCGGCCATTTAGCTTCCGGAAACTCGATTTTAATTCCTCTTGGTTTATCGGCACGCCTTTGACCCAATCTGTAGATTTTCAAGTCAAGATTTAATGTTGACATATCTAAATCTGAAATTATTTTTTTCACTGACACTATGTCGCTATTTATTGATTCAGTCTGAGATAACGATGTATTCTCCGGAATATTATGAATAATCAAATTTTTATCTCTGTAACTTTGTTCTTTGATTTCGGCGAGGATATCACAGACACTCTGAGTTTGTGAAACTGAGGGGGTGCACACATTAGGGGTTGCAGTTTTAAGAGCTGTTAATTCACCCTCAAGATTCGCCATTTTAACAGCCATTTGGCCAATTGTTCCTAATATGTCATTGGTTCTAGGAATAATTTTAGCGATATGTTCTTTCGTAAATTTATTATTGGGATCCATAATCATGTTGGTCAGTAAGTTCACTGCGTCCTTTGCGAGACAAATATATGCCTGAGCATCCATATTAAGAATGGTTTTTGGAAAGAAAAAGTTGTAATTATTTACTTGCAGATGTGGCTAATGGGACAGCCTAGATATCTCAGCGCACTCGGAACCAATATGTTAGTAGGTACTATACTGGCCAATACACTACTCACTGCGGCTTCGGTATAGGTAGATTTGTATATATATACGCTTAAAAGGCTTTTACATAAAAGTGAAACATGATGCAGTGTACATAGGAGAATATCTGTATTACACAGTATTATACTGATAATAAATATATGTAACCCAGTGTTAAGTGGGTAAAAAATACACAATTGTAAAATTGTGAAAATATTAAGAAATAATTTAAAAAAAAGAAAAATAAATAAAACTCAATATGAAGCAATATTAGTAAAACGTAAGAGTAACATAAAGTAAAAAAGAAATTACAACAACACTACACATGAGACAAATCATTAAAACTAATTTACCAACGCTACTCTAATTTGAAGGATTCGACAAAGTGTTATATATAAGTGGTATATATTGTGCTTAATTCTATAAATGGAGTCAATAAACAAATCAATAGCACCCCCATACTTGTCGCCAGATCATGCGTCCTATTGGTCAGTGAGTGTGTCTGATAGTTGGTCGTGTATGTATTGCAGAAGAATGTTATATTTTGTCTTGTATTCCTAGTCGGCCCATGGAATTTAATAGTGGCAAACTCGACAACCAAAAATTTACACATCTTCGGATATACCGGATCTGCCCTGATGATGGACACTGCAACGCTGTCCGAAACGTCGGCTAAAGAAGGAGTTAGCGCAACACGGCATAACACCCCAAAAACAAACAACTAAAATCAATTAAGTTGTTAATGACTCTGTGTAACAAGACCAGGTCTGAAATAATTCTCCTGTCAGACAGTGTTATTAGATGCAATTGATTCATCAAACTGACATAATTAATGTAATCAATAGGAATTCTGAGCTTAAAATTTACGTACCTAAGAAACTTGTGCTTAACTCTTTCTATATTATTGGAGTGAACTTTGACGACAAACTAAGCCATTCAGGAATTGATAAATTAAATTGTGCGGCATTTTATATTGGTAAGACAACACGTAATGTCAATATTAGCATTAAGAAGCATCTTCGCTGTCTCAATAATAACGGTTTCTCTGAATTTTCCAATCATCTGATTAGTACAAATCATACTTTCTGTCATAGCACCGGCGCTAATATTTTTTACATACAAACGGGCATGGTAACAGATTCAATAAATAAGAAACACTAGAATTTAAAAAAGAGCTGTAAAACCAAAAGTCCTATTCTCAATAATCAATTAGACATATAAAGTAGTACAATATTAGGTTTGTTTCCAATAAACCCTTAAAAACCCTTATCACTATGTCAGTTGATGCTTTGTTTCTCCAGATACATTATTATAATCCATTAATCTACGTAATTATCTTTCAGTTTTTGCTTTAACATTTATATTGAAATCTCCAACTATAATGTTAATATTTTCATCTTGCAAATTTTCCATGCTCAATCTTTGAAAATATGTTAAAAAGTCGCATTTACTTGTGTTTGGTGATCTATAAATAACAGTAGGTATATACATTTTTCTTGATTCCAGATTTAATGCTGATCTCTAAAATAGAACAATGTTTTTCATGTTGGTGATTTGATATCACTTCATATGGAACTTTATTACTTAAGAGAATCATCACTCCTCCTGTATGTCTGCTATGCGAGTCACAACGGATGGTATTATAATGATCAAATATAATTTCACTATCTTGGATATCTTCAGTCACATGTGTTTCACTCATCATAAGCATAAAAGGTTTCTTCTCTTCTAAAATTATTTTGACCTCTTCGTAATGTCTTATGATGCTTTGTATGTTCAAGTATATACTTTCATCTTTCTCGTAACTTTTGTTTATAAAAAGAAATTCTGCTCATTTTTGCTTCTAGTTTTCTTTTATAAATTGGGCATTCCTTACTCATGGCTGATTGACTACAATTTAGTTTCAGTCCTAATCTTTTACATGTCATTATACAATTGATGCACTTAATATCCTCATCCGTGCAATCTTTTACGTCATGATATTTTGCGCATTTTGGACAAAATTTTAGGTTTCTGCAATCTATAGCCTTGTGGTTGAACCCATTACATTTAAAACATCTCATTATATTTAAATTGTCAAAGACCCTGCATCTGTCCCATTCAATATTTATTTTTTAGCATTTAACATTCTGTCGTAAGTCTTTCCGTCGACGTCGGCATATATAGTAAAAGTTGTTTTATTTTTTCGGTTATTTATTTTTTTCATATATGTCACCTTTAATTTTGAGCTTTGTTTACAGATGGACACATTTTGAGTTTTTATTTTTCTCTCTATTTCTTCAAAACTGTATTTTTCAGATAAACCAATAATTTTGAGGGGATGGGTTTTTTGTTTGAGGAATCTTTACCTCATATTTATCTCCCAGTTTGGCTATCACCTCATCATGAACCTTGTTAATATCTGTGGCATTTTTAAATTCTACTATAACCCCTCCATCCTTAAAATTTCTCATGGCCGTAACTCCAAAATTTGCTGGGTCAATTTTAACTTTTATTTCACTCTTTGTTTCATTATTTTCCTGATCCTTCTTTTTTGGTTTTATGGTAACAACTAGTTCGTTTTTTTACCTTTTCTGCGTAGGTTTCAGGTACGATTATTTTTTCTAATATCTTATTTAATGTTTTCTAAGTTGCTGATATATTTTCTGTCACTGTTGATTATATTTTCTTATAATCTGATGATTTTGTCTTGTAATGAAAGATTTTCTTTTTTAATTGCATCTTCTAACTTCGTTATTATGAGTTCTATAGTATTTGTTGTTTCTTGATCCTTGACTGTTTGAATGTTTGAAACTTCATTTTCATCCTATCTTCAAGTTCATCTAGATCAGTGGTTCTTGACCTTTTTGGAGGTACCGAACCCCACCAGTTACATATGCGTATTCACCGAACCCCTCCTAATTTGAAAAATAAAATTAGATTTTTACAAATTCAAAACATGGTATGTATTTATATATAGGTGTACAAAATGAAAAAAAAATAAAGATAGTAAACATGTTCTTTTTATATTTGAAAGTAGGTAGGTACCGACGATAAACGTAAAATGTCTATGGTCTGTATATTTATTTATTTATTTTTATTTAAGTACATAAAACAGGCATGGTGCCCAAGAATTTACATGCATGGATGTTTAAATACATAATAATAACAAAAATAGTAACAAAATGAATAAGCTAAATATGCAGAAGTAAATAACAAATAAGAATGGGTAAAAGGTAAACACAAATATGTTCATAAAATATATATATAATGACTATGGTCATTTTCGGGCGGCCATCTTGACCGGTAATCATCACCTCCAGCCAATGATGGACAAGCGGGGCGTGTCACCACGAATCATATAAGTCGGGGGTCTTGACCTCCACCGAACCCCCGAGACTGACTCACCGAACCCTTGGGGTTCGATCGAACCCAGGTTAAGAACCACTGATCTAGGTAGTTTGCTATCGTCATCGTAGTATTTTCGTTTGCACGGTTTTGTAAAATTAAAACGGACGTATTGAGCACATTTCTTACTAGATGGCGTTATACTTTAAGTAGAAAGTTAGCGAGTCGATCGTCTTATTACAATTTAATAAAAAATAATAATAATTGCTTTCACCGAGGAGCGAACTCCGCTCATTGAGAACTGTGACCGCTACCGGAACGGGCGATGCACAGTGGGCTGAAAATCGCCTTTCATAGACATAGAGACTTGAATTTTCAAGGGTGTTTTTTTTGGCTAGAAATGGATTCTGATCATTACTATGCTATAACATTTCGTATGAAGCAATTGCGTGTACAAATGAAGGAGTTATCATTCTAAGAAAAATTTGTATGGCAATGACATTAAAAATGAGGCTATTTCTGGAATCATAAGGTTGGCCACTATATCCTTACACACAGATATACTACTATTTTTTTGTATTTTTTTGACATACTTCGTATTGTGGCGAAACTCAAAGTTAAAAAAAAACTTTTTTATGTTGATGATTCATTTTAATGCTTTACATATGAGTATGCTTTGTCCAGTTTACAGTATTTTATTTACACTGCAAGCCGAAACAGTTTAAGAAATCACAAAAGTTTGTTTTTTTATTTATTGTTTTTGTGTTCAATTCGTATAACTAAAAATTTAATTAAAATTAAAATTAATAATAATAATTTATTTTCAAGTTCTGCAAGTATTTTATTTTGTACAGGGTGCGCCAGAGAAACTTACTTATTTGAAAAAATTCCCGACCGTTGAGTTGGGCAGGTAGAGGGGTGGGAGGGGGCGCATCTGGAGGGGGACGTCCCCAAGTTTGTTTCCCATTCTCGTCAGTTGCCATTATGCTGCACACACAGCACGAAACTCAATGAATTTGCTGCGACAACATTTCCCCAACCGCCTCATCTCTCTCCGAGGCGATCTCCCATGGCCGGCGCGCTCTCCGGATTTGACTCCATGTGATTTTTTTTTATGGGGTTATTTGAAATCCCTTGTTTATGTCGATCGACCACGGACCATAGATCACCTGATGAACAACATTCGCGATGCTATTGCCAATATTCCGATTGATATGCTGAGAAGAGTGGACGAGAACTTCAAAAATCGACTTAACCAGTGTATGCGCGATGAGGGTCGCCATTTAAAAGATGTAATTTTTAAGACAGTATGAAAAAAAACTTGGTGCATTGCATTTTCAAATAAAAAAAGAATTACAACAATAACTACAGTGCTTTTGTTTTTATTGAACTTTCAAATAAGTAAGTTTCTCTGGCGCACCCTGTATGTTAGTTACAGCTGTTTCGACTTGTAAGGTCATTCTCAAACTGTGGTTAGGCAACAATCAGACGATAATTGGATTTTAAATGTCAATAGTATCTAAATTGAATTTATTACCGGTTAAACTGATTTCCAAAGACACTAATTCAGTGAGTTATTATGTGGGGTTCAGAATCTTTTCCCCCCACACTAAATGTTAGGGTTTTCTTAATGGATTTATAATGACGTTACTACTATGACTCATTTAAAAGTTAGTTTAACTAAATTTAAATGACTTGGTAATTATGCCCTGGTCCATGCGAATTTGAAGATGTTATCTTTTGAGGCCTTCCGTGCAAGATATCACAGATGTTTCGCACGAAATGTTAGGTGTTGGATACGTAGATGTGGGAGATCCTGCCATTCCGATAACAGTAGTATTGAGTTTATTATCTCTATTTGTAGCTTGTTTGTTGAATGTCTGGATGTCTTTCAGGAAGTTGTCTCGGTCGTTACAAGTTTTGAATCTAAGAATTATAGGCCTCTGTTGATCTTAGTTTTTTTGGGCGATACGGTACGCCGTATCAACGTTATTGAGTTCTGTTTTTGTGCTCGTTGTTTTTTTAATGTTTAGGTTCAGCTAAATAGTAAAGTTCACTTAATTAATGTAAAGGTTAACATCAACCGACGGATTGAACGATTTTTATGATTTATTAACTGTGTAATAAGATTAGTTTTGAGGAGCGATTTTTTTTTGCGTGCGCACTGTTGTATGTAGGTAAGTTGGTGTCTTTGTATGCTCTAAATCAAGGCTGCCCAACCTTTTTAGCAGTTGGGCCAAATTGACGATTTTGAATCACTGGCGGGCCACTGAATACCTGACGGTTCCTATTTCCATGGGGGGGGGGGTTGTTAGAGAATTTCTATAAAACATAATTCCCCACAAAAAAAAATCTAAATGAGTGCTCCCCACAAAATATTTGAAATCCATGGGGGGGGGTTGTTGCGGAACTTCGCTGAGAAAAATTCCGAACATTATATGTGATACCCCACAGCAATTTTTCGAATTCCATGGGGGGGGGGGTGGCTACAGGATTCCATTTCGACGCAAAAAATATTATGTCGCAAACACGTGTATTTTTGTTTCAAAAGTAAATTCAACAGGTTAGATTTTTTCGTCGCTGATTCTCGTTCTGAGTAGCCTAAATAGCGATAAATCGCCGTCGTTGGCAACACTGGTGACCGCGCGCAAGCTGCATTGTTTGTTTTACCGCGGGCCCGCGACACTTTTTCAAATTGGCGGATTGGCGGGTTTTTTGAAAATGTTTCACGCGGGCCACTTATAATTCGTTCGCGGGCCACATTGTGGCCCGCGGGCCTGGGGTTGGGCAGCCTTGCTCTAAATGGTTAAGTTGAGAATTAATAAATAAATGCAATAAACAAATAAAACATTTAATTATAACGCATTCCCGAATCCAAATATGGGTTGCCGGAAACTTTTTCAGTTGAAGTTAAATTAATGAGTCCTTAACTTTTTATTATTTAAAAAAATATATTTATAACTACCTACTTATTTACTAATATAAGTAATTTGAATAATATTCGCACCATGTACATACATTTTGAGAAAACATTGGGATTTGAGTACTGAAAGCGATTGATTCCGTTTAAATTCAACATTTTAAAAAATGATTACAGAAAATTTAATTGGAATTTTTTTTTTTTTTTTTTATATTTACTCCACACAGGAGGCCCTGAAGAAAATAATTTCCCTCAGGGCCTATGTCATCTTTGGGGATGCTGTGTGGAGGGTCTTTTTGTGGAGAGGAAGGAGTGAACATGGGTCTTGAAGAGTCCCATGTTGTAGGAGGGAGGAAACACAGAGGCCGGCAGTTCGTTCCACAGCCGAGCTGTTGAACTTAAGAACGAATCGTAGAAGCGACCCGTTCTCATGTGACAAGTGTCAACTGTGTACAAATGTTGGGCGCGCGTTTGGCGTGTATCCCGACTACGCACCGGCGCCGAAGGGATCAATGACGCTAGTTCCTCAGAGCATCTTCCATTGTAATACCGATAGAACAAGGACAGCATACCTACCCGACGTCTGTGCTCTAAAGATTGCAGTCCGTTTGTTAAGATTGGGGAATCTATCAAACGGACCGCCCGTTTCTGCACAGAGTCAAGGGTTTTTTTCAGGTATTTTGGGGCTCCAGACCAGAGATGGCTGCCAAATTCGACAGTAGGGCGCACTTGCGATTTGTACAGGGTGAGCAGTTGTGTACTATTAAAGTATCTGCGGGCCCTGTACAGTACGCCCAGCTTCTGAGAGGCCAACTTTACTCTGGCTTCGATGGAGCCCCCGTACCTGAGCTGGTCACTTATAGTTACACCAAGCATATCAATGGAAGGCCTGTTCGGAAGATTGCTTCCGTTGAAGGAGAATAGATTATCATTTGGATCCCTTTTAGACGTAATCAGACAGGATTGGGTCTTTGAAACATTAAATTCGACGAGATTATTTTTACCCCAGGAGGAAATACTCTCGAGATAACCGTCCATTCTCTGCTTCAAAGCCCTCCGAGCCGTTGGAGTTTGTGTGCCCTTTGGGGGCTTGTCAAACAAAAAGCTATCATGAACTGTACTGTCATCCGCGTAACAATGAATCGGTGCACATGTCAAAAGGTCATTGATGTGCAACAAAAACAAAGTCGGAGACAGAACCGATCCCTGTAGGACGCCAGCATTTATGGAGTGCGAGGAAGAGGTGAAACCGTCAGCAACCGCCTGAATCGATCTATCCCTTAAAAAGTCAGCAATCCACGTACACAGGGATGCGGGAAGTCCGTAAGAATGCAATTTGTTGACAAGTCCTCGGTGCCAGACCCGGTCAAAGGCCTTGGATATGTCTAGTGCGACCGTTTGGGTCTCACCGTGACGTTCCAGGCACCGCCCCCAAACATGCGTCACATACGCGAGAAGATCACCGCACGAGCGGTTCCGCCGGAATCCGTATTGACGGTCGTTGATAATTTTGTTCTTCTCGAGGTATGTGAGCAGTTTGTCGTTGATCACACGTTCCATCACTTTGGACAGAACTGATGTGATCGCTATGGGGCGGTAGTTGGCCGGGTTGGAGCGGTCACCTTTCTTGGGAATAGGGTGAATTACCGCTTTTTTCCAACCAGAGGGCACAGTGCCACACTTCAGGGACATTTTGAAGAGCTTTGTCAAAACTGGAACTATTTCCGCAGCACACCTCTGCAATACCAAGGCAGGTATTCCATCAGGTCCACTAGCTTTGTTAACATCGAGCCCCCGTATGACGTGGAGTACATCCCGATGCCGGATCCTCAGCTTTTTCATATAGAAGCCGCAGTGAGGAACCGACGGCGGAACAGCACCCCCGTCGTCGAGGGTCGAGTTTTCCGCAAACATTTTCCCTAAAAGGTTTGCCTTTTCGGTGGCGGTGTTTGCTAGTGAGCCGTCAGGTCTGGTAAGAGGTGGCAAACTGGGTTTGCAAAAATTTCGACCTATTGAGCCCGCAAGCGACCAGAATGCTCTGCTGCCATGCTGGCAGGCAGCCAGCTTTTTGCTGATCTGCAGGTCGTGTTCGAATTTTGATCTATTGATGATTCTCTTGCATTCCTTTGCCGATTTGTTGTATGCTGATCTGCTTTCGGGCGTTCGAGATGTGTTGTAGGCTCGGTAAGCCGCGTTTTTTCGTCGAACTGCTTCGGAGCATTGTCGACTGAACCACGGCTTTGAGCCCACACCAGTTTCTTTAGTAGTCGATTGTATGAAGCCATCCATCGCCGATTTGATGACTTCACCAATCTCCTGGGCACATCTTGAAGGGTCCGAAGTCCGAAAACAAACAGCTGACCACGGAAAAGCATTGAAATGGGCCCGCATACCGAACCAATCTGCTGACCTATAGTGCCACACTTTTCTCCTCAGCCTCTCATTGGTTGGTCTGAGGCTAACGGGGATTGATGTCGTCACTAGGCAGTGGTCAGATGATCCCAGAGGCGCTGTGACGTCAATCTTATAACCGTGTGGCACAGTAGTTAAGAATAGGTCTAACAGATTGGAGCGGTGAGTCTGGACATCAGGAACCCTTGTAGGCTCCTGAACCAATTGCTCTAATCCGTAGCAAATGGCAAAGGATTCCGCCTGTCGGCCAGCCGAGTCCGTTGGGCCTGAGAACTTCAACCATGGTTCGTTATGAACGTTGAAGTCCCCCAGAACAACAAACTCGGCCGAAGGGTAGCGGGGCAAGAGATCATCAATAGTATCGCTCAAATGTTTGAAGAGCTCGGAAGTGTCTGATTCGCTATGGTTCGGTGAGCGGTATAGACATGCGTAGAATCTTGCCGTACTGGCAAGATTGACGCGCACCCACATTACGTCGAATCTGGAGTTTTCCAGACTCAATAGTCGCACACAGTTGACGTCAGCTCGACTATAGAGGCAGACTCCTCCTTTCAGCCGGAATTTGCTTGCGAGGGTAAAGCCCGGGCAGTCCAGATAGGAGGAGTCTGGCGGCTCGGCTATCTGAGTTTCGGATAGGAAAAGAAGGTTGGGACGTTGGGACAAAAGATGGTGATGGACGGAATTTAAATTTGTGTGCAGGCCGCGAATGTTGACAAAATTTACCAACAGTTTTGGCCCGCATCGGGGACGCCTGCTACTCGCCGCTGTAATGATGTTAAGATTGTTGTTTTGTATGTTCATGAATTTAATTAATTTTTTTTTTTTGTAGGTGTAGGAGGTGAAAGGAAAGGTCTGGAAAGGAAAGGTATGAGGGGTGGGTAGGAATCTGGGGTTCAGGCTGTCTAGGAGTGATGAGCGTTTGGTTCCAGCCCACCCACTGCGGTGCTAGGCGATAGGCCGGGAGAGTCCGGCTGGAGAGGGCATCCAATGCGCCCCAAACGCTGCTGCTGGGTCCCCTCCGGTCACGAACCGGCACAACAGCAGTGGCTGGGTTTTTTCACTCGCTGATGGGGCAGCCCACCCTTAGTCGTGAGCCTGAGGGTCGGGCCCCTGTACTATCGAGCGGCCCGGACAGCGGTAACCGGTTGTAAAGGGTCTCCCTCAACCAGCATCTCCCAACCGGCCCGCCACGCAGAAGGTGGGCCGACGCACCCGCCACCAAGACCCGGGCAAACCTTAACCCATGAACCCGGGCACCCCTGCTAAGTCACCAAACGTAGCGAACCACTTGGGGTGACCTGTGGCAGAGGTGTTGGTCATCCAATAAATGGTTCCCAGGACGGCGGTACCCATTCCCGCCTACCAAATTGAAATAACTTATTGAAGCCAATAATATGAAATATTTGACCAGAAGTGAGACTAGTGGACTATTGCTAATGTCTTTCTCAGGTGTCTCTGTCGTCTTCTACCATATAAATAATATTATACAATTTTACTGTTAAAAAACTACCTTACATTGACTTTGTTCGACTCCGTATCTCATTACAGAGCAGCGATATTGCGATAAGTATTCCTCGGGGGTCCTCGACTTCTTCTACCACTCAAACCACTCTTTAAACAGTCCTGGCACTAATGTGAACTAACTTTTAAATTTTCAGCGATATCGGTAGATTACTTTTCGAGTTATACAAACATACGTAGTCTGAATCTTTGTATATTAAGAATCTCAACGAAATAGGAAAGAGATAAAAAGATGGCAAGTAAAATGAGAATCGAAACCAGATATTGTCTTAGCAGGACAATACTATTCCAATTGCGTCTTTGAGACATATTGAAGTAATCAATTATTGTGGGCTAAAAATACTTAAAATTTACAGCGGCCAGAAAGAGATTGTTGCCGAACAAATAATTTAACAAATCATACATGATAAATGCATTTCAATCAATTTGGCGTAATCAATGTACGTAACAATAAAAGCATTAACGGGATTCGTAATAAGATGGCGCCAGCTTCTTTGCATTTCTCTTCCACTATAATAAGAGAGCCCCGCGAGAGATCCATCATAGTGAATGTTCCTCCCGAGGGGGGTTTATTCGTTCATAAAGTCGTAATAATTTCTAGGTACAAAAGCCTAAAGCGGTGATGAATTCTACGAAGAGTGAAAATCATGGCAGGTAAATAAATACTAAAATTCTCGAATTCCGCTCGACACTAAACTTCATTCTTATTAACAAAGTATTGAAATACAAGAAACGACGTCGGGGGAGATCTTAAATGATGTTCTTTATGTGACACCTCACCAGTCTGTGCAATGTGAACTTGGTTGGGCAGCGTTGTGAGGCGGGTTAAGGTAGGGGTTGCAGGAAGGGATTTATAAATGCGGGTCTTGAAGAGGCCCGGTTAGATGGAGGAGGAAAAACAGATGCCGGTAGCTCGTTCCACGTTCGAGCCGTCTTACACAAAAACGAGTCGAAGAAGCGACCCGTTCTCAGAAGCCAGCTGTGAACGGGTGTTTCGATCGTGTACGTCGACTTTCACGCACGTGCTCCGGTGCATCGGAAAACTATGCTGCTAGCTCCTTAAAGAAGGCTTCATTAAAATACCTATAGGACAGACTCGGCATCCCCACATTGCGTCTGTGCCTTAGAGATATTAACAGTGAATTGTCATTCACACGGACAGCCCTCCTTTGGACAGAATCAAGTATGTGAGGCTGCAGCTCCAGGTGTATTTGAGATTTGTACAGGCTTAGAAGCTGGTTACTATTGAAGAATCTGCCAGCTCTATACAAGACGCCCAGTTTGTTGTGCTCCAGATTTACTCGGGCTTCTATAGATTCCCGATACTAGAGCCGGTATGATATACTTCTTCCAAACATTTCAATGTAGTTGTTATTGAGGAAGATGTATTATAGTTCCATTTTTGTCAATGTTTTAGTTAAATGTGATTACCGGAAGGTCAACCTGTTTATTTGTTATGTTTGAATTATAACTGAATAAAAAGTGATGTGTATGAATTACTTAATAACTCCAAAGGAAAAACTGAAAATCTTTTGAATGATTATTTGTCCGCCTCCCCCGATGTAAATAGACAATTTTGTTCTTGTATAATATATATCTTCGTATATACCTGTATTGAGGAGTCAAACACTCTTTCATATTAATTTTAAGTATGAAAATATAATTTTTTTTAAATAAACTTGTATAGAATTCGAGGACAAATATTAAACTTCCTCTTTCTGAAAACCGTTTTAATATAGCTATTTAAAAACTGTATTTTTCAGTGTCCGAAGAGAGCCATTTACCCGCGCGACTAAATTATTTTTTTTTAAAACATACGGCATAACTTGTGCCGATAACACAGATGAAGTTGAAAAATTTATATGTACAAAGTATAAAGTGTGAAAAAATATATGAATTTAAAAAGGTTAGTATTTAAAAAAAATGATGACGTATTAACGAATTAACTTATTTTCTATTGATCCCATATATAACTATTATTATCAAATTATTAAATACAGGTGACTGAAGTAGCGTAGCTATGTATTTGTTATCAGGATAACCAGTTATTTTTCATGGTTAAAGAAATGACAAAAAAATATTTTAATTGTAAGTAAATCAATATCTGTTGAATGAGAACTTTGGTAAGAAACGAATGTCAAACGAATCAAATAATAAACAAAGCAGATAAATACCAGAAATTCTTAGGACTCCACAAACATTGTCATATCAAACAACTATGGTATGCAAATGTATGAAGACGTAAAGAGGAAACCCGGTCGCTGAGAAATTTGAACAATAGGTATTTTAAAAATCACTTACTATTTCACTCTGCTCAGCGAGCGCGCTATCGACGTGTAGGTACCCACCCAACTAAAAGTGTGTGTGTGCATGTTACGCTCGACTCCCGCCTCTCCCGCATCCCGCCTCCTCCGCCTCCCGCATCTCCCGTCTTCCGTCCTTCGTCATGTATCTTGTGTTTGTGGTTATCTTTCCAACTTATTTCTCCGTTACTGATTTTGTCTCGGCGTATAATCTCGGCGAAATAGATTTTGATAGGATCATTTAAAGATTTTCTTCCGAAAGGTTTACACACGTAATTTATAAATATGTATTATATTTATAAAAAGTAGAGGAAATTCATTGTGTAATCAAGTGATTTAAAATATATTTTCGGGCGCTTAAATTGCTAACGCTGGCTAAACCTCGTGAGATACATCAAAATAATGTACTAATAATTAATTGTATTGCTCTTACTTACTTGACCGGTCAGTGGCTGAGTGGGCATCGCGTTTGGGTCCCACCCGGGCGTCCCATGTTCGATTCCTCGGCTGGCTAAGTTCTCCATCACAACACAAGCAATACCTTCCGCTTAGTGTGGTGGTAGTAGGAGTTTTTCAAATGTTAGGTTATTCGTAACTTAAAAAAAAATCTTACAACCCATATAGGTACACCTACTAAAATATGTAGGTGCGTACATTTGAACTGCCTCCGGGGTTGAAGGGTAAGGCTTTTGGCTACGAATCCGCAGGTCGCGGCGTGCGCAAGTAAATTTTATTAAATTAATTTGTGTCGTTTTGCTAAATTAATCCATTAAAAATAATATGAAATACTTGTTTGGACAGATAGTTATCTCTTTTGTTTATCAAAACTTAACTAAACCATTCAAGTTGTTTGAGACAGGGAAAAGTATTTAAATAAAATATTTATTTTTTATTTTAGTAAAATTCCTGAAATCAACAGGTTTTAATTCCCTTGCGATGTTTATTTGGCCAAAATGACCAATTTTCGATATATTATTGCAATTTTTTGTTCACTATTTTGTTTTACTAATCTTATTATTGTGTTTTTTTAATAGAGCCAACGCCAATGCCATTCGCTGAAATTTTGAAAATGACATGAAAGCCATCACACCCTTGCCAATCACCACACAGCAAATCGGATGGTGTGGAGGAAACCTCCATTTTTTCCACTCTACCTCCAGACATGTCGGGGTTCTGAAAATCGGATCACGAGTAAAAATGAACTAGTATTTAAATATCCATGTAACTCGAAAATAATAGAAAATGTCATGACTAAACGGCGCAACTTTTCCTACTGTGTTTTGTTATAACAGATCACCACGCAAATGGCATCTTTTTAAAAATATATATTCAAAAAAAAATTCTTTATTCATTGTAAGTTGAGGATTTTTTGACTTTCATGCTAGGTACATGTCCGTGTTACGACCAAATTCTGTATCGGATTGCTACAGGGTTTTGTTATAATACTCGTCCAAATAAGTCGCGTCTCAACTTGAGCGCGCACATACAATAGTCAGGTGGCTTCTTGCTGCTAACTCATCTTCAGTTGCGTCGCGACTTGAGCGTGCGTTTAGACTGGTCTCCCGATCCGGCCTGCCACGCAACTGACGGACCGATGCATATATCGCCAAGACCCGGACAATCCTCACCCCCATGAACCCGGGCACCCCTGCTCAAGTCACCAAACGTAGCGAACCACTTGGGGTGACCTATGACAGAGGTTATCCAATAAATGGTTCCCGGAGCGGCGGTACCCATAACCACCTCCCAAATTGAAAATTATTATAGTATTTGACGTATACAAATTGAATTTGGTCCAATTTTAGTAAGATCGGCAAGTATGGTATACTCGAAATAAGTCACTAAACCAAAAAAAAACTAATAAAATATATCAATAACTCGGGAAAAGACAACACTAGTGCACCGACACAATTCGATATACTACGCTACATTTTTTTTTTTTTTTATTTATTAAAAGTATACAATACAGAATATAGTATATTATATAAAGCATTGTACTCCCAGGAGTTAATAAACTCATTGCGGGAATGATACGCATTACATGAAACATATAGCTGTATGTATTAAATGGACATATGATGGGACATACACAACATTATTATTTCAGATAGTCATTAATAAGATGAAGTTTGAGCATGTTAGTTTGGGTCTTTTTACATTGACTTGCACATTTGATCTCGTTGGGTAGTTGATTATATTTTGTGTGAGCTATGTATTCTAGGGATCTTAGTCCATATATTGTTGATTTTATTTTTGGTATATAGAGTTTGTTGTGATTTCTTGTGTTGTGTTGGTGTACGTCGTAATTGTAATAGAGTGTAGTGTTGGAATGTGCCGAGTGCTGAATTACTTGTAATATAGTTTTCGTTATTTCATAAGTGGAAATGGTATTAAAAGGAAGTATTTGGGTGTTTCTGTAGATGTCTTTGACATGTGTGTCCCAAGGTAAACTGAAAATATTTCGCAGGGCTCTATTTTGGACGACTTGGACTTCTGAAATCATTTTTTTGTAGCAAATCCCCAGATTTCGGCGAGATATATTAGATGTGAGTGAATCATAGCATGGTAAATCGATTTTAATAGAGAGGGAGGAAGTAACCCGCGAAGCCTATATAAAACACCAGTTATAGGAGTAATTTTGGATAGAACATGTTTAAATTGGTGATTCCATGTGAGTTGTGAATCAATGAAAAGGCCAAGATATTTTGTAACATCAGACCTTTCAAGGCGGTTATTAACAAGACTTATATTAAGACTTACATTTTTTTATTTGCAAACAGTATGTAATGTGTTTTTTTTATGTTTAGGCTAAGTTTGTTTAATCGCAGCCAGTTTGCCAGGCAAGCTACATCCCTTTCCATTTCCTTTTCAAGTTCGTTTAAATCATTATTGTGATAAAGAATCACTGTGTCATCTGCATAGAGTTGTATTGTACCCTTAAGTCCCCATTTAGCAATATCATTTATATATATTAAAAATAGTAATGGTCCAAGTACGGAGCCCTGAGGCACGCCACATTTTATCGTTCCCATGCTGCTTGTCCCTTTTCCAACAAAGGTCTGACAGTGTCGGTTAGAGAGGTAGCTACACAGTAACTTCAGGGGAGTGCCTACTATGCCTAGGTGTTCTAGCTTCTTTAGTAGTATCCCATGGTCAACCGTATCGAAAGCCTTTTTTAAATCTATAAATAAGCCTACAGCATGCTTACCCTGGTCTATATGCTTTTGGAGGGCGTATACAAAATCGAAGGCAGCACATTTTGTGTTAGATTGGTTTCTGAATCCATACTGTTGGGATGCGAGTAAATTGTTTGATAGGAGATATTTAGTGAGCCTAAGCTTAATAACCTTTTATTTATTTATTTATTTATTGGCTCGCCAACAGAATACATCACATAATTTTAACAGTAATTTACATTTATACATGGTTATAATGATGTTTCTAATTATAGGTGAGCACAACATTCATCTCAATATTATTTGTGTAATAATAATTGGTTAGTTACAGTAATAATAAATTTAATTAAAAGAGTGTATATAAAAACAATGAGGATCGAAATCAATTATTAGGAAGAAACTTACATACTTATTAATATATTATACATATATATGTATACGCATACATGCATACATCTAAATACACATATAAATACACATACATACATATATACACACATACATAGATGCGTACATACACATTTAAATACAAACACACTCATAAGTGTGTACACTGTACGCATATTGTATGCAAACATATATACACATATGCACGCACGAATCATATATAGTGGAGCTAATGCATAAGTAGGTGATTGGTAAAGAAAATGAAATCATCAGGTATAAGTATGTGTAAGTTCTTTCTGAAGGTATTAATTGAGTTTGAAAATATATCTAAATCTAGAAGATTGCAGTATCTATTTTCAAAAACTTTAGAGACAAAAGAGAGGATAGATATAGGACGGTAATTAGAAGGATTTTTTTTGCAATCATCTTTGTAAATTGGAATTATTTTTGCTATCTTTAGTTGATCTGGGAAGATTCCACTATCCAGGGATTGATTAATAAGAAAAACAAGGTGGTCAGCTAATATATCTTTGCAAAAGTTCAGGTACACTGGTGTAATTCCATCTAAACCTGGAGATGCATTAGACTTTAGTTGAGAGATGATACTGAGAACTTCTGTTTTATTTGTTTTGGCCATGTATAAGGACTGGATTGCTTTTTGATCCGTGTTTATAGTGATAGAATCATCTGGATATGATGCAATTGTAGCTGCTAAGTTTTCCCCAACTGATATAAAGAAGTTGTTAAAAGTTGAAGCTATCTGTGTTGGGCATGTTATTTCTTCATTCTTAATGAGAAGACATTCAATTTCATCTTTCTGGGGTGTCGAGCTATTTGTTAGAATTGCATTTATTATTTTCCATGTCTGTCGCGGATTACGCAGGTTTTCTTTAAATATAGTCGTGTAGTATTTGGTTTTAGCATATCTTCTATAGTTGGTAACTTGATTTCTTGTTTTATTTCTCAGTGCTGTGAATATATCACTTTGCTGATTTTTTTTCCAGATTTTAAACGCATTGTTGCGCTGTTTGATAAGTGCATTTAATTTTGCATCAAACCATGGAGTATTACCCCCCCGTTGGTCTCCTATGCGTAACTCAGATTTATGTTGGGATGATTTTATTGCTGTTTTGATGGATTCATTAAAATTATTATAGTTTTCATTGGCATTACTGGTGGTTTCGTGTGGAAAGTTGTGGGATTCTACATATGTTTTTAACATGTTTTTATCGGTTTTGGTGTTGTTTGAAAAAGAATGTATTCTATTATTAGTGTGATGTTTCAAGCTGTTTTGGTAATCTAATATCAAAATGTTATGATCACTTAGGTAGGCATCTATATTTGCAGTAGTTGAGGAAATATTTTGTCTGTTTGAGATGATATGGTCTATTAGAGAAGTAGAGGTATCTGTTACTCGTGTACGATAGGATGTGTTACATATGAAACAGTTGTATGAGTCTAGCGTGTTGATGTTCTTAAGAGATGTATTATTTTTTTGAAGAATGTCAATGTTGAAATCACCAAAGATAAGGGTATCATTTCTACAGTTATTTAAAATAGATTCAAGATACATTAAGAATTCGTTAATGTTTGAGGTAGGCTTTCTGTATATAACATAAATATTTAACGGTTTAAAATTTCTATTACGGATATTAATTCCTAAGAAAGAATTTTCACTACAATGTTTTTCGACAGTTGTAGCATTTAGTGAATGGTGCGTGTAGAGAATCACCCCTCCTCCTCTTTCATTGGTGCGAGACGCAAATGTACTTTGGTAGCCGTCGATGTTGAAGAAGCACTAATCACCATCTTCCAACCAGGTTTCGGATATTGCAAGTACGTGTACAGTGGGTTTGATGCTCTTTAAAGTTTTTCTCGTCAATTTTATTTTTGATACTTCTCGCGTTAAGATACATTATTCGAAGGCTATTTTTTATTGGCTTATAGTCTTCAATTTTCTCATATTTGTATTCATTTATACTGGCCTGGGTCCTGGATGCTGTAGTTACAGTTGAGTAAGCCATAGTCAACTCTCTCCATTGTGCGTGACATCATTATGGTACGGTAGGGGCAGTCCCTATCGTTTGATCTGTGTTTTGGTGCCTCAATTTTGCCTTTGGCCATTTTAAAGCAGTTCCAGCAACGGAATTCTTCTTTTTGTTCCTTTTTTGTGCAGTCAGATGATTTGTGTTCACCAGCACAGTGTAGACAACGATCTTTTTTTTTATTTTATTTTTTTTTTTATTGAAAATTTTTTTGATACATATATATACAGGTACATACATAATAACAAAAAATAAAAGAGAGTAACAAAAAAATCCCACAAAGGCGAGGCCTGTGCGTGGGCATTATTATTTGTATGTGGATATTTAAAACAGTGGTTTAAATAAAAATAAAATATTGTACGTGGTGATCTATTTTACCGTAATTTCAGTTACTTTTTACTAAAATTCCAAAAATATTTAAGTGCTCAATGAATATTAATTGGTACAACAAGTATTAATTGATACAACAAACACATAGCAGACTTTATTATATATCTACTCTTAAAGCTAATTAGTTGTAAGTATAATTAATGGCTTTGTTAATAACTTATAAGAAAAAAATATCTATTTTGGCTGTTTTGAGCCAAGTTTTGATATATTTTTTATATGAATGAAGATTTTGACGAGTGGTCTCTTTAAGGGTTGAACATACTGAATTATAGATTTTTGGAGCAATAAAACTAATGTGTCTCTGGGCCTGTCTAGTTTTACAGTGGGGTACAACATACAACAGGCGCCACATCTTCGACTGGAACGATTAGAGTTTTTAATAAAATTGTTTGGGTGCTTGTAGATAAATTTAAGACATTGAAAACTATAGGTTTGTCTAAGGTCCAAAATATCGGTTTCCCTAAACAATTGTTTGGAGGGATAAGATTTACTTTTCTGGTACATAATCTTAATTATTGCTTTTTGGGCAATTTCTAATGGTTTGAGATGATTATTGTAACTTCCTCCCCAACCAATTATTCCATAGGAAATAGATGAATGAACTAGTGCATCATAAACTAATTTTATGGTTTTTATATTAACTATATTACACATTCTTTTAAAAATATAATTTAAATATCTCAGTTTGTTAACAGTTTTTTCTATATGGCTGGTCCATTTTAGTTGAGAATCTATGGTTACACCTAAGTACTTAATATTTTTTCCTGATTTCATCTCTTTACAGTTTGAGCATGCGGTAGGGTTACAATTTACATTATGAAATCTTAAATTAAGATTAGTTTTGGGAGCTGACTTCAGTGTGTTATAGAAAGGAATACAGAGAGTTTTTTCATAATTTAAAGTAAGAAGGTTTCTATCTAGCCACTCTTTGACAATAGTAATACATTTGTTAGCCTTATTAGTTGTGTCTTCCCATGTATTTCCTTGGACTGTTATTGCAGTATCGTCAGCAAATGAGAAAATATTACCAGGTATAACAATGTTACATAAATCATTTATATAGATTAAAAAGAGTAGCGGCCCTAATACAGTCCCTTGTGGAACACCGTGTTTTACTGTATCAAAATTGCTCAAACACATTCCAATTTTTGTACATTGTTGTCGATTCGAAATGTAATTTTGTAAAAGCATGAGACATTTATTTTTAATTCCAATGTTGGATATTTTATTTAAGAGAGTACTATGGTTGACTGTGTCAAAGGCTTTCTTCAAATCTAAAAAAATTGTTAGGGTTTTAATATTTGAGTCTAGGTTAGAATAAATTCTATTGGTTAAATTAAATAAAGCATCGTCAGTGCCGAGTTTGGTTCTAAAGCCATATTGGTTAGCTGATAGGAGTGCATGAGATTCCAGAAAATCGATGATTCGATTTTTTATACATTTTTCTAATATCTTGGACAATTGAGAAGTTAAGGTGATTTTTTTTTTATTTTTTTATTTGGTACATTATTTTGTTACAATTTATGTTTTCCAGTAATGTAGGCCTCACTGGGTGGCTTGCCCGTGCTGAGGCCTTCATTTTATAATATGAAAATCTAAGATAGTAAATTTGAAAAGAAAATAATAAATTTAAAATTAAAAATAAAAATACATAAAAATACATTTAAAATTAAAAAATAATACAATGAAAATAATCTTGTGTGTTTGTGAGTGATGTGTGTTTATGTTGGTTTTGTGTGTTACGTGTAGGTTTTATTTTTATTTTATGCTATGACATTTTGGTAATATTGTCTTTTTTGTTGTTTAATCCATTTTGTAATTTTGTGTGTGAATTTATTTTTATTTTCCTCAATTTTAATTTCAATTTTTAGACTGTTGAAAGCTTTTATTGCATGGTATTGGTAGTGTCTTTGTCCAAAGGTTGAATTTACTGTTGGAGTTTTAATGTTTTCTTTGTACGCTTGTCTAACTGGTCTGTTAGTGTTATTTTGTGTGTGTTGAAATTTATTTTTTTTGTTAAAAATGTAGTTTAGTAGTGTTTTAATGTATAATTGGCGTATATCTAGTACGTCACAGCTGTTGAATATTTGATTGTTCTGTAGTTGTCTGTTTTACATCGAGGTCCTGATTTGTGTATTGGAATGATATTCGCAAGTTTAAATAAATCCGGGAAAATACTCTTACTGATACATGTGTTAAATATACGATGTAGTGGTTTGATTATATGTTGTTTTATGGATTTAATTGTAGCATTACTTAAGTTATCAGGACCATTTGCAGACCTAACGCTTATGTTATCAATATGGTTTGAGATTTCAACTTCTGTAATTTCCATGAATTCAGATAGTTCAGAGGTAGAATTTTTAGTCTCTAAATAGTCTGAGAATACATTCTGAGAGTGTAAGCTAAGAGAAGGGTTATTGTCTATTAGGGTAGATGCAATGTTTGTGAAAAAGTGATTGAAATTGTTTGCAATATCTTCAGCATTCTCTAAGATTATATTATGTTCGGTTACAATTTTTTGGGGAATTTTGTGATCCTTTTGTTTCCTGTTTGAGATCTCATTTATGATGTTCCATGTTATTCGTGAGTCGTTTTGTGCTTTTTGGAGTTGTTCAGAATAGTACTGTTGTTTGCATTTTTTTATAAGAGTATTAAGGTAATTTCTATATATAATATAATGGTTCCTTTTGCTGTAATTTTGTGTTTCATTGTTGGTTATGCAATGGTTTTCGTAAGTTTTGTAAGATTTGAACAGTTTATTTCTATGATGTATTGATATTATTAGACCACGTGTGATCCATGGTTTTATGTGTCTATGTTTACTTTTAGGTGGTTTTCTTTGTTCATAACATTTTTCAATGTGGTTTTGAATAATTTCATAAAAGTTATTTAGAGACATATTAGGGTCGTTATTAGAAAGCACCGAATCCCATGTTTCGGTTGTTAGTGATATGTCTAGTGATAGGTAATTAATTTTTGTTTTTATTTCCTGCTGGTTATTGGGATCGATGTTTCTGGGAGAATTTATAACGCAATGACCGTAGAAGGTGGGATAGTGGTCTGTAATGTCAATTTTTAAGGTAGCAGATCTATTTGGGTATTTTTTTTTGCTTTCAGAAATATGTGATCAAGACATGAATCATTAGGATGATTGGGCCTAGTAGTACTGTTCAGGTAAGATAGGTAACCTTTGGTGTACAGTAAGTTTAAGTATTCGTTTGCAGATGGATTTAGTATTGCGTTTTGTATATTTATATTAATGTCTCCCATTAAAAATGAAAAATCAAATTGATTTGAGCTATATTCGTCAATAAAAGTTTTAATTTCGTGTATGAACAAATTTGTGGATAATGAGGGAGAGCGGTATGCTGACAAAATAGAATACTTTTTTCCTTGAGAGGTAAAGGTTGCATGGACAGCATTTGAATATTTGAAATTTGGGCTGACAATGTTAATATTAGATATAGAGTGTACATTATAAAATATGGTAATGCCATCATGAGAGGTGTGTCTAGCTGGAATTGAAAAAGAAATATAGTTTGGTAGGCTGAAAGGGATACATTCGCGCATTTGCGTTTCGGTAAGAGATATAAAATCAATTTGGAAAGATAACGAGTTTAAAAGGATACAGAACTCATCAAAATGTTTCCTAATACTTCTGATGTTCATATTTAGTACATTGAAAGATGTGTCTTCGAAGATTGAGTTTAGGTCTTGATAATTTTCGCATTCATGGTTTTCCGGGATGCTATATACTTCTAAGGAGGCCATTTTTATTGAGTCCGGGAGGTATCCAAAGAAGTTGTAGAAGTGAGGCACGGTTACTGGAGTGGAATGTCGCTCGCATCTTTGACATATATTATTGGTGAATCCTTATTTTTACGGAGAAGGACGTTCCCGTTTTTCGTCCACGCATATTGGTATGCCATTGATTTTGTTGCTCTCGCTAGCCAGAGTAATTGCTTGTTTTGTGGCGTCAGCTTTTCATTTATGTAGATAGGGTTTATCGAGGTGGAGTGATTTATATCTTTGGCGGAGAAATATCCCGCTTTCTTTTTTTGGGAAAGGATCCTGTCTTTCAATTCTTTTGTAGCCATCTTTATTGTTATACATTTCTTTAGTGAGTTGGTGTAAATGTTTATTATGGAATTATTATTTAGTAAATCTTCACACCCTATTTTTTTAAAGATGCATTCTATAGGTATTTTAGGATTTTCTTCTTTTTTAGTTTCGATTCCGTTGATTTCGAGCGATGTTTCAAGGCAATTCTGTAGAGATTGATTTACAACAGATTTTAAATTTTTGTTTTCTTTTTCCACTTCCTTAATTTTTTTGTGGAGTTTATTTCTCTCTACTTCATAGTCATCTATTTTTAGTGAAAGAAAGTCAATGGTCTTGGTGAGTTTGCACAGCTGGTTCTTGAGGTTTTTTACATCTTTTAATTCAGCAGAGAATTTTTTTTCTATAATTTCCGACATATCTTTTTTTAAGCTATCGATGTTTTTTTGGTTTTCAATGTTTTGATATGCTATTTGAGACATTATGTCTTTTTTCATTACGTCCATTTTTTTTTCTAGGAACTGTATAATTTTATCTTCGCTATCCAGAATGGTTGTCTTGCCTCTGGTGCTGCTCATTGTGGATTTTTAAAAATAAGTTTATTGTTTAATTAGATGCTCTATTTTTTTTTTAATAGGGTTTCAAAAATATCACACGTTACAATGCAGATTAAAATTAAATTTAAAAGAACAAAAAAAAATGCGGTTGAAAAAAAAGCAGCAAAGTTTTTTTTTTTTTGGAAACTGTGGGGTTTGAACTGACTTCCCGTATTCCACGGAGAGTATTGGCGAAACGTTTATACCACCAGGCTACTGACCGCCTGTGACGTATCGATAAATAATTATAATATTAATTGTGAGGGCACAGGTCCGTTTGTATTTGTTGTAATAAAAGGTTGTGATTGAGTTTGCAAGCCGGTCACTGTCACTTCAAATTGGCACTTTAATCACTTAAAAATGTAATGACTAGGCCGTTTAGACTAAACTAAATTGGATGAATCACTTCACTGGTTTTACAGGTAAACACCAACCGTCGGTTGTTTTATTTTGGTGAGATTTTAACTATGAATTTGAGCGATTTTTGTGGAGCGATTATTTGACGTGCGCACTGTTTTAAATGTTATTGTTGAAAAATGAATTTTGATTCCGTACATCTCGCGGCGGAGTGACCGTATCCCATGCATTTATAGCACTGCATGATTGGGCAGCTGTCCTCGACTCGGACTCGCTGGAAACCTATATTTATTCTTTCTTGTTTTAACATAGCTGAATGTACTTCTTTTTTGACGATCAGAATAACATTTCGTAGCCTATCATTTTTCCTGTTGTTTGTGAATCTTAGAATTTTAATAGCTTCCTTATCATTTCTAGTGGCTTCGTAGATAGTATCATTTTGTTGCAAGATCATGTCTAATATTTCAGAATCTTGTGTTTCTTTTTCGATCCCCTTCAAGATAACATTAGGTCTAAGACGTTTGCCCTCATGAGCAACCAAGTTACCATTGGTCAGCCCTGGAATTGCTGTTAGGATCTTCTGTGCATCTGACTTTTTAGGGCAGGTAATTATGACTTTGTTATTTTTGGCCTTTGACATACCACTGACACCCACTTTGAGGTCGGCTGGCTTGATAATATCTTTTATTGTTGAGGTGATGGATTCTGACGTCGCTTTTTGGTCTGATGACGACACTATTATGGCATGTCTGGTGCGATCTCCTCGATTCCCTACTGTACATCACTTTGCTGTATATTTATTTGTCGAAATAGAAGTTAAATAAATAAAATAACTATATACATTATAGGTTTTTGAAGAATTATAATATTATGCTAGTTACCCAAAAGTTATTTTTAAAAAAATTATCCATTTGAGTGTTTTGTATCCATATTGGCAATACGGAACGAAATCACCTCGGAGTTGGTCTGGCCGTAACGTATGTTTTTTTTACAGATATTATTTTACGTAAACATATGAAATTAAAGTAAGAATATCGGAATACTTCACCAAACAAACACAAAAGTGACCAAACGGAAAAAATAATAAAAAAACATCGATTACTCGGGACAACACAACACTAGAATATCGATTTATGACTGCGTGACATCACTTCACACAAATACATACGTATTTATCTAAACCCTGTCCCCCCGACCATTACCTCCCGAATACTGAGCGAAAGGGACACATGCAGCTCGGGCTACAAATACCTAAATGAAATCTTCAAAATCGAGGTTTTGTATTTCCCATTTTTCTCCTCCAAAAGTTAACCGATTTTCATTTTTTTTTTACCAACTACATAAGAAGAAACTATTCTATGGCGGACCGTTTGGTTTTTTTCAAAATATATTGTCTAGTTTGTAGACTGAACGTCTTTTGACTGCGTTTAAATCAGGCAATTTTATTGATTTTTGGAAGGTCATAACTTCTATAAGAAGCAATTTATCAAAAAAAAAAAAAAACAGACCGACACGCAAGTCGCCGATATCTATTTTATGTTAAAAAAATATTTGCTCTAGGGTTAAAATCCAGAAAGATAAATGGGGACTACGTTTGTATGGAAAAATCAACGCCCGGTTACGTCTTAAGTGTTTGCGTCGACTATGTGGTTTACATTTATGCAATGAATATTATAATATAATATATAATACATAATATAATATAAACAAAATACAGGTAAGTTTTTTAGATTCTCACGGCCAAAAGCATTTTTGTTGTATGTTTTTGGGGTGTTATGCGTGTTGCGCTAACTCCTTCTTTAGCCGACGTTTCGGACAGCGTTGCAGTGTCCATCATCAGGGCAGATCCGGTACACATCTTCGGATCTACCGGATCTGCCCTGATGATGGACACTGCAACGCTGTCCGAAACGTCGGCTAAAGAAGGAGTTAGCGCAACACGGCATAACACCCCAAAAACATACAACAAAAACAAAATATAATTTATTATTTAAACAAAAATGAATCGATTCAGAAAAAAATATGAAATACATTTTTTTACAAATTGCTCAATCGATCTTATAATGATCGTGATTTTTTCACATTGATACCGCATTAAAACTTTCAGAATCTGAAAAAAAAAATTTGGTATCAATTTATCCTGCAGAGTGGTAAAGTTTAAGGTAATAAACAGTTTTTAGGTTTAGATTTCAGGTATAGGTACATAATTTAATATACCTACAGGAAAAGGTATGCAGGGTGAGTAGGAATCTGGGGGTCAGCGTTACTCCCACCGCGGCGCAAGGTAATGTTCCGAGAAAGACTTGTTGGAGAGATCAAAAGATCTCCATTAACCAGTCTCTTCCGATCTGGCCCGCCATGCAGATCCGCCGCCAAGACCCGTACACACCGCACCCCATGAATCCGGGCACCTCTGCTAAGTTACCAAACATAACGAATTCCATACCCGCCTCCAAAGTTGCAATGGAAATACAATTATTTGAATCAAAATCATTTACTGACCTATTTGAACGGTGGATCGTTGGAAGTATTTCTCACAAAGGCCATCTCTTGTCGGGTAAAGTGAAAGAGGAACAGTGGGAACGAGTTAGTAAGGTGGGGGGGAGGGTGTTCATTAAAATCATTCGCGGCGGAGGCTTTTGTTCCAGAATTCACGGCGCACTTAAGACGACTATATTATGTGATATAAATACTTTCTGGCGCATATTAACAATGCAAACCTGACACACAATTGTATTCCTCTAGAAAAGACCCTCATAAATTACTGATAAATTTGTGGAATAATGTATTTTAGTGTAAAGAGAAATATTAGGTCGAAAATATCCGTATTATGATATTATAATGACGATCTCATTCATATTATGAATCTATTTAAACTTAAACGTTATCAAATCGGAACTCTGGTTCAATGACCTCAGAAATGTCATTTTCAAAATTGGAATGGATTTTGTAAAGAATTCATAAAAGCCATAGAGGCAGGTAGGTCTATAGTTTAATATTTAAACAGAATGTTATTTCAAAATTGGAACTGATGTGTCAAGAATTCGGACGATTACATGATTTTTCATGGGTTTGCTCTAGTTAGTATAATATTGACATCAATATGTCTATTTACCGACATCTGTGTTTCCTCCTTCCTACGATATGGGTCTCTTTAATCCTTCTTTTCCTCAAACAGAGCCTCCACACATCATCCTCAAAGGTGAAGCGACAGATATCGTATACTATGTCTAGGATGTTCCAATGGCCACAGAGAAGAGACACTTATCTTATTAGGTCACTAAGTGCCGCGGAACTCTGCTTGCCGAAAGTAGCAGGGAGTTTTAAGGTTATCTTTATGGAGGTCTCTGGAGTTTAAAGTTTTTCGGAACTGACTCCACATTAAGTTGTCTTAACTTATTTTAGTGTTCCTAATTGGAAGGGTTTGTTCTCTTTCTCTCGGCATCCTTTAGCTCCCTCTCTATGAAGTTGAGTAGTTGTCCAGAGTTAGCGTGGTTCGTTAAACTGGGACGACTTTTAAATCGCGTAGCAACTTTGGTCATCGCGGATATCTGCATAATAATTCTCGCTGCCACTCACAAAATTGCTCGCATCTTTCTAATTTTTTTTTCGGACAACGTGAATTCAAAGGTTCAATGTAAATTAATTGTTTTTTTAGTAATATTCAAACATATTTTCGGTTGAAGTGTGGATCTGTTTTTGCATATTTTCAGTGACTATTATCAATGATATTTTCAATGAATTTGGGAGGCTGAGGGAAATTATTTTCCCCAGGCCCTCCCGTGTGGGGTTCATCTAAAATAAATATATTCATAAATCAATTTAATATTTTTGGAGAAGTACTTTTAGATTACCGGCCAGAAATTAATGAACTTACCAAAGTCCAATTCAATAGTAATGCCAATCCACCAATATTGGAATTCAAAATCGAGGCTCGGACAGTAAATGAAAAAATCGAAAAGCCATGCCAAGATTCCGGTATATGTAATCGGTTAAGTTATGGCTTTGTGGCGATATGGCGGTGCTGTCAATGGGTTGTGGGAGGCAGGCAGTAATCTGTGTCCTGAATCGGTACCGGCAGGTCAGTGTCACCTGTAACATTGTTACTTGAGTGAACTGTGCGCGCGTTATAATATCGTCACGTAGGTGCACGGAGAAAAATGATAAATTTCTAATTTTAAAAAAATTTCGGCAAATTATTAGTAATCCGGTTAAAACGGAATTGGAGGCCGTTTCCTGATAAACTTTTAGTAAATTCCTAATATATCGGAACTTGTGTTCATGCACCCGCTTTTGTCTTGATAATATATAATGACTAAATGCGATTCATTTAAATTTTACGAACACTTGTTCCGACATAATAATAATAATAATAATAATTTTTATTACAGGATGTGGGGAGGTTAGTGCAATCCCACACGTCCCATATATGTATACATATTTTTTGTACAGTAGGTATTTGAAATTGAAAAAAATATATGACAGAGAATAAATTAACAACAAAGTAATTAACAACTATGCAGGGCGTGGTCTTGAGTGAGCTTGGGCCCAGTGCTCACTCAGTAGTGGCGCTTGGTGCTGTTAGGCTGCGGTCACCAACGTATTGGCGGAGGCCATTAGCCGCATCCTGGCTCCAGTAACCCGGTGTCTTATCAGGCCGGCAAATCCATTCAGTCCTAGTTCCGTGAACATTGTCGATGCGCTGCTGTATCTTCGGTATCCAAATATGATTCTACAGGCGTCATTATATTGAATTCGGAGTCGTTCCATCGAGCAAGTTCGGTAGTGACACCATGTCTCACACGTATACAGGCCAGTACAGAATGCGTTGAACAGTATTTTTTAACGGTATTGCTGCATTTGAAAAATCTGCGGGCAATCATGTTGGACACTATGCTTAGGCTTCTCCTTTGTCGTTCGATATCGCCATCGTCCGATAGGTCTTCATTAATAATGTGCCCCAAGTATTTCACGTTCGAACATGTATTTATTTTTGCCTCGTTAAGGTATACGTGGAGCATCTTACTTGTATCTTGACTTTTTCCGTGGTGGAATGCAATCAATTCCGTCTTCTTCGGGTTGTACATCATATTATGTTGTTTTCCATATTCTTCACAAATGTTTAGGAGTAATCTTAATCCCTTGATCGACGGAGCTAGGAGGATCATGTCGTCCGCGTAGCTTATATGATTCATACATATACTGTTAACACGACAGCCCGCTCTGATATCCAGGCGACTCGATAACTCGTCCATGTATACATTAAATAGAATGGGGGACATACACCCTTCTTGCCTTACTCCTGACCGCAAATATATCGGCTGGGAGTATTTACTTGCCCACCGTACAACATTTTCCTGCTGGGAGTGCCATCGGGATAGTATGTTTATAAATAAGGTAGGTAAGGTAGATAATATAGTACATTTTATTAAAAGTTTATCAGGAAACCTATCAATTCATATTATAAAGATTCTTAATAAATTTGCAATACTATTTTTTTCCGTGTGACCACGAAATTACAAAATAACAATACGTGTGTCAGTTTATTAACCGTTTTGGTTATATTTACGTGATTTTTTTTGGGTTCCTGTTCATGACTTCATTAGGAATCGAACCGAAGACCACGGGCTTAGAGTAAAAGCTTTTCCTTTGTGCTAAACTACTGTTGCTAGTCCATTGGTCTACCAAGAAAAGAATTAAACACTTCTCACACTTTGTGGTTCTCAGAATAAGTAACTCTCTTCTAAGGTCATGAGACCGATCCGCGCCTGTCATATAATTTAATTTTTTTGTTTGTTATAAAAGTGGTTAAAACTGAGGTTCAGAGAATTTAAAAAAATCTTCAAATTTCAAAGCTAATTTTCAAGATCTGTGAAAGAAGTTTTCAAGTTCTGCTATAATTTCAGTTCTGTCAAGCAACTAGCCTGTAATGATATAATAACAGAACTTCAGTAGTACTTTCACAGAACCCGCAAATGAACGTTGAAATTTGATTAATTGTTCAAATTCTGTGAAAAAAATCGCTCTAAGTGTTCATTATTTGTAATTTAAACTTTATTTTATCAATGTGTACAACATGACAGAATAAAGTTTTGTCAAGTTATAACAAGAGATTCAATAAATATCTGTTCCTCAATGTTCTGGCGGCTATCGCTAAATATGTTTCGAATCTTGCCACTACAGTGGATGTTATATACATCGACATATTCGCAGGGTGGTAAAAGGTTGAGTTGGTTCTTTAGAAAGGAATATGGAAAGTTTCGGGGTTTCTTAGTAGACGGTGATTGGTATTGATTGTGACTGTGATCTTATAAATAATAATAGTAAAAAAAAGTCTGGTTAGTAAAATTAACGTTTTATTTTCATTATAAAATTATGCTAAACACGTTTCATATTGGTACAAACATACAGTAAAAACTTTATTTACTGAATTTTCATAATAATTTTTATTTTAATTTACTTTTTAATTTTTTTCACAAATGTTTATTTTATGGTAGGAAGCCATAAGGTAATGGGGGAAGGTGTAAGTCAGCGGTCGGGGAACTTTTTTAACCATTACCCCAAAATATTTTTGCGTAAGTCGATATTACCCCTTCCCCCCATTTTGAAACGAAGACAATCAATGTATATTTAAATAAACATTTTTTTTTTAAATTAAAACAATCACTTTGTATTTAACCACGAATATTTATTATTTTACACATCGACCGGTTTCACTTAGACCAAGCTTCATCAGGATATAATAATAACAATAACTCTAAAGTTACTAAAGTTATTATTATATCCTGATGAAGCTTGGTCTAAGTGAAACCGGTCGATGTGTAAAATAATAAATATTCGTGGTTAAATACAAAGTGATTGTTTTAATTTTAAAAATATAATGTCTAACCACCAAGTAATTGCGTCTTATGAATAAATAAACATTATTTATTGAATTAATTTGACAAACAAAATAAAATTCTCAAATTGGATCAAACAAAAATTCAGATATTCAGATTTCTTTGATACAATTACTTCAAAATTGGGACTTTTTGATGTAAGAGCAATTTGAATACACTATTCGGCGTTTAATCGATTTCTGTTCTTCGTTTTTATGTTGAAGTTCAAGTATTGTTTCTGCCAAACTCGGAGGTTCTTCTGGTATGTTAGCAATTTCATATTTAAAAGGATCTATAACCCAATTGAAAGTATGTATATCAAGATCTGGAAAGTAGTCAGAGAACCGCTCTCTGAGTTTGGTAAGATTTTTATAACTGTATCCTTGATGTCATCAAAAGTAATATTTTCACAGTCTTCCAAAAACAAAGCTAACTTTGAAAAAGAAGCTATCTTGTTCTGTTCTGCTTACTATCTCCAATATTGAAGCCTTAATCCAAACACTGACAGTATTTCGCTGGCTGAAATGATATTAATATTATTTCCTTGCAATTCTTTGTTCAATATATTTATATTCTCAAATATGTCAGTTAAATATGCAAGATGTGCAACCTACGAGAGGTTTTTAAACTTATCTGCGAGAATATTCTTTTAATTAAACATAAAAATTTCGAGTTCACTTTTGAGAGCCCATATTCGATCGAGAACATTTCCGCGAGAGAGCCACCTTACTTCTGTATAATAAAGTAGGTCCGTATATTCAGCTTCACCGTCCTGACATAATTAACAATCTTGATGACATCATGCATGACGGCTTCCAGTGTAGGTTCCAAATGTTTCACAAGAAGTGCTTGGCTATGGATCATACAGTAAGTAACTTTAATATCTGGATTATTTTTTTTCACGAAAGCCGAAAAACCATTAATATGACCCAACATAGCTGGAGCTCCATCAACAGACACAACAATACAGTTTTCCCACTTTAAATTAATACTTTGAGAATTAAAGTGTTCATTTACTTTATTATACACATAGATTCCACGAGATCTCAAATCTAGAGAAGAACAAAACAACAATTCCTCTTCTACTAACTCTGCTACTAACATCTATTGTCTCATCAAGCTTAATAATAAAATATTTAGCCTGTTTTATTGAGGAATTAACCTGTTCCTTTACATTTTTTACATCTAAGATGGAAATTCTTTATTTTACAATTCTTGCAGACAAGGGCACTGAATTCTTTCTGACCACACATGATCTCTGCCATTTTGACAGCTGCTGGTTTAACAAAATCTTCACCAATAGTATATGGTTTCTTGTTTCGGGCAATCAACCAGGCTACTTCAAAGCTAGCCTTTGATGCTGAACGCTGATCAAAGGTACCTAACAAGGTGCTGTCCAATCTTTGTCTTTTAACAGACATTTCTAAATTTACAAAGTATTCTCGCGGTTTGGAAGACAGCTGTGAATGCAAATTATCCAAATGTTTCTTCAATTGACTTTTTTTGAAAGATTCTATTCTAAGTCAGTATTTCCAAACATACAACACACTGTGGTTTCATTGTACCTTTGTTTTCTATTTGTGTAAAACGATAATTAAGGAATTCTTCCTGGTATGATCTTTTCCTTTTTGCTGCCATCTGAAGGGTGACAGAAACAGTGGTTAAAAACACATTAAAATTTAATAAATTATTTAATAATTAAAAATAACGTTTAATAATTAAATTAAATTTTCAATTTGCGGCTTACCTTGATAGTTGAAATCGGTGATGAAATGATGTTCCTCGTCAGTAATTTGCGCACAGTCAAACGACGCGTCGGAAGCCCGTGCGTGAATGACCGTTGAGTGTTAAGGTGACACAATACCATGATAACGGGGATTTGCCCCGACGCTCACATTTTAATTATTTCTGATGAGCTTATTACTAAAATTTTAAATGTTTCTAGAGGGATTCGAAGGGATGCAAGTTATTTATATTTAAGATTAATAAAAACAGGACCTTACCATTAAATATATTATGTAAAACGATATGTACATTTTATTAAATGTAAAATGTTGTAAGATAAGCGGCAAAAACCAGATTTTATTTTTCTAGACGATGAATTAGTAACTTCCCGACGAATCCTTCTAGAAACATTAGAGATTTTATTAATGTATTCATAAGAATTAATTAAAATATAATACTCGCAAAAATTCAATTTCTGGCCAGATAAACCAAACTCGGCCGCGAGTTACTTCAAAACTCTGGATCGTGCGTTGTATATTTGTGTGCACGTCGGCAAGGACTTACTCCGTATTGCTTGAGTCGCCGCCAAAGTTTCTGCCAATAAGGTTGTCTGTCACCCGGCTCGTCGCTCCGGTTATTTATTTTACGTATTTTTTTATTTAATCAAACGATTACTTTTAAATCTATTAGTGAAATTTTCTGTTTTTTATAATTTAATTTCTTCCTCAAGTGAGTAAAGGTTTTTTGTATGTTTCACCAATATAAAAGAATACATTATTTTTTTTAAATAATTTATACTAAAAATGTGCACAGTGGTCATGTTTCAGATAAATTTGGACATTGTTAAAAAAATATGAAAACAGTTTATTTAGTCGAAGTTTTTTTAATTCCTTAGTTTCTTTATTTTAATAGTTAAATATTACCTTAAATATTTTTTTCAATAAAAAGTTCCGGTGTTATGTGTGATTTTTATTTCTAATTGTCACGCCTTAAAATGATAATCAAGTAAAACTTATTTCATATAAAAAGTATTTCAAATATAATAATTATAAATAATGTAGTTTCTTTTGACATATATATTATATTATTTGGCTTTCAGTCACACCAATTTTTGGGCACTGAAAAATTGAAACTGATTGTGAAGAACTCAGACATGCCATAAATACCTAATATAAAATTTTAACAAAAAATTGCTTTGCTTTAAAATGCAAACTGATTTCTCAAGAATTAACTGGGTCTGCCCTAGTATAAGATATTATACAAAGTAACCGGTATAAAATTTGAGAAATTCGAAAGTTTTTTTTTCCATAACAAAAACTCTTCATCGAAAGTTTTTCTCCTTACAGACAATTAGACATATGTTACCTATAAAGTACCTAAAGTCATTCGAATATTAAAAAGAGTTATTCATCTTTTAAGTGTAGATTGTTAGATCATTTGTTGTAGATAGAATTGTTCAATTATCTCCCCAACTTACTGCACTTACTTACGTTGAAATGATTTTCAAATTTAAGGTAAAATTGAACCAATTTATAATAAATCTCTTGGCTAATATATACGTACGTTTCAGTTAAATATGGGAAAACAGAAGACAAAAGGAGTTTTATCCCGAACAAAATTACGGCACCAAGGAAAATGTTTAACGGAATGGAGAAGGTACTACTTAAATACACACATAAAAGTAAATCTTTGGGATACGTTTTTTACAGAACATAATTGTACAATGTCAACTTAAATAATTTTATATATCAACATATATATGTAGGTATATATATTTATATATATATATATTGTCCTCTTCCCGTATTATGTTGATCCAGTAAGAAGTTGTTAGACTAAGTTGATCCACCTTTAACACCATATAACTTGGCTATTATGGAATACATCGGTACGAATTGGCAACAGTGGTACAATAATTATCAATGTTGCCAGTTTGCCAGAAAAACCATTTGATATACTGTTCCTTAAATTTTCTAAATTTGTATGGAAATCGGATGCATAATTTATGTTGATCTACCCAAATTGGCATACTTATGTTGATCTCATATATATTGATATATTCCCGTAGTATGTTGATCCAGGTAAGAAGTTATTAGACAAAGTTGATCTGTGTCCCTATATATGGTTTTACTAAATGAACCAATCAAGGGGCAATCGGTGGACTGTTCATCAGAAGGTTTTATGTGATTCCGTAATCTTTTGTGATATTGAACTCAAAGTATTAGTCTCTAGAGTCGAATATCGCATGAAATGACTGTGAGATGGTACCGTTTCAAATCAAAATGACGTGTGTTGCTTGAATTGTTTATAAGAAATGTATGCATATTTAGATTGAAACGAAAATTTCGCAAAAACAAATCCATAAAAAAATCATAACTTATCAGGGGTACACGGGTTCATAGGGTGAGGTTTGTCTAGGTCCTGGCGGCGGATGCGTTTGCCCATCTACTGCGTGGCGGGCCGGATCGAAAGAAACTGGTTGAGGGATACCTTTCGACCATAAAAATCCAAAATGGCGGCAAAAGGAATAATGTTATGTAGGAAATTTTGAACCTCTATCTTTTACCATCTCTCCTGATTACGCTTCGTGACTTAGTAGGGGAGGCCGGGTTCTTGGTTATAATGGGTAATTAATGAATGATTGGACGCGGTTGGAGCTAACTAAAAACTGTCCAAAGAAGCGAAGCTAGCAGTCCACAATGGAGTGCTGGTACCTACCCTAATATATGGAAATGAGGCATGGAATTGGCAGAAGAAGGCTGAAAGTAGATAGAATACTGTATAGATGAGATTCCTGAGGAATATGTGCGGTAAAATCATGTATGGCGAAATGTGCGTATGCTGTGTCTATTCTACAGGTATTTTATAAGGGCCTGTTAAAAGGAACTAGCAGCATTGATCCCCGGTGCACTGTGCACGTGCTTGATACTCGACAGACACGAGCGGAACACAGGTTCACAGTAAAGTTGATGTTATCTATATACGAACGGGTCGTTTCTCCGACTCATTTTACCGTAAGTCGGCTCGTATGTGGAACGAGCTATCAGCATCTGTTTTTCCTCCTCCATATAATTCGCGCCTCTTTAAGACCAGCATTAATAAATTCATTCCTACAGCCCCTACCTTAACCCGCCTCATAACGCTGCCCAACCGGTTGGCGACATAGTTTCTCTGTATTTAGAGTGTAAAGACAGGGGCGCTCTAGTGAGAGGTGTCACATAAAAAAATCATACCGCCGAATTTGAATATGGAGACTTACAAAACGAAAAACGAGTTGGAAAAACGACCCGTTCTCATAAAGACAACATCAACTTTATTGTGAACGTGCGTTCCGCTCGTGTCCGTTGAGTATCAAGCACGTGCACGGTGCACCGGGGAACAATGCTGCTAGCTCCTTTTAACAGGCTCTAATAAAATACCTGTAGAATAGATTTCGTCATACATGATTTTACCGCACATATGCCTCAGGGATCTCATTTCTACAGTATTCAGTGTACTTTCAGCCTTCTTCTGCCAGTTCCATGCCTCACTTCCATATATTAGGGTAGGTACCAGCACTCCATTGTGGCGTTTCGCTTCTTTGGACAGTTTTTTGCTATCTCCAACCGCGTTCAATCATCCATTGATTACCCATTTTAAATAATTACCCATTATAATCAAGAACCCGGCCACCCCTACTAAGTCACGAAGCGTAATCAGGAGAGGTGGTAAGAAGTTCAAAATATACCATATAATATTATTCCTTTTGCCGCCATTTTAGATTTTTATGGCCAAAAGGTATCCCTCAACCAGTCTCTTTCGATCCGGCCCGCCACGTAGTAGCTGAGCAAACGCAACAGTGTACAACTGCTAAGTTATGATTTTTTTATGGATTTGATTTTTGCGAATGTTTCGAATAGCTCTAAAGATGATTCTTTTAAAATCATCTCATATTTAATATTATAAAACAATATGACCGGAAGTCGGCATCTTTCTATAAAGCTATATATATTTAGCATAAACTAAAAAAACAGCTACAAGGTGGTTACAAATGCAATTATATTTAATCAATTTGTTCGATTATATTTTATGTGAAGTTGTTTTCACAGTGGCCCAATGAATATTATATGGGGCCAATTGAACCAATTTGACTTTAAGCATTTTCTACGTCTTGCGATAAAAACTTAGGTTTACGATAAAAATACTCATAATCAACGGCAAAAAACTAGATGCCTACCAAATTCTTGTTTTGTTAATCTCATATAAATTAAGCTATATACTCATAAACCGATCGAGTGAAAAGCTGCAATGATCCCGACCCCGGGGTCATTGCAGCTTTTACGGAATGACGAGGAAAATAAGTTTTTTTAATAAGTTGAAAAAATTACTTTTCAAAATTTCAATTATGTTTAACGTAATACACTATCTGGCCTCAAGAAAATCAGTTTAATCACGAACCGTAACTATTTAATGTAATAAAATAACAAAACAAATTTATATTAACATCATAGTTTGCTTTAATCTCAATAAAAAAAATAAGGAGAAAAAGTTTTTTTTATCAATGAGATAAAACTTTCCCCCAAATAACATGTATATATATATTATTATAATCAATATTATCCGGGAACGCGGTGGCAAGACGTAAAATTCCATAGCCGTTGATTATCAAAGACAAATTAAATTATACTTATTATATGAGTTAAATGTATTCTAATCAGGGTGTTGTCAAATCCCGGCCAGTCTGCAGCTGCATTCTCTTAACAACGAAGTTTTGGTCTGATCACATTTTCAATACAGTATTATTTTTTAACGAAATTAGTTTTAATACAGATAATATCCAAATATACCTTTTTGTGTATAAAAACATATCGGCTTTTTAGTTAGGATGTGGTGTGATATGATTTGTATTTTTTTATAAAACATTATTATGAAGCATCAAGGAATTATCAAAATTTAAATAAAATATTTTGAAGTGTTTCATCCTGTCCTTTAGTTGGTATTACTATACTGCACGTGTTCATTCATCTTCTGCCATTTTTGTGCTAAAAATACTTTATTCTTATTCAACTTCTTGAAGCTAGCTGTAGCGTTTTGTAGAAAATATGATTGGCATCTCATTATAATATTAACAATATTTTTGTTGTCATTTTTTACAAATAAAAAATTGTGTGTATACCGCACCAGAGTCCCAACTGCTCCCGTCTGGAGCCAGTGAGACTATGGCATCCTCAATTGGGGTTATAATGAGGCTGAATGTATTGTGGACCTCGAAGGAGATGACGAGGAGGAGAGTACCTGGCTATTCAGATATGGTCACCAATCACTAATTGTAAAATAGTACAAATTAATTTTTTCTATTTATTTGAACCCTCGACCTTCGGATTGCCAGTCGAGAGTCACCCCAAGTAGTTTGATATGTTTGGTGACTGAGCAGGAGTGCCCGGGTTTATGGGGTGAGGTGTGTTCGGTTCTTGGCGGCGGATGCGCTTGCCTACCAAATGCGTGGCGGGCCGGATCGATTAATCCTCTTTCAACGCATCGCCTTGCAACGCAGTAGGAGAGTTGGATCTTATGTATATCACTCGAACACACTGAGCCCCAGATTACTACCCACCCATCATACCTTTATTCCCAGAACTCACTGTCCTTCCTTTCCTTCAAAATACCCTCAACACAGCATTCACAAAGATGACATAGGCCTCGAGGGTTACGATTTTCCTCAGGGCCTCCTGTGTGGAGACGATGTAAAAAAATACAAAAAATAAACAACAATCTCGCTAAATCGTTGGCGGTGACTAATGGTAGGGGTGTTGGTTATCTAATTAATGGTTCCCGGGGCGGCGGTACACATAATTGTAATAATTCTCGAGGGCTCTGATGTACAGACATTATGGCTCCTGTTGATTGACGAACATATACTAAAACATCGTTGGTTGGGATCGGTGCTTGAAATGACTTTAGCCATGTTTAATAAAAAACAAATTGGAATAAATTTTTCAGCAATCATAATTTAAAATATGAAAAATTAAATTCTCACCAATCTAATTTCCGCAATTTTAATAGGCACATATTATGGAAATTACGCTTTGTTTTAACTTAATCATTACAAGAAACTTACGTCGAGAGAGATGGTAAAAGTACATTAAAATAAAATTTTATTCAATCAGTTCAAGTGCAAAATTTCTCTTATAAAATGACCTAGACAAACCTCACCCCGTGAACACGGGCACACCTGCTAAGTCACGAAACCTAGTAAATGATGCATTGAAGTAACGTTTTTGTTTAATCAGGTTCAAAAGATTTTTTTAGTATAGATTTGACGTTTGCGAAAGTTCCATTTCAATATAAATACGCGTAAGGCAGTCTATCCTCTTTAAGTATAAAGTCATTTTCATAGAATATGGATGTACTAACAGGATCTAAAAAGTAAGAAAACTTTGAAAAAAATTGGACGTTACAAGTTACAACTCATGCAAGCCGTCAAGTTTCAGAAATATATGGATCAACAAAATAAATCGTGTAAAATGTATATGCGACCGAAAAATGGGCGTGGCTTACAGCTAAATCTCGATGACACAAGTTGATCTGGAGGGATTTACATATGTATGCCAGCTTGGGTAATGGATCAACATATCCGGGGTGGATCAACAAATGCAAACGGATCAACATATACCTGGCGTACCGTCGCTCGAGATCAACATAGTACGAGAGGGGATAAATATATATATATATATATATATACGCCATATTATACATATATAATTAAAGGCCAGCTGGTCATCAATAAACAACACTCGTGGTATTACCAAATACAAGGACAACTCCGTGTCACAGGCAAAGAAAAGTGTTTGTTCGGCGTTTGGACTGGAAAAGAAAATACAATGAAAGTAGAATATATCAGAAAAGACGATGCATTTTGGAAACAAAGTTGATAGGATTTTACATAGATTTTCTACTATAACTGGAACTCCTTGATTCCCGTTTAATGCGAAATATGCCAATCAAAGAACCTCAGTTTATAGTTGAAGCTATGCAATTGCGCCAACCTCAAAAAAGTAGGATAAAAACGAAGACATGTAAATTGACTTCTACTACGAAACAAACACAATGCCAACCAATGACTCTGAAAAGCTTTATGTCAACGCAGAACATTTGATCTTTCCAAACGAAGCAGAAACAGCATTGTCTACTGGTACTGTACATAATGTAGAAGATTTACAAGCATTGCCTATTAGTCCATATTATAACGATCTCGGTACAATTGATTCAACCGTCGATTTTAATAATTACTAGCAGTTTTTGGCAGAAATCTGCTAAATCTGCAAAGATGAACATTTTTTATACATGTTTGTGTGCAAATAAAAAGCGCAGTGTTTCCTCTTTCGAATACTGCTTAAATGACACATATCTTACCGTAATACAAAAGGAGATACAACGACGTTGATGAATCAATCGCAGTTTGAGCTGTAAAGTACACACAAATAGCAGAGTGGTTAACAAAACGGAAAAATTCAATTAAAAGTTGAATTTTTACATACTCTTATCATTCAATAAAAAATGTGACGAGATGCCGACATTTTACAACGCATTAGTCAAATAAAAGCGATTTATTTAATTAATAAAAAAGCGTATCGGTTCTGAGTAATAACAGTTATTTAGTTACTAAATTTACCCTGTCGAAAATAGAGGTAAGCTCCTTGTTACTTGTGACGATTTGGTGCGTTTTGCCGAGACTAGAAAAATTATTTTAACCATTAAAACTAACTGTTACAATAAAACATACATTTCAAAATAAAATACATTAGGTATTTAGAAGCTAAATATTGATTTAAAAATAGATTGGATTTCCTTATTCTGTAATTAGAAAAAATGACATTAAATATTAAATTGTATGTGGGCTCGCACGCTCGACCGTCTCGTACAGTGATCGCTGAGACATGATATCTATGGCGACAATCTGACATGTAAAATAACTGTAATGTAAAAACTATTTTTTGTGTAAAAGTTTTTAGTAAAAATATTATATTTTTTTATTTTCGTACTGTTTCGTATGTGCAACTTGTAATTTTGATATCAAAATACCAATGTAAAATTGAAACTATTAACTCCCACCTATGTATTGTAAATTCCTCCCGTCCTACAGTGAATTTAGAAACTCATCGGGATTGCTTTAGCAAGAAATAATTAAAAAATCATTAATAATTAAAAACATGCGATTTTTTTTTAGCTTTCATTGGCTCCTATCAAAAGTGTCTACCAAATAAATATACATTTATTAACCAAAAAAAGGATTTGTGATTTATAATTTTTTGGGATCCCTTACAATTTTTTTCACAGTACGTATATACCATTAATTTCCAAACACAATGCAAATTATGCAATTCATTAACTAATGCTAACAGATTGTTTGCTTCCGATTTTGTTGTCCGGGTTAAATCTTCCCCATAGGAAAAACTAAACCCTTCCACTCACTTTTCCACAAATGATCAGCTAGTCAATCAACACTATGCAAGTGCATTATATAAGTAAAATAAATACAAAACAATACAAGAACAACAACATGTCAACTCACCAGAGATCAAATGGGAAAAAAAAATTCACTCCAGATATTTTCATATCAGAGGGTTCGGCTCGGTAGAACTTCTAACAGGGCCTGTAAATCCTACTGATCCCTCAACATAAATATTTAAAAAATCTTTCGTTATCCTACATGTATTCAAAATGACCGACTTTTGCATCTTTATATATAAATTTTTTGATAGATCTAATACGCCTAAATTTTTAATGAGAGAGCTAGGTATAATGCCAGTAGCCGAAATAACGAATGGTAATATTTTTATAGTCTGAGAATGCCAAATTCCTTTTATTTCGTTTCCTAAATCTGTGTATTTTCTTATTTTTTCATTAACAGATTTTTGAATGTTACAGGAATTTGGAATAGCGACATCAATGATATAAGTTATTTTTTTTAATTTTGTCATGTAAAACTATATCGGGTCTATTATGACTAATCCTTCGATCTGTTAGTATAGTTTTATCATAATATATTTTATAAAATTCGTTTTCTAAAAATGAATTTGGTTCGTATTCATAATATGGTACTATATTACGGCAGTCAATCAAGTTATGTTTAATTACAAAATTTTGGTGAATTATTTTTACAACTTGATTGTGCCTAAATGTATACTTGGACGGTGCTAATATAGAACATCCCGATATAATATGTTCTATAGTTTCCGGAAAAGCCAAACATTTTCTACACAAATCATCGATTTGATTTGTATCTTTGATTATATGCTTTCTATAATTTTTAGTATTAATGACTCTATCCTGAATGGCAAGCATAAATCCTTCTATTTCTGCGCTCAACTCTACAATACTCAACCATTTGTTTGGCGAAAATTTGTCAACATACGTTTGGTTGAGATAATTGAAGTGTTTTGCGTGTAAAATTTTATTTGACCAGGAATCTAATAATTCCTGGTTGGGATTTATAAAAATGTTGGCATTTTCATCGTATTAATTTAAAGGTGTTATAATTCTATCTGCCTTGCATATTATTTTGTGCATTTCTAAGCTATGAGCTTTCCTATGGAAAAAAGTTCTTAGCATTTCTACCTGATTATGTTTCAAAGAAGTTATTTTGACTATACCTCTACCTCCTAAATTTCTAGGTAAATTAACTCGTTCTATAGCTGAATTTGGAAGATGGCAATAAAACTTTGTTAGCGTAGTTCTAATTAATCTTTCTAAGTTATCAAAATCTGTATTAGACCATTTAATTATGCCAAATGAGTACGTTAATAGAGGTATTGCCCAAGTTTTTTTATATTGACTCCACACAGGAGGCCATGAAGAAAATAATTTCCCTCAGGGCCTATGTCATCTTTGGGGATGCTGTGTGGAGGGTCTTTTTGTGGAGAGGAAGGAGTGAACATGGGTCTTGAAGAGTCCCATCTTGTAGGAGGGAGGAAACACAGAGGCCGGCAGTTCGTTCCACAGCCGAGCTGTTGAACTTAAGAACGAATCGTAGAAGCGACCCGTTCTCATGTGACAAGTGTCAACCGTGTACAAATGTTGGGCACGCGTTTGGCGTGTATCCCGACTACGCACCGGTGCCGAAGGGATCAATGACGCTAGTTCCTCAGAGCATCTTCCATTGTAATACCGATAGAACAAGGACAGCATACCTACCTGACGCCTGTGCTCTAAAGATTGCAGTCCGTTTTTTAAGATTGGGGAATCTATCAAACGGACCGCCCGTTTTTGCACAGAGTCAAGGGTTTTTTTCAGGTATTTAGGGGCTCCGGACCAGAGATGGCTGCCAAATTCGACAGTAGTTCTCACTTGCGATTTGTATAGGGTCAGCAGTTGTGTACTATTAAAGTATCTGCGGGCCCTGTACAGTACGCCCAGCTTCTGAGAGGCCAGCTTTACTCTGGCTTCGATGGAGCCCCCATACCTGAGCTGGTCACTTATAGTTACACCAAGCATATCAATGGAAGGCCTGTTCGGAAGATTGCTTCCGTTGAAGGAGACTAGATTATCATTTAGATCCCTTTTAGACGTAATCAGACAGGATTGGGTCTTTGAAACATTAAATTCGACGAGATTACTTTTACCCCAGGAGGAAATACTCTCGAGATAACCGTCCATTCTCTGCTTCAAAGCCCTCCGAGCCGTTGGAGTTTGTGTGCCCTTTGGGGGCTTGTCAAACAAAAAGCTATCATGAACTGTACTGTCATCCGCGTAACAATGAATCGGTGCACATGTCAAATGGTCATTGATGTGCAACAAAAACAAAGTCGGAGACAGAACCGATCCCTGTGGGACGCCAGCATTTATAGAGTGTGAGGATGAGGTGAAACCGTCAGCAACTGCCTGAATCGACCTATCCCTTAAAAAGTCAGCAATCCACGTACACAGGGATGCGGGAAGTCCGTAAGAAGGCAATTTGTTGACAAGTCCTCGGTGCCAGACCCGGTCAAAGGCCTTGGATATGTCTAGTGCGACCGTTTGGGTCTCACCGTGACGTTCCAGGCACCGCCCCCAAACATGCGACACATACGCGAGAAGATCACCGCACGAGCGGTTCCGCCGGAATCCGTATTGACGGTCGTTGATAATTTTGTTCTTCTCGAGGTATGTGAGCAGTTTTTCGTTGATCACACGTTCCATCACTTTGGACAGAACTGATGTGATCGCTATGGGGTGGTAGTTGGCCGGGTTGGAGCGGTCACCTTTCTTGGGAATAGGGTGAATGACCGCTTTTTTCCAACCAGAGGGCACAGTGCCACATTTCAGGGATATTTTGAAGAGCTTTGTCAAAACAGGAACTATTTCCGCAGCACACCTCTGCAATACCAGGGCAGGTATTCCATCAGGTCCACTAGCTTTGTTAACATCGAGCCCCCGTATAACGTGGAGTACATCCCGATGCCGGATCCTCAGCTTTTTCATATAGAAGCCGCAGTGAGGAACCGACGGCGGAACAGCACCTCCGTCATCGAGGGTCAAGTTTTCCGCAAATATTTTCCCTAATAAGTTAGCCTTTTCGGTGGCGGTGTTTGCTAGTGAGCCGTCAGGTCTGGTAAGAGGTGGCAAACTGGGTTTGCAAAAATTCAGACGTTTTGAGCTTGCAAGGGACCAAAATGCTCTGCTGCCATGCGGGCAGGCAGCCAGGTTTTTGCTGATCTGCAGGTCGTGTTCGAATTTTGACCTATTAATGATTCTCTTGCATTCCTTTGCCGATTTGTTGTATGCTGATCTGCTTTCGGGCGTTCGAGATGTGTTGTAGGCTCGGTAAGCCGCGTTTTTTCGTCGAACTGCTTCGGAGCATTGTCGACTGAACCACGGCTTTGAGCCCACACCAGTTTCTTTAGTAGTCGATTGTATGAAGCCATCCATCGCCGATTTGATGACTTCACCAATCTCCTGGGCACATCTTGAAGGGTCCGAAGTCCGAAAACAAACAGCTGACCACGGAAAAGCGTTGAAATGGGCCCGCATACCGAACCAATCTGCTGACCTATAGTGCCACACTTTTCTCCTCAGCCTCTCATTGGTTGGTCTGAGGCTAACGGGGATTGATGTCGTCACTAGGCAGTGGTCAGATGATCCCAGAGGCGCTGTGACGTCAATCTTATAACCGTGTGGCACAGTAGTTAAGAATAGGTCTAACAGATTGGAACGGTGAGTCTGGACATCAGGAACCCTTGTAGGCTCCTGTACCAGTTGCTCTAATCCGTAGCAAATGGCAAAGGATTCCGCCTGTCGGCCAGCCGAGTCCGTTGGGCTAGAGAACTTCAACCATGGTTCGTTATGAACATTGAAGTCCCCCAGAACAATAAACTCGGCCAAAGGGTAGCGGGGCAAGAGATCATCAATAGTATCTCTTAAATGTTTGAAGAGCTCGGAAGTGTCTGATTCGCTATGGTTCGGGGAGCGGTATAGACATGCGTACAATCTTGCCGTACTGGCAAGATTGACGCGCACCCACATTACGTCGAATCTGGAGTTTTCCAGACTCAATAGTCGTACACAGTTGACGTCAGCTCGACTATAGAGGCAGACTCCTCCTTTGAATCGGAACTTGCTTGCAAGGGTAAAGCCCGGGCAGTCCAGATAGGAGGAGTCTGGCGGCTCGGCTATCTGAGTTTCGGATAGGAAAAGAAGGTTGGGACGTTGGGACAAAAGATGGTGATGAACTGAATTTATATTAGTGTGCAGACCGCGAATGTTGGCAAAATTTACCAACAGTTTTGGCCCGCACCGGGGACGCCTGGTACTCGCCGCTGTAATGATGTTAAGTTTGTTTTTATGTATATTCATGATTTTAATTTTGTTTTTTTTTTTAACGTTATGAAGTGAAAGGAAGGTCTGGAATGGAAAGGTATGAGGGGTGGGTAGGAATATGGGGTTCAGGCTGTCCAGGAGTGATGAGCGTTTGGTTCCAGCCCACTCACTGCGGTGCTAGGCGATAGGCTGGGAGAGTCCGGCTGGAGAGGGCATCCAATGCGCCCCAAACGCTGCTGCTGGGTCCCCTCCGGTCACGAACCGGCACAACAGCAGTGGCAGGGTTTTTTTACTCGCTGATGGGGCAGCCCACCCTTAGTCGTGAGCCTGAGGGTCGGGCCCCTGTACTATCGAGCGGCCCGGACAGCGTTAACCGGTTGTAAAGGGTCTCCCTCAACTAGCATCTCCCAACCGGCCCGCCACGCAGAAGGTGGGCCGACGCACCCGCCACCAAGACCTAGGCAAACCTTAACCCATGAACTCGGGCACCCCTGCTAAGTCACCAAACGTAGCGAACCACTTGGGGTGACCTGTGGCAGAGGTGTTGGTCATCCAATAAATGGTTGTTAGGGCGGCGGTACCCATTCCCGCCTACCAAATTGAAAAGTATTTATTGCTTTTACTAACTTTTTAGCAGATAGATTGCATTTTAAAATTTTCCTGATCTTAGTTTGAAATTTAATCCTAATATCATTTTTAATACTAGTATGGTCTAATCTATTTGATTGTGGGTATCCTAAATACTTATAAACCTCATCCCTTTTCATACTAGTAATTTGTAAATTTCTAAATATACTCTCGTCCCCATCTACAATTTTGCCTTTCTCTATATGGATCGTTCTACATTTATCTAAACCAAAAGTCATTTTGATATCATCTGAAAAGTTTTTAACTACCTCGATCATTTTCTCTAAATTTTGTTCAAAATTCGAAAATAATTTTTATATCATCCATATATAATAAATGCGAAATTGTACTACTCTCCCTTGTATTACTCTTAACTTTTATTCCAAACTTGCTTTTAATTAAAATTTTAGATAGAGGATTCAATGCTAAGCAAAACCAAAAAGGACTCAATGAGTCTCCTTGAAAAATCCGTCTTTTAATTGAAATGCCCGGTATTACTATTTTCTTACCTTTTAAATTGATAAGTAAATTGGTATTCCAAAAGGACATAATATTTTCCAAAAAGCTAATAATAATGGGGTTAATTTTATATATATTTAATACTTTGATCAGCCACGAGTGCGGGACACTATCGAAAGCCTTTTGGTAGTCTATATAGCAAGTATGTAAATTACGTTTTCGAGTTTGAATCTGTTTTAGAATTACAGAATCGATAACTAATTGTTCTTTACATCCCATATGTTTTCTACGACAACCTTTTTGTTGTTCAGATAAAATATTTTTTTAATCTAAATGAGTATATATTAAATCTGTTAAACAAGATGTTAAAATTTTGTATATTGTCGGTAAACATGTAATGGGTCTGTACTGAGAAGGATTATTAATATTTTCGCTTTTGGGTAACATATAAGTAATGCCCTTAGTTAGAAAATTTGGAAAATTTTAGAGGTTGACTGACAAATTTTGAAAGATTTTTTGCCAAAAGAGGATGTAAAGTAGTCAGACGTTTGTACCAAAAATTATGTATCCAATTGCAACCCGTGGCTTTCCAATTATGAGTATTTTTAATAATTTTGGTTAACAATTCAACCGATATATTAGAAAAACGCATTTGTTCAATACCTGAAAAATTGAGTTCTTCATTTTCTATCCAGGGAGTTGACTCGTTATGTTTTATATCTTTACTCCAAATTTTAGTCCAAAAATTGCGCATATCTGATTCAGATGGCAACGGAATATTATTATTCGAAATAATATTTTGTTTATCGTCAAGTTTGGAATAAAATATTTTTTCATTTTTCTGGAATAATCTATTATTATTTTTTTTATTATACGTATAATTATATCTTTTTAATCTACTAGCTTTTACGCCTAATTTTTGTTTTAATAAATCCAATAAATCATTGATTATATTTTCATTACTATGACTATCAATGTTATAACCAAATTTTCTACCAATTTCATCTACATGTCTCAAAATTTTCCTACTTCTATTTCCATTTTTATATTCTATTACTCTAGCTATGTTACTTCTTAAAAATACTACATCATTTTGTAATCTGATCTGCCATTCTGGTTTACTATAACTATATGATCTATCGTCAGAGGATGATAATTTAATTCCTAACTTATTACAAACAGTAATCGCACTAGCGTATACTATTGTATGAAGATCTAAAAAACTAATTTCGTCAAATATGATTTTTGGTAAAATTATGTTATTTAATTCAAAAATTAATTTAGATAATTTCTTTGACGTATGCAATTTCGGTAATTTTGGTCTAACTGTTGGCTCTACATCTATATATCTGTTTATATTATTATGAAGTAAGTTAGCTAATTCTACTACATTTTCATCAACAAAATTTAAATTTGCAATGTTGATTTCCCTAAGATTATAAATAACGTCTAAGTTATTTGAATCTACTGTAATATCATTGGACATTTCGACTAGAATATTATCCAAACTATCTACATTCAATGCATCTGATATGACATTATTACTTGTGTTAATTTGTTCTAAATTATTTCTAAATTATTAATAATTATTATTATTTTTAATAATAATAATTATTATTATTAATTATTATTTCCTGTAACATTCAAAATCTGTTAATGAAAAAATAAGAAAATACACAGATTTAGGAAACGAAATAAAAAGAATTTGGCATTCTCAGACTATAAAAATATTACCATTCGTTATTTCGGCTACTGGCATTATACCTAGCTCTCTCATTAAAAATAGGCGTATTAGATCTATCAAAAAATTTATATATAAAGATGCAAAAGTCGGTCATTTTGAATACATGTAGGATAACGAAAGATTTTTTAAATATTTATGTTGAGGGATCAGTAGGATTTATAGGCAATCTTAGAAGTTCTACCGAGCCGAACCCTCTGATATGAAAATATCTGGAGTCGGTGAATTTTTTTTCCCATTTGATCTCTGGTGAGTTGACATGTTGTTGTTCTTGTATTGTTTTGTATTTATTTTACTTATATAATACACTTGAATAGTGTTAATTGACTAGCTGATCATTTGTGGAAAAGTGAGTGGAAGGGTTTAGTTTTTCCTATGGGGAAGATTTAACCCGGACAACAAAATCGGAAGCATAAAAAATATAAAAATCGTTATTTATAAAACTTGTCCGTGTCACACTGCAATATTTGGTCCGGTGCGGCGCGCACCGGACCAAAGTTTAGTATCGTGTGAAACTTGATACTAAATGGATCGCCCACTTAAAGCGCGTTCGCGCCCATAACTGATATTTTTTTGGCGTCTTATTTCGCCTTAAGTTTAAACATTAAAACTTACGCAGCGCCTCTAGTGGCCGATGCAAGAAAAAATGATACGCAAGCACGCACACACACAACACGCGTCTCTTACTTCTCACGCACACACCTGAATTGATTAAGTTTGTAAAAATACTAACACGTTTATGAAATAGCAGACTAGAAAAATTTCCTTATTACCCCAAAAAAAACATTTTTACCCCATTCGGGGTAATTTACCCCGGTTCCCCGACCGCTGGTGTAAGTGGATAAGGATTACATTTTATTTCAGATGAATACTGAAAAATAAATAGTTATGAAACATTTTCCTTAAAAGTACAACTGTAAAATAGTTTTTAATAAAGATCACTGGAGGTTATCCACCGCTTACCTGCCCTGGTATAAGTAACAGATGGTTACTCCTTCAGGGCTCTCACAAGGACTCTATTTTTTTTTGTTTAACGACTCTACATTTATTATAAAATGAATCTAGACCTCCAATGTCCCTGCATAGTTGTTAGGCTGCAGGATGCCTACAATATACACAAAAACACAAATTACAATATTAAAATATGTACAGGTATTGAGAGTATCACACTCGTCCACTGGCAGTCCCATCGAGAATGTGCATGGCGATCGGTCTGTCCGTATACAAAGAACGACTACCGCGCCCCTTCGCCGGATTACCTGATTATGCCCTGAAGAAAAAGTATGTGGGAAGGTTGGAGGCGTGCCCGAAGACCCTAGGGACTAAGTGAGCGTCAGGCATTCGGAGGGTGGGCGGAAGGTTGCCGAGCTTGCTCGGCCATTCCTCAAGCCCGCCATGGCGATGGGGGAGGCGCAGTCGACTCTGTGTGAACACTTGTCCGGTGTGGGAGGCGTCTGATTAGGCAGGAACGAGGTCTATTTCACACCCATAACGGGTTGAAGATGGTACAGGACGATTAAAGTTCAGTTCCGGCTTACTGCACACACTCCTAATAATATGTAAAGCAAAAAAGAAGAAAAAATTATAAAGGAAAAGTCAATTGAAAACTCAAATTAAATTAATTAAATTCATTATGACGGATTGTGCGATGATGTCATCGCTCACGGGGTCAGTCTCGCATGGAATCCTGCTGAAATAGAAACAATCATAACAAAAGAAATAATCAAAATAATAACAGATACTATGGAAAGAAGAAAAGCATTAACAGACCAAATTAAAAAGAAAACAGCAAAAGCAAAAAACAAAAAAAATATATATATAATGCATAGGTGATTGCAAACCTTAATATAAAATGAAAATAAAAAATAAAACAGACATCATAACGAAGGTAATATGAGAGCAAGAAAAGAATTAACCGAGGAAACCAGAAGCAGTCACACATGGCACCTGAAACTCTGAATGATTTTAATCTAATCAGCGACTCTAAGATCAGGCCATATCTCTACCCAAACCTTTGTAAACCTCCTCAGACACTCAAAGTTCACCTTATTCAAAACGAGATCGGCATTCCATACCGGTCTTGTGATGACGTTCAGACCTTCCAACATTTCCTCTCTTGCATCCGTCAAAATCTCACAATGCCACAGAATATGCTCGGCAGTCTGGTCAGTATTGCCACATGCGCAGTTTGGATGGGGGGACAGGGCGAGACTGTGAAGTCTTCCCCTGAATTCCCCATGCCCGGAAAGAAGTTGGGTCACATGGTGATCCAGGTTTAAATATGCCTCTTCCATTCTGAGTTTAACAGACGGGAAGAATGAGTAAGTCCATCTTCCCGAATTTGACCTGTCCCATCGCGCTTGCCATTCACTCAGCGTTATTTCATGCATCTCTCTAAGAAGAGCAGGGAGAGACGCATATCCGCCTGGTATTAAGTTAACACCTAGGTGAGTAGCAGGTCTTCCTCTGATAAGCTTCTTCTTTGTTAGCACCTCCCTAATTTCTAAATCAATTGGCAATATGCCGGCCAAAACTGGCAAAGCGTCCGAGGCAACTGTTTTATAGGCACTAGAGAGTGCCAACAGGGGGATTCGCTGGCCCCTCTTGAGTGGCGACTGGATTAATACTTTATCCAGGCGGTGCTCCCACACAGAGGCTGCATAAGTGACTTGCGACACATACATCCCTCTGTATAGAAGGCGAAGCGCTGGAGAACGCAATCCCCACTCGGCAGTTGAGATCCTTCTCAGTTTCAAGAAGAGGGCTTGGGACCTGCTTGATACACTCTTAACATGTGCCAAGAAAGAGGACGATCGATCCAAGAGAACGCCTAAATACCTAGTGGTTTCTGCAAATTTGATGTTTGAATCTCCCATTTTGATGCAGGGATTTCTCCCTCTATTGAGGGAGCCCTTCATCAGGAGACCCACGGTCTTTTGGGGAGCGAAGGTCAAACGATTTCTCTTACTTCATTCTAAAATTGCACTTAAACCTTCTTCAGCTTTGCACTTTACTTCTTTTCTGCTGTTCCCCGAGACCAAAAACAATTTGTCATCAGCGTAATTGACCGAGATACAACCCTCAGGCAAGGGCAACCTGGAGGAGTCGTCAAACAAAATGTTCCAGTAATCTGGAGCAAGAACCGAACCCTGGGGACAACCCATATTTACCTCCCGTTCGATAGTGACATCCCCGTACGACAGAATTATAGAACGGTTGTTCAAATAATCTGCGGTTATTTTGAATAACCTTGGAGAACAATAACGCGATTTTAGTTTAGCGAGTATCATCGGCCACCACGCATGATCGAAAGCACCAGTGATGTCTAAGAAGACCCCAATCACATACCTCTTAGGGCAAGCCTTCACCCATTTAAGCGCATACGAAATTGCGTGCTCCGTAGAGATACCGGGGACGAAGCCAAATTGTCGATCGCTGGGTGGTGACAAAGTTTTCCGCAGTTGGCATCTAATCAATCTTTGGCACGTACAATAGATTATATACATAGCAACTTAGATCAAGGGTACAAATGCATAGCTATATATCTAGATTTAGCTAAAGCCTTTGACTCAATCTGCCACAATTCACTTTAAAAAAAATTAGAAATCATGGGTATCAAAGGCAAGGAACTTCAACTATTAAAAAGTTATATGAGTAACAGAACACAACAAGTCAAAATTAACAACCATACTAGTAAACCACTGCCGATTACATATGGAGTTCCACAAGGAAGCATACTAGGGCCCGTTCTTTTTACAATTTACATAAATGAACTTTGCAGCATGAAAATAGACGGTGAAATAGTTAGCTATGCTGATGACACAGTTTTACTCTTCAAATCAAAGGATTGGAATAATGTATATAACATTGCGAATTTGGGAATCTCGCAAGTGAAAACATGGCTAGACTCAAACATACTTACACTTAACATATCAAAGACAAAATTCACAACATACAGTATAAATAGCACGGGACAGCCAAAAAACAACACAAACACCATAAAAATACACGAATGTTTAAACACCAACATCTGCGATTGCCCTCCTCTAGAAAAAACAGAACAAATAAAGTATCTAGGAATCGTTATTGACCATAACCTTAGATGGACACCTCACATCAAACAAATCACAAATAAACTTCTCAAAACAATACACATTTTCCTAAACATAAGAATCATATATAAAATAAAACAATTAAAAACAATATATTTTGCACTTTGCCAATCAATAATAGAATATGGAATTATTGCTTGGGGAGGAGCAACAAACTCGGCAATCAATTGTAGAAACCGCACAGAAAACGATCTTAAAGGTAATACTAAAAAAACATAGACTGACTGATACAGACCAAATATTCAACAGCTGTGACGTACTAGATATACGCCAATTATACGTTAAAACACTACTCAAATACATTTTTGACAAAAAAAATAAATTTCAACATACACAAAATAACACTAACAGACCAGTTAGACAAGCGTACAAAGAAAACATAAAAACTCCGACAGTAAATTCAAGCTTTGGACAAAGACACTACCAATACCACGCAATAAAAGCTTTCAACAGTTTAAAACTTGAAATTAAAATTGAGGAAAATAAAAATAAATTCACACACAAAATTACAAAATGGATTAAAGAACAAAAAAGACAATATTACCAAAATTTCATAGCATAAAATAAAAATAAAACCTACACGTAACACACAAAACCAATATAAACACACATCACTCACAAACACACAAGATTATTTTCAATGTACTATTTTTTTTTTAAATTTTAAATATATTATTATGTATTTTTAATTTTAAATGTATAATTTTTCTCATTAAATGTATTATGTAGTTTTTTTTATATTATAAAATGAAGGCCTCAGCACGGGCAAGCCACCCAGTGAAAAGTAAGCCTACATTACTGAAAACCTTGAATTGTAAAAAATATTGTACCTAATAAAAAAAAATAAAAAAATAAAATCAGTTTTTCGAGTATTTTCCCAAATACAGCCAACAAGGTGATGGGCCGGTACGCCTTGACATCTGTCCGGGGCTTATCGTTCCCCTTTGGAATGACACGGAGCACGCCTTTCTTCCATACTGTGGGGAAAACTCCCCTTCTCATGCACGTGTCCAACACCTGGAAGAGCTCCTTCTTGGCGTAGATCCACACATTCTTCACTATTATGCCATTAAGTCTGTCGAAGCCTGATGCCTTCTTTGGATCCAAACCCTTAATAATAGCGTCAACCTCAGCAACAGTTATACGTAACATATTATCCTCCTGGGCGAGGTTCCTGGGCAGAAGCCGTGACAGATTTCTAATCTGTTTGTGATGGTCGCTTTCCCCTATTACAGAGTCTAAAGGGACTAACTTGCCCAGAAGTGTCCTGAGCGTAGAAGCCACGTCTACACTCTCTACATCCCTGCCGTCAATATTGGATGTAATACTGGTTAAATACCGATCAGAACCTTTTCCCGTTTTTTCAAGGGCGCTGTGGATATCCCACGGGTTGGCGTTTCCCACTTCTTTAACCCAATTATGCCATGCCGCTCGTTTCACCTTAAGGACGGCCGATTTAAAAGCACTACGAGCACACCTGAGACAAACCATGAGGGTGGACGTCTCCTCCGGCGTACATCCGACCCGTCTCGAGATTCCCAGGGCCGTGTAGGCTCTTTTGTAGGCACCCTTCAGCGAAGTCAGCTCACTCGACCACCACGGCGTCCTTAAAATCCTCCTCGGGTTTGATCTTCCCAAGGATGATTCTGAGGCTGATACTACGGCCGCGTTAAAAAAATTATCCGGATCTCTAGATGCTACTTCGCGGAATCCCCGTAAAGTATCGAGATACGAGTAGCGCCTCCCCAAAGTTATCCCAATTCGCCTGAGTGGTTTTGAAGTTCCAGGAGGATCTTGGAGTTTCGGTCTTCTTGACACCCACTTTAAAGTTATTAGTCTATGTTCAGAGGCAATTGCGCAGTCGTGCACGGTCCACATTGATATCTTGTTCGCAACTGACCCAAAGCAGAGAGTTAGATCAATGTTGCTCTCACTAGAGTGGTTAGAAAAGGAAAAAAGTTTTCCTGGCTCATTAATTAAAGTTAGACCTTGCGCCGCAATAAGGTCTTCGACGGCGTCTGATCGTTCCGTCCGATAGTCACAGTTATCAAACCACAATGGCGAGCGAGCATTAAAGTCTCCTCCTATAACTATGTTACGACCTTTAAGCGCATTTAAGGCGCGCGTCAAGCACAAGATATGTGGTCCGACCGGGTTTCCGTATTTAAAGTATACCGATATCAGAATGATTTCAGTTTTACCGAAGTTAAATGAGACACAGGTTTGGAACTCGTTTGACAGCCCAACCAGAAGGAGGGGGCTGACCATCGAAGAATTAATCAGAACACCCGCCCCAGGTGAGCTGCTGACTTCGAGAACCGCACCCGGGTGACTTACTGGCGTTTTACCTTGCCATGTGTACTGCTCCTGGATAAGCATTATGTCGATGTGCAGTCATGACCCGCAGCATCTCGATCGTGGCCACCCGGGACCTCTGCAGGTTAATCTGACCTATTATAAGGGGAGAATTACTGTTCATAATCCGTCATTCGAACTAACTTTAATAAAGATCAGCTAGAAATGGTAATTTAGGAAAATACTTCAGTAACTACTTTACAAAACCGATTTTTGTTAGGATAATTCACGGATGTTTTGAATAGCCGCGAAAAACCGTTAATTTTTTCAATTTTTTTTATCCTTCATACCTGCTTAACTACTTACGTAGTTTTTCTGCAGATACCCATTGACAAAATTTTATCTAATTACATAGGACATTTTCAAACGATATATGTACATGTATAATAATGATGATGATAGATTAATTTTTTAATTTATCAATATAAAGGTTTTTTACATAAATTTTTCGACATCTGTCTCACTTGGGTACACCTGTGTCGAGACAGACGTAATTAATCAACGGATTATTTTTTTATATGACACCTCGCAAGAGCGCCTCTGTATGTACACTGTAAAGGCAGCGGAGCTATGTCGCCTCCCGGTTGGGCAGCGTTTTGAGGCGCGTTAAGGTAGGGGCTGTGGAAAAGAATTTATTATTGTGGGAAATAAGGAGGTCCGGATTATATGAAGGAGGAAAAACAGATGCTGGTAGCTCGTACCACATACCAGCCGTCTTACACAAAAACAAGTCGAACAAGCGGCCGTTCTCCAGAAGCCAGCATCAACTTTGAACAGATATACGCGACTTTTACTAGCAGAAGTCGGGGACGCCCGAGGAAGACATGGCACGATCAAGTGAATCAGATACTCGAGTCGGGCCATGTCAAGAGTCAGAATAATAGAAGAGTATGTATGAGACGATGTATGAATGTGAATGAGGCAAGGAGTGTGTGCCAAGACCGAGTTGTTTGGCGGTCCGTCCTCTCTGCCTACCCCTGCGGGGAAACGGCGTGATGGTTAGTTAGTTACTATCGTGGATATCTGTTTAATTCTCACTACCTCTTATAAATGGCCGTGTATGTATGCAATAGGTACCGTACGTAATAGGGGATTCAGGGGGATGATTTTAACTATCGCGGACGGCTACATAACTCTCGCTACCACTCATAGATTACTGTATAGATAAGTAGTAGTTATTGTAATGTGGCAATCGAGGGGCGATTTTAACTCAACTCTCGCTACCACTCATAGATTACTGTATAGATAAGTAGTAGGTATTGTAATGTGTCAATCAAGAGGCGATTTTGACTATCGCGGAAGTCTGCACAACTCTCGCTACCACTCATAAATTAATGTATAGATAAGTAGTAGTTATTGTAATGTGGAAATCGAGGGGCGATTTAAACTCAACTCTCGCTACCACTCATAGATTACTGTATAGATAAGTAGTAGGTATTGTAATGTGTCAATCAAGAGGCGATTTTGATTATCGCGGAAGTCTGCACAACTCTCGCTACCACTCATAGATTACTGTATAGATAAGTAGTAGGTATTGTAATGTGTCAATCAAGAGGCGATTTTGACTATCGCGGAAGTCTGCACAACTCTCGCTACCACTCATAGATTACTGTATAGATAAGTAGTAGGTATTGTAATGTGTCAATCAAGAGGCGATTTTGATTATCGCGGAAGTCTGCACAACTCTCGCTACCACTCATAGATTACTGTATAGATAAGTAGTAGGTATTGTAATGTGTCAATCAAGAGGCGATTTTGATTATCGCGGAAGTCTGCACAACTCTCGCTACCACTCATAGATTACTGTATAGATAAGTAGTAGGTATTGTAATGTGTCAATCAAGAGGCGATTTTGATTATCGCGGAAGTCTGCACAACTCTCGCTACCACTCATAGATTACTGTATAGATAAGTAGTAGGTATTGTAATGTGTCAATCAAGAGGCGATTTTGACTATCGCGGAAGTCTGCACAACTCTCGCTACCACTCATAAATTACTCAATTTTAAAACAAACGAAAATTCGGGCATCAATGACGCTTCGCAAATAAATGGCAAGTAGTTAGTACAGTCAATAGTGTCCGGGGATAAAGTTTTAAATCTACGGGGGATGAGTCTACATGAAATTTAAAAGTTTTAAGATATGATAGTTGAATATTTTGTATGCAGAACATAATATTCTGAAAAAACAACGGAATTTCGAAAAAAATTATTCGGCTTTTTTATTTCTACCATAATTTTTTTTATTTTTTTTTTATTTTGAAAAAAAAGTAAATATTCACAAGGGATATAAATATATTACATTTCATACCAGACATCACTTTTCTTGTTTACACAATTTGTAGAGAAATATTCTCGGGTCAAACTGGGGAGCTAGTCTATGTGCTTATATATATAGATAATAATATGTATAGTTACAAAAATGGAAAAAGAATATTTTCAAAAATACTGTAAAATACTACAAAATATTGTACAATAAGAAAATTACATATAATTATAGAAACAGAATATCAACAATAATCAGCGAAAAATCAACAAAAATATAAGCAACAATATAAGCAACCGAATGTATCTGAAAATCATCGATAAAAGTAAGTCAATCTTCTCTGTAAAAATACAACGAAAGTTTTTTTTTTTTAATTTAAAATAATTTTTCTCACTTTTTATTGTATCCGGTAAATCGTTAAATAACTTTGGGCCTATATATTCATGATGGTCCAGCCATGGTGCAGCCGTCGTGTTGCATCTAGGTATGTACATGTTCCCAGATGTTCTAGGTCTTATACTTCGCGTTGAGGACCTTTCAAAATCTTTAAAAACTTTTAAAATAGTTTTGAAATCGGTAGGACCTTAAATTTTTCAAAAAGTTCGTTGGTTGGAAAAATTCTTGGTTTTTTAATAATAACTTTGATTATCATTTTTTGTGTTGTTACTATCGAATACAGATTATTCTTATAGATACCTCCCCATGCGATTATTCCGTACTGCAACACTGACTGTACAAGAGCAAAGTAAACCATTTTAATATTTGAAAGATTTAGGATATTTCTTAATTTTATAAAAATGTAAGTAAGTTTTCTAATTCTTTTTACACAGTTCTCGATATGTTTCTTAAATTTCATGTTACTTTCTATAGTGATCCCTAGATATTTGACATCTGGGGTTTTCTTCAGGATTTTACAATTATTATCGTTACATTCTCCTCCTTTACACGAACGACCTTGCACTATCACGCTAATATTGGAATCTGTGACAGGATCATTAAGATAAAAGGTATATATGATGTTTTTTCTACATTTAGACTAAGTAAGTTATCATCAAACCATTCCTTCAATATGTTAATGTCAGCATTCGTAGCTATATTCACTTCTGTCCATGTTATTCCTTCGATTATGATCGATTATTATTATTAGGGTTTTTTTACAAAGAATAAATAAACGAGTTTTTTTACGCACAGATTTCACCAATCCAGGACTAATCCACGGTTTTATTGGGCGGTATTTAGAAACTAGCTTCTGTACCTTAGAGACAGTGCTCGCCTCCACATGTTTTGTTAAAATTTCCTCGAAGAGGCGAGAGCTCTCTAAAATATACCGGCTGTCTAATACACAAGCCCAGGATTCCTTAGATATTTTTTCCCGGAGAAGCTCTTTATTTAACAGTAGTTTAATATATTCTCTATCTTTTAATTGATTAGTACGCGCTATTGCATTATAATATAGTAGGCACATATAGTGGTCTGTTATACCGGTTTTATAAACAATAGACTGAAATCTCTTAGTATTATTACTATTTACCCACATATGGTCAATACAGGAAGGTTTCTGACCGGCGACGTCACGAGTAAAATTGTTAATACATGATTTAAATTCAATTCAGTTAGCATATTAATATATTCATCCTTTAGATGAGATCGATGATTTTCAGATATATCCAAATTAATATCACCAACTAAAAACGTAAACGAATCCCGTGTTTTGCAAAGAATTTCATTTAGTTGACATATAAACTGCGAGTGTGCAAGTGTGTCCTGTAGATTGCAATTAAATTAATTGTCAGTTTATTTACACATAATACAACACGTAAACAGTTTACCTTGTCAAAAGCAACTTCCTCAATATTCCGTACTATGAATGTATTTCTAATGAATAATAAATAATATTCCCGAATTTTTGTTGATTTCGAGTGTTGTCGCAAAGCAGCCGTAGTTCGGTATATCGAAGCGAGTATTGGTATTGGAGTGACATTCGGTTAACACTATAACTCCCGGTTTTTTTTAAAATTAAATCTAATTGCACCAAAAATTCGCAAAATTTTTTTTGAGACTTCTTATATTTGTATGCATTATACTAAACAGAGGATCACACTCGTCCAGAACATCGTTGCACTCGTCGCTATTATTACAAACATTTTCGTTTATTTTATACAGCTGGTCAATGTTTTCCGTTATAAAATCTTCCATTTTCAGTAGTCTATTTTTTGACGAGCAATTGTCATCATAAACTGTTTGTATTCACATTTGTCACTGTTCGCACTGTGATTAATTGGATTATTTGTAGATCTTCTTTCGTTGTTTAAGATGCAATTTTTGCATTTTGGTGGTTCTTGTTTGTTATTGCATTCTTGATATTTATGGTTGCCTGCGCAATGTGAGCAGGCTGGGTCTTTTTTTTATTTAGGCATCTTAGGCTCGTATGATTAAATTAAAGACAGTGGTAGCATTGCATAATTGCACTGCAGTCCTCTTCCTTAACATTGTGGTATCCGATATTTACACTATTTTTGTTCAAAATAATTTTTCCCATGGCTCCGCTAGTTTCCACAATGGTGTTCGAAAATTCTGTGTTTTTTCTCTTAATTACCTTTTTATCTCCATTTTGTGTAAAGTAGCGTCCGTTTTGTGAACATTTTTAATATCTTCATTTTGTAGTAAAATGCTCTCCAATAAATTATTGTCATTAACTATATCATTTTCAACTCCTTTAAATATTATATGTGGTTTCTTCTTCTTCACCTCTTTTGCCATTATGTTGATGATGTTAGTTTGTTAATTTATTTCTTTTTTCAGTTTTTCTGAGTCATCTTTCTTGTCACATGTCACAATCAAACGATTATTTGATATTTTCTTGATTCCGCTTACGCCGATACCTAGAGAAGTTACATTAACATTCTTCTGTAACTTTTTTTTCAGTTCTTCGTGTTCCATGTGTACATCCTTAGTAGATATTATTATTCCATATTTTATAGCCTGAGTCTTTTTTTATGATAGTTTCTTGTTGATAGTTGCTTCTTAATGCTGATGCATACGTTGCTCTTTCATTTTCGATTTTCAGCATTTCTTTAAGCATCGTACTTTTTTCTTTTAATGTTGCCATGTCAATCGCCATATGTAAAATATTTTTCATGATTGTACTTATTTTTTTAGAGATTACAATTTTCGTTTCTTTGGTGATTCTTGTTGGACTGTCCTCTAATAATGCGGTCAATTCGCCTATTTCTTTCTTAGCTTTGTAAATAAATTCATGTGGATCGACTTCTTCTTCCATCGTTCCAGTTTTTTTTCCCTGGTCTCAACGTGTTAGCACTGTTAGTGTACAGCGGCACACGACTGTTGCCTGCCCGGTAGCAGACAGAACTGAAATCATGTATAATAACCTCTCAAAGTCTGTGCACTTTACCACCGGACATCCTTTATTGAACTACTTGCAATTACTGGTAATAATTGTATTATAAAGAAAAATGCTAGACGTGCCTTCCATACAAATTTGAATGGAAACAAGTGACACCATTGACATAGTACCTTTTGTTTCTAGACCATTTAGCACGCACTATGTCTCTGAGTATGTTGCCTGGCATTGCATATCGCCATCTCATTTGTATTTCATACTCACGGTGAAACAGAGCTTTGTTTTGGATATGGCCCGATTAGCCAGACTTTTGGATCACGAAACAGGCTGAAGTAAAATTTCTTTTTATTCTATGTAAAAACGGTATTTAAAGTCACCCTACTCTCCGAAAGATAACTTTTATCACCATATTTTTTTTATTTACTCACATAGCACATATATAAAAAAAAAATATTTAGACATTTTAAAGATTTCCAACGCAAGTTGTTTTATGAAAAAATGTATTTATTTTCAAAGTTGAAAATTGACAATGTCTTCTTTTTAGGGTACTACTACCATTTGTTAGGGAAGTGCTCGGAAACCAGAAAAAACGTTTTTGTTAGAAATGTTTCTATTGACAAGCGCGATGATGAATGCGAAAAATATATATATGTACCTTTTTACATACATATACAGGGTGTATCGGCACTAACCCGACAAACTTTAACCAGCTATTCCTTAGCACATTTGGAGTAAAAAATGTTATGGGCACTTTGCTGTCCGGTAGCATTTTTTTTTCAATTAAAAACAAAAAATTTAAAAATTTCCACACTACATCACTGTCATTGGCACTGCGTATTCGTGTTCAACCGCTGTTATAAGCAAGTATGTCGACAAGCGTCTTCGCTCTTTCGCACACACTAAATAATAATAGTTAAAAATGAGACGAATGGTGCCGTGCCATTTCGTTGTCATTGTAAAAGTGCGCCAATATAGGTACACACGTGCATTATTCAACGGAATTCGAATAAAATATTTCCAGATGGGTTTTCAAACTTCGACAAAGGATAAAACAGTGGTGACTTGTGGTGAAAATATGAATAATAAATTTTTTATTAAAAAAAAACGTTACCGGACAGCAAAGTGCACATAAGATTTTTTACTCCAAATATGCTAAGGAATAGCTGGTTAAAGTTTGTCGGGTACGTGCCGATACACCCTGTATATATATATATTTTTTAAATACATACATTTATTTTGGAACAAATATAATATGTGATTTACCCGCCTCGGAACAGACTTTGTCTAGTGAGGCAGGTAAAAGAAAAGAAAACAATGTAAACAACCATGAAATTAAATAAACGCCCGGGTTGCCGGCACTGAAACTGAAAAAAACTGAAACTGAAAACACGTAGAAGTCGTCGCGTCTATTTTGTCAAATAATAGAAGATAGAACGGGTTGGAAGCCTGGCGGATGGGCAGATGATCTCCGCACCTGCCTTTTGTAGAGAAAAATATTACCAACCTTTATTATTATTTATTTGTACTGTTCTATCGGCCGAAGGTTGAAACCTCCAATACATTTCTATAAACCAAAATGCGGTCCGCCGCAGGTTCTTTGTTCCGCCCCATCGGAATATATTATACAGGTAAATATTATTATCTCGGCGATATTTCCTTTGAATCCACGTTTTTTGTGGAAATTTTTCCAGGCACGTTTTTAAAACTCGTTCCGAAATTACAGACATATTTTTTTGCTTTGTTTTGGTAAAGGTTGGTTCTCTTAAATTAGGTTTTACATTCATTAAATTTAAAAAAAATCATTAAATGAGCATCAGATTTTTATTCAAAAGTTTTATTTATTGTTGAAACATGAATTAAATTCAATTGCAGATTTGTTTAGGTATATATAATTTGTTGGTAAATATTACAGTTTTTATTGCATAACATAAAATAAAAGTTGAAATGGTTCAAATTCTCGATTAAAACTTTGAGATAATAATTGTGGCATAAGTAAGATTACAGTTCTGAAATTGTCCCCGTTGAAATAATTAAGAGTTTTTTTGGTGTTTTTTTCTTCTCTGGCTCACGAAACTTCACAAAAATACAAACATTCTCTTGCTTGATTGAAAAGACCCAACTTTTCTTGCGTGATGGTATTGACAAGCCCAAGACCATTAACCACATTTACAATGTATGCCCCTATAACCTAACCTAACCTAATACAAAAGTATTTCTCCTTTTTAGTCATTTTGACCGATAGTTGACCGATAACCACAGTTGACCGATAACCACAAACATTTTTTTTATTCTAATAATAAGGATTTTATTATTCGTTAAATGCATTTATTATTTTATCTATTTGGTAAAACAATGCACACTGGGTTGTTCTCGTATAAAACCTCACAAACCTGGTCTACACATATTTATCGTTTATAACTCTCGTATTCAGTATTCTACGAATGTTTGAACGGAACACACAGTAAATTGTTCACTTTGACTATTTAAAACTTCCTGGTAATTTTAAAGTCGAGCTTTCATCTCCTGATTAGTGAAGTTACTCTGAACGACAGACATTGTATGAAAAAGATATTTGAACTCTCTTAAACTTCAGAATTTATAAGCCGAATTTCCACGCCGATGAACTGATCCAGAGATTCTCGCCTGGGTCAGGCAGATAGGGTAGAGGCTGTAGTTGTGGCAGGTACAAAAGACAGAAGAGCAGAAGCGAAAAAGGTCACCTGCCCCGGACAAGCGCGGGTAGCAGAAGAGCGAGGAGAGCTGTGGCGCGTGGTCCCCTTCCGGCTGCGCCGTACTGCATGGCGTCGGCGTGCTCCCCTGTAACAACGAAAAAAAAAATTAAATTTACAAAACTGAGAGTTTAGGGTGGGTCGCTTTAGACCATGATCTCCCGCTCTTTTAAGCGGTTGCGGCTTTCTCCTAAGTCAGGTAGTCTACCTGCTGGATTTATCCACCTGTGTGCTACTATAATCTAAAGTAGTGTCGTCTCGGCGCGACAAATAAATGTATTGTGTCTTCGGGTATTCCGCCTCCCCGAAGAGTTCCTAGGCATTAACGAGCACCGCTCGTGATTCTGAGAATTTTCAATACAATGGTTAATATCCACGCCCTGGGAGTAAAGATAATTGATGTTCCCAGGAGACATTACTCGATGAGCGATATGGAAACCGCTCACACCACATGACTTATTTGAATTTTTAGGTTGAATTGAACTTAATATTTTTTTGTTGTAATTCTTCTAATCTAGTATTAATATTATTTGCTTTGGTTTTTGGTGGTATGGTTAGTAATAATTGCTTTTAGATTGACCAAAATTAAGGAAGTGCGTAGTCGCCACTGCTTCTTTGTCCTAAAAGCTGGAGTGAATTACTTAGTATCCAGGATTTTTCTTAAGTCCAACCTCTTCCACCGTCTTCACGTAGCACCGAAGGACAGCCCCACCTTAGTTACATTATTTTAATTTTATTTTCCTTTTACTTTTTATACTATTTTGTTTTTGCTATGAAACAAGAACAACGACTTTCTTTTCCAAGTGTTAGAGAGACCCATTTGATTATTATTTTTTTTTTGCAAAATGGTGAATGCCCTCGACGACACCGTTCTAACACTAACATCATAAGTCTGCTTCAGATCCTCCTTGTTAGAAGTGCTTGATGAATTGAACACGAACTTTGAAGGTTCATCGATGGCGTAGCGGGTCGATGTTTACTATGTACTGGATTGTAGTATAAGACTTACCGTTTAGTACGTGAACCAAAACAGTGGTGATGGCCATCTCGTCCAGGCTGCAGGAGTAGTTTCCCGAGTCGTGCTTATTGGCATTGGCAATGAGCAGTTTGCTAGTGGCTCCCGTCGGCTTCATGTCAGTCTTTACACTGGAAAAACAAACACAAGTATTGACTTAATAATCATAAATAATTATAATAACGTTGTAGACAACGTACCATAACATTCATATCACCGAAACAACTGACCTTCTTTATTATTATTCTTTTGAATTTACTTCATACAGAGGGAAATATTTTCCCCCGAGGCTATATCGATTTATTTAGAATTAACAGCACAAGTGTCATCTATAATCTAAATATGGGACATTTATTAACAGTTATAGTACAAATATATTACATACAGATAATAATTAAACTTTTATGTTTGATTATATAAGTATAAGTTTGAAAGTAGCCATAATTTGTGGCTATCCATCATGTATAAATGAAATAAAAATGTAACAAGGAAACATGTCTGGAACAAAGATGAGTCTGTGAGAAAATATATTTTGTTTATTGATAATGCACTCATTATTTTATTATCACTCATATATTATTAAGGGATCTATTTCTAAGGATTGTAAGTTATCTAATAAGTCTTAGAAATAAAGACACTGAATGGACAAACAAAATTATCACTAAGTACTTTCCTAGTGACAAACCAACGAAAAGGTGGATTGGAGTAGGACAAGAAAGATGAAACAAGGAACCGGATCTGGTGAAAAGTGTTTGTGGAAGGGGCCAAAATGAAAATGTACATATTACGTGTGTAGTATACCTTATCCCTCCTCTAGTGGTGTCGTAGTTGAGCGTGCGTAGGCCGTGCCTCCACTGCACGTAGCCGCTGGGTTGCGAGACGTGGCTGATCTGGCAGACCAGCTCGATGGTGGAGCCCATTTTGTAGAACTTGTCCAGGATTAACACTCCCCGGTTGTCCACTATATCCACGCGGGGCACTGGGGGAATGCACATAAAATTAGACTGTAAGCTATTCATTCTGGAATAACACATCAAAATCAATATTTCCAAAATAGCGTGATCAGTTAGTGAGGAGTTTCCACTCACCGATGACTGTGAGGTAGATGTAGTAGACCAGCGGCGGGTGGCTGGATACCTGGCACTCGTACATTCCCTCGTCCCGCTCGTTGGAGTAGCGCACCAGCAGACGCCAGTCGTTGGGCGGCATGTAGTCCAGCGAATATCTAAAAACCATCAACACAACAACATACAGTACACAATACTGCACTTAGTGGCTGGACACCTGGCACTCGTACACCCCCTAGCCCCACTCGTTGGAGTATTCCACCAGCAGACGCCAGTCATTGGGCGGCAGGTAGACCAGCGAATATTTCGAAAGCATCAACACAACAACATACAGTACACAATGCTGCACTGGGTGGCTGGACACCTGGCACTCGTACACCCCCTTGTCCTTCTCGTGAGTAGCGCACCAGAAGGCGCCAGTCGTTGGACGGCAGGTGGTCCAGCAAATATCTAGAAACAATCAAAATACAACGACATACAGTACACAATACTTTACTCGGACACCATTTCAATTTTTTTTTCTTAATTCGGTGAAATGGTTATTACAGTTATTAGGAATTTTTACCAACAAGATAGGCACATGCCCGTGTTGTGGTGGTTGATTAAATATATATATATTTTTTTTTTTTCATTATTTTTTATTATTAAGTCCCATCATTGATTGACGTAAGTTTGTCAACGGGTTCTTTTAACAATAAAATACAAATACAATTTTAACAATTAATTTTTTTTTTAACATAAAATATACACATAATTACATTAGTACAAATAAATTCTTTCAAATAACTATTTTGTTAACATACATTTCCCCCTGAAAGTCAATTCACAGCTTTTTATTGAGTTGGGTAAACATGTTGTAAATTATTGGAACGAGGTATTCTAGCGTATTTAATCAGGTATCTGGGAACTACAAGTCCATCGTTTGCAATTTGTCTTGTATTACGAACCTGTGTCACTATTTTATTATGTTCAGATTGAGATGTATGCTGACTCGCAATTTTAAGCCACAATATAGCACGAACAGATAATAAATTTATAGAATTGTATAGTAATAACTTTGGTACGTCATGTCTTTGTTCGTATTTAGCTCTGTTTAATAATAATTTTACAAAAAAAAATATTGTACATTTTGGACTGAAAGAAGATTTGTTTTTGTTTAATGTCCCCATGAAGTTATTCCATATCTTATTAGGGATTCCGCCAATTACAGGTATACTATTCAATTGGGGTATTTGGTGGAACAAAAAAATTCAATCTATAAAGTTTGCTCACTATAGCTCTAAGCCGTGTGCAGACTTTTTGTATATGTATATCTCATTTAAAATTAAAATCAATTATGAAGTCTAGATATATGTATTTTGAAACGAGTTCAATATTTTTACATGAGCATGGTTGTATTACAGAGTTATGGATGCAATTAAAATCATGAGAAACAATTTTAGGAGTTATGGTAATGTTATTATGATGAGATCTGATGTGCATAAGCTTAGTTTTTTAGCATGGATTATTAAACCCATGTGACCAGTTTTGAAGAGTGACAACGTCAATTTGCAGTAAAGTACTCGCCATTAATAAATCCTCAAGTGAAATAACTAAAGCAGTGTCGTCAGCATAATCGTAATGTTTTCAATGAGAAAAAATAAATTTTACTGTAGTAACATATATTATACACAAGGTAGGGCCTAGTATGAACCCTTGTGGTACGCCTGCGAAATATTATTATTATTATACTATTTTTTTTTGCTATAATGATCGAAAAATTTTACACAAATCTTTCTATTTTTAAAGTAGTTTATGTAGTAACAAATAATGTATGTAGGTTTCTTGTAATTCCAATTGTTTCAAGAGTTTCAACTAATTTACTTTGATCAATCGTACAAAAATCCTTTGAATTACTAATAAACAATACGAGTACATGTTTTGTTTTGTTAAGATCATTATTAATTATATTTCAAAATTCTTGAAGTAGTAGATTGGTGCTCTTTTTTTGGAAACCATATTGATAGGTATCAATAATAGAAAAAAATTCCAGGTACTTTATTAGTGTTATAGATATATATTTTTTCCAGGATCTTTTCAATTGCAGGTAAAATACTGATAGGTCTATAATTTTCAATTTCACTGTGTTTACACCTTTGTAGATGAGTCGGATGATGCTGTATTTGAGACCTTTAGGTATAATTGCCTCCGTTAAAATTAGATTAATTAATACAGTTAAAAGGTTTCCTAAGATCTTAAAATGTTTTTCAATGTCATACATTCTAATTTTATTTATCCCGGCGATTGACTATTTTTTAAACTTTTGACTACTTTTTCGATATCACAGAGTTTTGCTTGTGTTAAGAGCTGCTGTGTGGAAGTCTATGTGTTTGAATATTAAAAGCTTTTTTGTCACATTTATGTAATAGTTGCATAACATTTTCAGAAAAAAAGTTAGAAAATTGTTTGATGTTTGTTCAATCGTTTGTTCTTTTAAAAAATACTTTGATATTACTTGGTCGCAGTTACTTTTGCACTTATTTCCTAACAATCTGTTTATTTCATCCCACGTTTTTTTAAAGTCGGAAAAGTAATTTTTAAATTTTGAATTGAAGAATTTTAATTTGCGTACACTGATTAATTTTGTAACTTTGTTTCGATTGCGTTTGTACTCTCTTTTATAAAATTTATTTGTATTATTATTTTTTAATTTTTTGTAAAGTGTATCTTTTAATTTGGTTTTTAATAGTAAATCATCATGTATCCATTCATTTATGGAATTAGGTCAGATTTGAGGTTTATAAGACTTTACTACATTACTTTTTTCATAGATTTCATTTAATTTAGTTTTAATTTTAGTATACAGATTATCGCAATCTTCAGTTCTTTCAAAAGGATTTTCCAATTATATTTTTTATTTCTTTACCAACACGTTTTTGAGACATAGTTGTGATTTTTTCATTTTGTTCAATATTTTTGACACCATGGTATCGTACATTTAGTCCCGTTATAAAATGATCAGCAATTCTTGAGTCAATTACACACGCGGAAAAGTTATGTTTATTAGATCTAACATATATGTGTTCAATTTATTACAAGTATTTACTTTGTGGATCGTCAAAATTTACAATAAAAATGTATAAATTTGTTTAAGACAACTTTAATTTTATGTAAATTTAAAGTGGTAAAGTTTATTGTTTTAGACCACTTTAATTTTATAAAAATTTAAAGTTGTCTAAAACAAATTTATGCATTTATATTGTAAATTATTACGAGCCACAAAGTAAATACTTATTACAAATATGTAATATCGGCGAGTACGGCCTACAAAGCAAAAATATATCAAAACTTTTCTATTAAATATAGAATGTTGAGTTTGGATATATATTTGTACCAGCGGTTGTAAGGGTGCCAGTGTTGAGGGTGTTGAGTTGCCGGCAGTCAGCTCCAGTGGTAGAATCAGGACACTCATGTTTTAGCTCAGCTGGGGTCGGCAACCGTGCCTTTACACGGGGAACAGATTCAACAATTCAACTCCACTCTCTCGTCAAATGAAACGCTTATGGAATGATTATGAGTGTATTTACAGTTGAACAAGCACACACAATAGTAAAACACAAAAGGGGCACATAATATACATCCAAAATTAATCCTGACTGATTCAATTTAACAAATCTATCTCTCATTTTCGTTTCGTCTGGCAGACGTCTGTGACAGGCTTTTAAATAGGTAAAGGTTTGGTGTAAGCTTACATGATATGTTCCATGAATTAGGGGTTGCTAGGGCCAGCAAGGAGTCACTTTCAGAACATTATAGAGTGGAAAACAAGGTGTTGCTCGTCCACACGTGCCATCGGGCGCGAGTTAGGCTGGGAGATGCTCTGCGCGCGGATAGCTCAATGTCGAGGCCGAGTCTAGAGTTGAAGTGCAAGATGGCCGACGCGCGCTGAAACCATTGGGATTCTTGGCGCGGTGCGCAGGAATGCATGCGCACCGTTCTGCGTCGCCTGGTTCTGCGTTGAATATTATTTTGTGGGTTTTTTTAAATGTGTTTGAGAGATCTGTTACGTAACACTTTATATAAAGTGTAAAGTTTTCCCTAATTATATTAACGGTAAATTCAATAAAATGTGCGGTTCTTCTTCAATTTCGAATGGTTTCGTATGCGGAGCTAAAGTTGCTTGGTTAAAAGAAGATTTGAAAAGTGCGTTTAAACATAGAAATGAGATAAAACTTAAAATCATGCTCCTTCACACTGAGCTAGTGCACGATCTACATCCAATTGAGTGGGATTTATTCGACGACAAAGTAAGGTCGTATGCCTCGGAAAAGGTGTTCAAAAAACAAGTTAAATTCAATAAAAAAACTACAAAATCTTTGTAAATCTAATATCAATATTCAGTGTCTAGATAAACCGGAACATACTTTTTTCGATCGTGTACAGAATCTATCTTCCCATGTTTTCCTCTCGGAAAAGATGAGTTTATTATCTAAAGGACTTAAATATAACTTAAGCTACGATAAAAATAACATATAAAGTGCTATTGAAAATGTGGCAGTGGACGTTGAAACAGCGCTTTCCTGCCAACCTTGAACTGTCCTGTATAAAAGTGCCGAAACTATTAAAAATCAAATAGTCAAGAATAAAATTAAAAACGTCATCCATCCAGAGATTTTATGTGCTAATAACATCCAAAAAACGCTAGCTGCAGAAGATTTAGTGCTGACCAGGGTGAACAAAGGAAACACAGTAATTATAGTGAATAGAATGGACTACCAGTGTAAAATGGAAGACTTTGTAAAAAGTGACGATTTTGTAATTTTAACGAGAGACTCCACTAATAAATTTCAAACAGATAAAAAATTCAATAAAAGCATGTAATTCCCAAATCTTCAAAGATGATTATCCTAAACAAAATATTTTTTTACAGGCTAATCCTGAAATCCCCAAGTTGTATGGGTTCTTGAAGATACATAAGAGCAATAAACCTATTAGGCCCGTGACTGCATGTTGTGCTTCCCCGAAATTCATAATAGCATCTCATGTAACAAATGGTTTCAATAATACAAATGTGTTTTCCCATAAATATTTTTATTTTATTTTAATTGCCGGCAACCCGGGCGTTTATTGCAATAACATGATAAATATTACAAATATGAAAGTAACCCGCCTCACTAGATAATATACCACTAGGGACTAATTTGAGTTGGTAGATGCACTAAAGGACTTGGTTATTCCTAATAGTGCTAAATTAATTTCATTTGATGTCGTTAATTTGTTTCCAAATGTTCTAACAACTGATTGTAAAGAAATAATTACAGATATTCTAAATTTATGACCCCTCTCGTCTATTAAATATTTGCCTTAACCAAATTTATTTCCAATATAACAACTGTGTCTACCAACAGAATCAAGGGCTACACGTGGGTAGTCAGACGAGTATCCTGTTAGCAGACATTTTTTTGAATAACCTAGAAAATAAGATTTTTAATTGTAAATCGGAACTTTTAAAGAATATTCTCACCCGGAAGAGATCCGTTGACGATATTTTCTGTATTTGAACTAGGACAAAGGGCAGACTGGACAACTAACTAAATTCCTTCTTCTTATAAATTCATTCCATACAAATATCCAATTCACTTTAGAGATAGGCAGTAATGCATCGATTAATTTTTTAGATTTAACGCTAACTTCAGTAAATAATAGAATCTAATTTAACATCGTAAATCCACATACACGGATACAACTATTCAGCGCCCTTGAGGTGATTTTTCACAAAAACGGCGCTCTACAAATTATCCAATTATTATTATTATTATAGCACGTCAAACCATCCGGTAACACATAAACATTCTGCCTATCATTCGATGGTACACCGACTAGTAAAAATCCCCTTTTCATCTGTTAATTTGACAATTGAACTATCTAAAATCAAACAAATTGCTCTAAATAATGGTTACTCCACACACTTCATTGATAAAATCCTGAATAAGAAACCTAAGCTCATTTCAACAAATATTTTTTTTATTTGGTACAACCGAAACTTATAATATAATCACAAATCCCTTTCAATGGCGTAAGATCTTATAAATATCCATTTTTTCTTCAGTTAGAACAAAAAAATTGCCTCCCCACATTAAACCCTCGTTCTGTACTGATAAAGATCATAAATTGAGCTACTCAGGCATTTACCAAGTATGTTGCAATGGTTGTCCGTCGTTCTACAACCAGAAATATAAATATTAGAATCACGGGACATTTAAAATGTTTAAATAACAATAATTTGTCAGAGTTTGCAAATCATCTTATTTTCACCAATAATACTTTTAATAAGGACACAGGGGTTAGAATTCTTCACCTTAATAATAAAAGCAAAAAATTAGATAACTTAGAAGCACTTGAAATCAAAAAATCCCTAAATAATAACGCTAGTATATTGAATAACCAAATTAAATTATCGTTTAGTTCCATTCCCGCAATTACTCCTCCCCCTTTGTTAACCTCCCACTCAAACACCTATTTTTTTTTTAATATATGTGTCAATATTTTATATCATAGGTTAGTTTTAATATTCTCCTGACGAAGGAAGGGTGCTTCCGAAACCGGTAGAGTGTAATTAAAATAAAGTGGTCTAAAACAAATTTATATATTTGCTGGTCAAATAACTATATCCTGTATTTTATATTTTAATTGTAAAATACAGGATTTAGTTGTTTGACCAGCAACGATTGCATGTATATATTTTTGTGTTAATTAAACCATTTTTCCAGATATGGATGATAATTGTCTTGATGTACAGTTGACTGCGTTTCCTAAAAAGTGGCTATGATGAATGAGAAAGAAAACATTTGAAGATTATCCTTAGCAGAAATTTTTGAACGGTCACTAGAGGGTAGATAATGGATGCTGTACAACCTACCCATCCTATAACGCCATAAATTGCTATCGATTAAAATTGAGCAAAACAAACACTTTTTTATGTCAATGATTGATCGAAGAAAGAAGAAGAATATATAGCATAACTTCCGGAGTCTCTTTGCTGTGGAGCTTTGATATGGGCTTCCCAGCGTAATTGGTTATCTACAATGACAGAAAGGCACTTTATTATATTAGACGGTTTGAGAATTGGGCATGCACAAATGTTATTAAGAGATAGTGGAGATGTGTCTAGGTTTTATGAGAAGGTGTGAATGATTAGTGCAGGAAGATTTTCTGGGAGCTTAAATTTACGGATTAAAAAATGTATGAATTGAGTTTTTTGAACATTTAGGGTGAGGAGGTTAGAGTCTTACCATTTTTTTTTTTTTATTTTGTTCAGTCCACAATTAACTTTCTCTATTGATGTTTTCAATGTTTTACTCGTAAATGTCCGGATTCAATAAGGAGTTCATATATACGAGAAATAGGAGCGGACCTAAAACACTTCCTTGGGGTACACCGTAGGAGATTGGTAAAAATTCACTTCTGTATTTCTGATTGGAGTAAATGACAGTTGTTTGTGATCTCTGTGTGAGGTAGTTTTCAAACCAAATCAGGGCATTTCTATCTTTTACATATTCTATCCGAATCTGTTTTTTTAGAAGAATGTGGTGTGACATTGTATCGAAGGCTTTAGACAGATCTAAAAAGACAGCAAGAGGTTTATTGCCTCTATCGAGATTATCAAATATCAGTTTTGTAAAGGTTGCAATTGCACCTGCAGTACTACGATCTTTGCGAAAACCATACCGGTTATTTGATAAGATTTTACAATCCTCGAGGAACTTGAGGAGTCTCAGTTTTACTACTTTTTCAATAATTTTGGAAATTTTCCTCAGTAGGAATATTGGCCTATAACTATTAAGGGAGAATCTGTCGCCAGATTTCAATATGGGGATGATTGAAACATGTTTGAGAGAGTTTGAGCTTACGTTTATGCTGGAGAGGCTTCGCAATAAAAACTTTTCGGTGCCTAATAATGTTACTTTAGAGATTTTGTCTATTCCTGTAGAACGGCTACTATATTAATATGTTGAAATGATTTCTATAATTCCTAGTTCTATGGTGGGAGTGAAAATAAATGGATTATATCTCAAGGGGGGCAGGGCAATTTCTTTTGCAAGGTCATGTTCCGAAACATTATATCTGGCCAATATATGATTGGAAAGGTTAGGACCGATTGAAGTTAAACATTCATTGAAATGGTCTGCGATTTTTCAGATTTATTACTTGTATTACTAAGTGAAACGTCTTCAATATTAATTTTATTGAGAGATATTGTCGTTTGTTTGGTGTTGGATATGTACTTGATAATATCCCATATTTTTTTCTTGCCATTTTTGGCGTTATTGATTTGTTTTTTATAGTAATTTTCTGTGATCTTTGAAGTATTCTGTTTGTAGATATTTGACCAATTTTCCTGGGAGACCAGCTAAAATAGTGTATTAAGGAAATTTTGTTTTGTTTGATTTCACACGACGGGGGTTTGTGTATTTTGTAAGAAAGAGAGGCTACTGTAGCGTAGTTGTCTGTGACCGTGCATTGGTATACAAGATATCTGGTTTTTAATTTACATTTTCAAAAAACATGATCAATACAAATTATTGCCAGATACTCTGGTGGGTGCGGTAATAGCTGGGATGAAACTTTGTGAAGTTAGTAGATTTAAATATTCGTTGGCTTGAGGTTGTAAGCAGTTAGTTAAATTTACATTGAGATCACCAATAATAAGGATTATATCACAATCATTCACGCACGATACGGAGTGATTTAGTGAATTTAGAAAAGTGGTTATGTTAGATGTGCTAGGTGATCGATATATAGAATTTTTTTTTACGTGTTTATCTATAACAATTTAGAGACAGTTAGAGTTGTAGCGATTACGTCACCGCTCCTAGGATCATCATATCATAACCAGACTGCACGAGTTAAAAAGCTGAGACAGCAATCAGTCTTACGAAACTTCAATTAAAATATCGGTACGGCAATACGTAAACTGCTGATTTGAGAATGTTTGCATACAGGGTGATGCAAATGCTCATTCAATGAACCGAGTCAGCGGTCCTGCGGGTTCGACGTCCAGACGCTACTCCAACCCGTGGCAGACAAGAACAAAGGAATCAGCAGGTATATAAGCGGTGGAGGACCGAAGTACATGATTATTCCACATAGTTCCACTCAACAAGTTCGACGCGACATCATCCCAATCGAGAAGTCCGACTCGGCGTAGTGGAGGAATCGGCCATTATGGCCGGTTCCACCCGCGTCACGCTTCGATCCTTCTTAACCTCAACGCCCTGGCCCAGGCTGTCATTCCTGGCCAGCGCTAACCTCACGCGCCTAGACCCTGCGACCAACTCATCGCCGTCTGCGCCTCGGCTCCGCGACCATCGTCGCTAGCCTGTACCTCCCGCTCATCTGCTGACCAGGTCCATCGCACCTTCGGCTACCTCGTTCACGCTGAAGTACCCGGAAGACTCCTCACTTTTATCAGTGTTGAACAAGTCCACGAGTCCGATCTCCATCAACGTGGTGTCGACCCACTGACCCGCATCTCGACCATTCTACCGCAGTTCTACCGACTACGCCTGGTGTCATCATCATCATCGATCCAGAGCCATCTCCCAACTGCGCAACTCGAGTGATGTGTTATTCTGACTCACAATAAACGCTGTTACAACAACAAAATCATATTTTATTGTCTCACTACCAATTTCCATAGAGTGAATGGTTACGATTTCGTTTACTGAGTGAGATATGTGTTTTTTTTATGTTTATGATGACTCCATCATTTTGGGTTAGGTTATTTTGTGTGTGTTAGTGTGTATAGTGTCACAAAACACGTTAACATATTGTCCCCAGCTAGCTCAAATTAATACTTAAATATATTGATGTTTTAAACTTACCTCTTCAGCCGTATACTCTGCCTTCGCACCAATTCGGGTTGCATGGGTGGGGACTAGGGAGGTGAATTTAATTAATAACATCTATTAATCATGAGTCTCTATTATAATTGGGTTTATCAAGTGTTAATACTAAATCTAAATTATAATTAGATCTACTTACATCTATAACTTAACTAGTTGTCATATGGTTCGGATTACTTCTCCACTATTCACATTGTCATTGTTCACAGTTACTACACTGTTGTCACTGAGTTGGTTCTGTTCGTTGGCCTTAGTAAGGCCGAAGTCCTAGGTGACAGCTTCTGCAGTTCTGCAACTCAGGTCTCCCGGCCGCGTCTGGTCACCTCGCTTTCTTCGCCTCCCGGCCGCGTCCTGTCACCGCACTTTCTTCGCCTCCCGGCTGCGTCTGATCACCGCACTTTCTTCGCCTCACGCCCAGCATTACGTGGCTGGGCGGAGGATAACATATCTTGAAAATCACTTTCTCTAACTCGACTGTAACTTCTTCATCCACCGCCCAGCATCACACCGCTGGGCGGGGGGCGCGTATTTCACCACCACTCCTGTCTCGGTCTCCTCTCTCTCCCGCCTCGATCTTGACTGTTTGGTTCCTCTCGTAGGACCTGTCGCCCTAACCAGCGTCGCCCTACCCCGCACCACTCACTTCTTTCTTTAAAACCCCCGTCTATCAACACTTGTCTTTGGGCGCCATTGCGGGACACTCTCAGTTTATAACTCAAATTTATTTGTGACGAAATTTGATTCGTCACAGTAGTTTATTATGTTTTTAGGAATGTAATTTTCATTGATCCAACCTTCACTTAAAATGATTATGTCAAAGTCAGAGTTCAGGTCTGTGAGTACTAATGACAATTTATTTGAGAGCATTGTTTGTCTCCGTACATGGAAGTATAGACATATTATCCAACTGATGGGCTATTTCCACCATTTATAATTTTTGAAACAAAACATAGTAAGCTGAATAAAATACGTCAATAAATTAGACGCATTATTTAAAATGTCATTGAATGGCTCAACACATATATAAAATAGATTCAGATTAAGATTTAGGAGAGTGATGAGGTACATTCTTCTCGTGTTCATAAATCATGTGCAGGTGTTTGGTTTTGTCATTAATAATAATGACAAGAGTTCCAATGTCTTTTCGTACATACACTTAACTTCCCCTGGTCCAGGCAAAAGTTATCACGCGTAGCCTTTCTTGCAAGAAACCATAGATGTTTTTCTCGAAATGTCAGGTGTTCCGAGATGTACACCTGTGAGCTGGGTCCTGTAACTCCGATGGCGGTGGTGTTGAGTTTGTCCTCTCCGGTGACGGCTTTTTTTTGTACTTTTTTACACCATTAAGGAAGTCATCACGGACAGTGTTTGTTTTGAATCTTATGATAATAGGCCTGCGTTGATCTCTGGTGACTTTTTGGGTGACGCGGTACGCTGCATCAATATTTTTGGTTTATATATTCGAGTTATTAGTTTTTTGTGTATTAAAAATGAGATTTTGTAGGTTTTTCCAATACATTTCAGGGATTCCCCTAATTTCTATATTTTTTTTATCTGTTTTGCATATCTATTTGTTAACAATTTTGGGAAAACATCATCTATTACTTGGAGTTCATTTTAGTGTTAGAAAGAAAATCGTTTGACATCAACTATTTTATTAATTATTATTTTTTGGTAAACTAATGTTTAAGACAAGATTTTTTATGCATAGCACAAAGGGTAACAATTATTTTTATAAGCAATAATTATTAGCCTGAAACACTCATCCACATTGAAAAATCTCCTGATAAAAGATACATGACGCCAACGGGACTTGAACCAGTGTCCTTTAGATTTCCGGTCGACAGCTCTGACCACTGAGCTATGGGGGCTTATCTCTTATCCGCGAAATAATTCAAAATATACTAGTGTTTCATTCAACAATTACTGCTTATTACATTTTTTCACCTGAAAACAACCAACTTTATTTTATATGAAAAAGGCATTGTAAGTGCTAACTCTCTCACTAGATGGCGTTGAGACAAATTGTCTACATTTTTTGGTAAAGATACTTGAACTTGTCAAATATTAATTATTATTTTTTGGTAAACTAATGTTTAAGACAAGATTTTTTATGCATAGCACAAAGGGTAACAATTATTTTTATAAGCAATAATTATTAGCCTGAAACACTCATCCACATTGAAAAATCTCCTGATAAAAGATACATGACGCCAACGGGACTTGAACCCGTGTCACATATGGAGTCGATTTTGTAGTATATTTTTTTTTGATTTGAGCTTACGTTTTTGAGTAAATCGATTCAGAAATTGATTTTTTTTATCAAATTCTTATAAATAATTACTGAAGATCAAAGAACCCAACAAATTTATTTATTTAACATTTAAGCCTGCTAAACTACTTATGTAGTTTGTCAGCAGGTACATAATGACAACATTTTTGCAATAACATGGTACAATGGTAAACAGTATGTAGGTATGTATAATGTTGATGATAAATTAACAATAAATGATAAGTTGGTTACATTACAGAATTGTATAAATATAAATATGTAAGAAGCAGTATAAGCCTGTAAGATTGTATAAATATAAATATGTAAGAAGCAGTATAAGCCTCATATAACAACACAAGCACAAATGAATTTAATATGAACAAATGAATATAATCAAACAGTACTTCTATGGTTTTAATATACATAAGGTAATACAAATTTATAACGATTTTACATTTCCCTAGAATGTGAATTCCAATTAGGAAAAAGGTCTTCAGTAGTGCATCAATATAAATCCTCATTATCTGATAGCCATTTCCTTAGATTATATTTGACTTTGGCTGTAAAAACGTTTATATTTTTAATTGTCATTGGTAGTTTATTAAATATTCTGGGTACAATAAAGTTTAGGGTTCTTTCACCGTATTTATTGGTACATTTCGGGACCACCTGTCCTTCATTTTGGGTGAATCTTGTATTATGTTTATGGAAAACTCTTTCCCCATACAAGGAATCAGACAATATAAGATGCTGACTTACAATATTATAAAACAATAATCCTCTGACTGGTAAAACATTCAGAGACTTGTATATTAATTAAAACTATAAAGTAAAACAAATAAAGAAACCCGGATTTAAATCATTATCTTGAAATCACCCTTCATTTAATCCGGTGTAATCCTAAAATATTTCTGCTCTGCAGGGTTTTTTATTTAATTATTTTTTATTTTATATATATATATATATATATAAATTACAAACACAATGAACCTTTGTCTGTCCAACTGGGAAGGATTCCCGTTTCAGGACAGCCAAATTGTGTATTTAGTTCATAATATTCTTACAATGGAATGGCGATGCTGTCAAAACAAATTTTGAGAACATTGTTGATTGCATTCGAAGTGACAGAATGGTTTCTTTATCCTTGAAAGAATCACAAAGATGTAATTTATTACCAGGGTCAATTTGGATAACATAGTAATTGCATTCAGAACAGATGAATGGTTTCTTTCGGGACATCACAAGTCTGAGATTCTTTCCAGGGCATTTCGGAAAACATTTACAATTGTATAGTTAGAATTTCCACATTTATAAATCAGTATAAGACATATGAATCCTATAGTACTTTTTTTTAGAATTTCTTAGGTGATAGAAATTACACATTACTAGACCAGAATATATGCCGTATGACATATGAATTTCCAATTTTAAAATTTCGAATCTTTATTTATTAAGTGACTAGTCATTATTATACAGTTATCGAAATAAAACAACGCAAAAGATTCGTAAATTTAAATTTAAATAAGTAATAACAACAATGAAGATCAGTCGGAAGATTATTAGGAACAAAAATAACCATTTTTAAATAAAAAGTGACTTTAGATTCTTATGTCTCATAAGTATAAAATAGCCTTTTGGAAGATAAAAAATAAAATTTAACTTAATATTATCAACGCTATTATTTTTTTTTCTAAGTACTAAAAAAAAAAAAAATTTAATCGACTTTTTTTTTTAATTTAACACTTATTAGTTCATATTAGATATGTGCGTTTGTGTTAGCATGAGTTCGCTCTCGACTCTCCCCATGTCCAGAAGCCAATTGCTAACCAATTTTCGCAACGCGCTGGCACTTTTCAATTTCCAATCATCGGGAATGAGGTTGAACACTTTAGGTCCTAAGTAGGAGTATTGTTTTTGTAAATGTGATGTGTTTGTAGTGGATGGAACTACTGGATTCCTTCTTGCATTACGGGTGTTGTGGAGATGATCAATGGATGAATAGTGGTGTCGATGTTTTTGTGCATGTAAAATATTTTTTATTATATACAGTTGCCACACATCAAGAACTCGTACCTCTTCAAATAATAGATTACTGGGATACCTAAATGGTTTCTTAAGAATGACCCTTAGAAGTGATTTTTGTGCTTTTGCTAGAGGGTCAAGTAAAGTTCTGGAACATCCTCCCCATCCCAAGGATGCATATTCCAGCAATGAGTTACACAAGGCATGGTACATTAGTTTAAGATTTTTTACGCAAAGTATATTTCTAACAGACATGAATAGATGAGTTTTCTGATCTTTGTGGAAGTTTCGTCTATATGTTCGCCCCATCTCAGAGATTTGTCTATGATAACTCCTAGGTATTTGATGCTATTACCACATTCTACGGTAGTACAATTACAAGTGGAACGGTCATTACAGTGGTGTATAATGATGTTGTGTATTTCTTTTTGTTTTCCTGCTTGTGCTGCACTGAAACGGATGAATTTGGTTTTATGTAGGTTGAGAGTGAGGAGATTATTGTCTAGCCATTGTTTGACCTTGTTTAAACCTACTTCTGCTTTACTGTGAACAAATTTCCAGCTTTTGCCTTCAAATAATAAATAACAAATAATACAATAAACAAAAGTGATAATGTGGTCGGTAATATTGAATAAAAGTGGACCTAGTGTACTTCCTTGGGGTACACCGAATTTAATGTTAGCAGGATCTCTTATAGTGTCGTTAATAAGCACTCTTTGGCTTCTGTTTTCTAAATAGCTACACAACCATTTGAAGAGCAGACCTTGTATACCAATACGCTGTAGTTTATTCAACAGAATTTTATGAGAAATAGTGTCGAATGCTCTTGCTAGATCTAGGAAGAGCGCAATGCATTTTGTTCCTCTGTCGATATTATTAGCAATAATTTTAGTCATGTTGGGAATGGCATTTTCAGTGCCTAAACCTGGATGGAAACCGAATTGATTATTGGAAAGGATGTTATTGTTTTCTAGATATAGGCTGAGTCGATTCTTAACAATTTTCTCAATGATTTTAGATACAGAGTTGACCAAAGAAACCGGTCGATAGTCGTTTATCTATGATTGGTCATCATTTTTGTGCAATAGAATTAGAATAGATTGTTTTAAATGATTGAGGGATTTTCCGAAATTAAAAGTTAGATTACAAATGAACGTTATCGGTGATGCTATGGCGGGTTTAATAATTTTTAACAGCTTAGAAGAGCCCTTATCAGGACCGCACGTATAGGATGAATTAAGCTCGCCAATAATTTTCATCACTTTTTGTGATGTAGTTCGAATGTAATCAATTTTATGACCAACATTACAGACAGTTATCTTAGCTAGATCGGTTTCAGTTGCGTTGATTTTATCGAGAATATTTTTTGCCAGTGAGATACCCACTGACGTGAAATAATTGCCTTTTTGTGGAGTTGGTTCCTCCTGTGAATTGATTTGACAAGTCCGGGGATGATCCATGGCGTGAGTTTTAATTTTGTATTAGATATGAGTTTGTTACTAGTGTGTTTAGATATATAATCATGTAACTTGGTGATGAATTCCGTCATTGCTGAATCAGTTTCACTTTGGTTTAGTACGTTTTCCCATTTTTCTGAACTTAAGTCATCAAGTAGGTTAAGGTAGTTTATTCGAGGAATGTATTTGATTTTGGCTTCGGTAGGAGGCTTATTTTTTAGGCAGAGAGCTGTAGTGTAGTGGTCAGAAATTGTGGTGTGGAAGACAAATGAGTGAATGTGTTTAATTTTTTTAACGTTGATGTGGTCTATACAAGATTTACTCGTCCTTTGTTCTCGAGTGGGAATGTTAATTGTCTGTATGAACCAATTTTCCGTAAGCAGACATAGATAATCTTCGGATTGACGGTGGTTATCAGGAATCGTATTAATATTTAAATCCCCTAAAATTATTTGCAGTTCAAATTGTTTTGAACTATTGATGATTGATTGTAGAGAATTCAAAAAAGTGTCAATATTTTGGAAAGAGGGTGATCTGTAGATTGCGAATATGCATAAGTTATTGTTTAATACAATTTTCATACAGTTTGCTTGTGGTATTAAAATTTCGTCAACTTGTGCATGTAGACCGTCTCTAGTGTAAATTACCTTTCCACTGGATTTATTCAAATTTATATTAGTGTGATGTTCTGAATAATTATGAATTACTTTTGAGGTGTACTCTGTATTTATCCTGTTAAAACATCTGTTTATATTATGTTAAAACATCTGTTCTTCTAATATTCATACCTATCTCTGACATATTCGCAAAATATAGCTTTCTCTATTATGTTGGGTTCTATTAACATATGAAGGAAAAAGACGAACGATAGTTTTCAAAAATACGATTAGTCAAGAAACTTAAGATATCAAGATACAGTAGTGCTCGAACCAACGTGAACAAGGTTAATATTATTTTTTTAATAATTTATTTATCTGTATAAAGTACATTAACTAATATGAAATATGTCCAACATTGGTTTTAATAACTTCTTGAACTCATTTGGAAATAAAATGAACGAGTTTTTCCAATTGTTGCCTTACAAATTGCTCAGACAATTTCAGGAATTTAAAGGACAAGAATTGCAATCCAAGCAGGTGATATTGCTATAATTGAAAGAATAAAGATTCGTCTTTGATTTGTGGTAAGGTGCGTTACCTTGTTTGAAATTTCCAAACCTACTACTTACGACTACTTCGTAACCCACACGTAACTTCGTAAGTTCAACAGGTAGTCTATCTTCCAAAAGATTTTTATATCGAGACACGTGTCACCACAATCTACATATCTGCCCTGATGATGAACACTACAATGCTGTCCGAAACGTTGGCTAAAAAAAGCGCGTAAAGAGAAAGCGCAACATAGCATACTGTCCCAAAAAACTTTTGGACCTGAGAATCAAAAATTTACATCAATTTATTTCATGAAAATAATTCTAGTCACTTACGCACTGACGGATCAGCTTTCAAAGTTCCCAACCAATATCGGCGTCACGTTTATTTTTCAAGCGGTGAAATAGATTTCCGAAAATTGGTAGGTATCCCTCATTTTGATTGGTGTCCGCAATAACTAACTTATCAACTCTGCAACAATCACACCTACACAAAAACACACGAAAAATGTTTTACACCTTCCGCAGAAGAAATTATTATGTTTACGGACCAAAATTTAGTTTTTTGTGTAAATTTTGTTGTTTCGCGACAAAAAGTTTGCAGGAGGCTAAGATATAGTAGCGAATACACGCTGTTAGCGGTAAGCCATCTTGTATGAATCTAGTTAGTAGACTTTTTATACGATTTGATAGATAGTCGGTAAATGTTAACGGCAACACGTTGACATGAAGCCACCTTGGAGAGAGTAAAATTTCAGGTGTCGAAAAACTAATAATTTTCATAAATTGCACTCGTATTTACACGCACTCTTGAGTAATTTATCAAGAACTTACATAAGCCGTACATTTAACCTCGGAGTGTAAAGGCCGCCTAAGTGTAAGTGATAAGTTATAGGACAAAATTAAGTTGTACTGTATTTGAACTAGAAAGTTGGTTACTAATTGTATTGTTGTCTTGTTTTGAGTTATTGTTTAAAAAAGAGTGAAAAGACAGCAAAAGTGAATTAAAAAAACTTAACTTTAACCAAAACGCAAATTTGTTGTAAGTTAGTTCAAAACGGCGCGACTGCAAATTTGGAACGTTAAAATAAATTAAAAAATAATAATCCTAGCGTTCGGCATAAAGTGAACAGTATTCTAAGCAGATGTCCCATTTCTGTTAAATCATAAGTAGGTCAGTGTATGGTCAGTGTTGATTTATGGGTCACCGTGAGTGGTTTATTTATGGGATCAGTATACATTGTATTTTGATTTAAGAAATTTTCTCTTTAATTTAAACATAAAAGCGAATTGTGAGCGAAATATGTGTGTTTTAAAACGCGTTATTATTGTTTTGATATTGATACTTTAAGATTTATCATCGATGCCTTCGACGTGTTTGAAAACAGTTGTACGTTTTTAATGTTTTGATTTTGAGACTTATCATCGATGCCTTCAACGAGGTAAAAATTAACTCCGACATGATACAGATAATGCAATAATCAATCATCAGACGAACCCAACTGTGCTTGGAAGTTAACGGTGAACATTTTAAATAATTTTTGTGACGTGTTTGTGTTTTGAATTGGAGATCGGAACATCACTACATATTGTGAGTACCTACCTATGCTAATAATAATTCCCATCCGTTGCGTCGGCGTCTCAGACCGATTGTGGAAAAAATTTTAACCCTGAAATAGCCGAAAAATATTTTTTTTGGTGAAAATGCTCAAATCAAAAAATATGTTTATTTGGGTTCCCCATGTGGTGTAGATTCTCCAGTTTCCCGCTTGTACTACGAGTTTCCAGACACCGTGTATAATATAAATCAGTTATAATATTTCCAATATTATACAGAAATACATATCAACCTCACACAACACAACCCAACCTCATACATAAGCTCACATTTTAACACAACCTCAAATAACACTCACACAACACAACCTCATACATAAGCTCACATTTTAACACAACCTCAAATAACACATCTGCCCTGATGATGGACACTGCAATGCTGTCCGAAACGTTGGCTAAAGAAGGAGTTAGCGCAACACGGCATAACACCCCAAAAACAAATAACAAAAAAAAGAAATACATATCAGTTTCTTTCACAACTAAATAGCCCAGCTACACTACTCGCGAAGTGGATCGAAGTTGACCGAATACGATAGTGTGGGCACGAACTTCGCTTCGCTTCGGGCAACTTTGCTTCGCTTCGCCCGACTTCCGATTGTTGTCGGTAAATGCGCCCGAGTCAAAGGACTCGAAGCGTCACGGCATAAATAAACCAATCACTTACTGAGTTGGACTGAGTTACTCGCGAAGTTGCACGAGTGTGTGGGCACGCACTTCGAATTTCGGCTAACTTCGTCGAGGACTTCGTCGAAGCGTCGAAGCGAGTAGTGTAGCGGCCGCTAAATATTTATGCTTTAATGCAAGACGGAAAGGTTTTCAATATGTCGAGATGGTCTGTACATGTATTGGATAATTTATATATTTATTTTCACATTTTGTTTAGGGCCCAAATTTAAAAAAAAATAAATAATGACGTATTTTGAAAAATCGTATAGCGAATTAAGGGTTCAACTTACCTATCCAAACATGCTACGCTAAATGTGATATCTGTTTGACCGTCCGTAACCTAATTACTGAGTGGCTACGCACAATGCATACACCCATCTATTAAAAAGCGTGCGAACTCTCCTACCTAAATAGCGGTAGCTTGCTTATATATGAGCTCAATGCAATTACCAAAAAAAAAACTTTGACCCTTTAAATGCCCTATTCTAAAAAGTTTTTTTTGGGTTATCGTAAACAGTCACTTCCTGAAGTTTGCTGAACAACTCTGAAATACGGTACATACCTCATAAAAAAATTATGCATTTTACGGCGACGACCAGATCCAGTGAACAAGTAATTAATTAGCTACTAATTTCACACAACTTTAACGATGTCCCCATTTGTGAAAATGATGGGAATGGTAAAAATATCACAGCTTGGAAATTCTGTGTTGAAAGGGTTAGCGGGTTAAAGTGGTAGTTTAGAGTTTTTGAGGTTATCTTCTCTTTTATTTGGTGTTCCAATAAAAGGAAGCATTTTAAAACGTGGGTGGAAAAAAACAAACATCCAGTGGAAAATAGCACGTTTCTGGCGTATTCAAATTTGCATAATATCTGTATGCACGTACTTCACCATTCCTTACTTCCATCCCGTGTGATAGTGTCGGTTAGGTTAGGTGTGGGTGGTGGGTTAGATGGGGAGACGGGCGCTAAGAAATTTGTTCCAGTTTAATTTCTTCTTTGCCACATACGAGTATATACATTAGTATGTCCGTCACGCGCCGCCCTTATCTTAACATAATCCATGAGATATTTTTCCAAGGGAGCGGAATATTAAGTACTTTTGAAGATAATATATTTAAACTCGTTGTTTTGTGAATAGTAGACTTCGCGTCCAAAAAAGTATTATTCCAATTTCTTCTTATTTTATATCGAAACCAAAATTTCTTCTGAAATTATAAGATTTCTTAGTTGGTACCTAAATACTTACCTATGCTTTATTAATATTATTTGAGATCACCATATTGAAACTGGAGCCGGAACGTAATAAAAAAAATATAAAGAGATGAAATGCCAAATGGTCGAGTTTGCTTTCGAAAGCAAGAGCCTATTATTTTTGCTAATACTTTTCAAAGGTATGTTCTACCTCCACTTTGCATTGGCGAGAGTATCCATTAGTTTTTGAGTGTGAAATATAAGCAACACTTTTCAAGCTAGTGTAAGCCCTTGAAAATCACAGAATATTGTAATCGCTGTTTTTATTTTTATTTTTTATTTATTAATTTTTTAAAAACATTACATATTACATATTACAGTGATCTTTGGCTGTCCAACTAGGAGATTGACCTATTTTAGGACAGTTAGAAGTAGGCAGATTTATTAAATGCGATTCTTGTTTTGTCTAGTGTATTGACTTTTACTTAATTATTGCACTTTATAAATAATTTGAAAAGTTTTCTTGGTTGATATAAGAAGTTGCTAACTATATATTTTAAATAATATAAACGTAGAGAATAGACTAAAAGAATATTCAAATATGATAATTCAAAAATAGCAATATAGTAAAAAATTATTGACATGTGAGTTTATCAAATTGAAATTTTACTTTTTATTTAGATGAAATTAATAAGCTCGAGAATCAAAAATAGATAAAAAAAGAAAGGAGATTAAAAGAAAATAGAGAATAAAAATAAGCAAAAAAATAAAAATAGGGAATTAAAAAATATGCAAAAAAGAAAAAAGTATATGTATATATAAATATAAAAACATAGAAACATGTAAGCTTTTCAACCATTCCATGAAATTTTGTTTTGATTTTGTTTTGCTCTAGAGAATCAATATATATAAAAATAAAAAATTAAAAGAGAGTTGAGAAACTAAAACAAAGAAAAATAAAATAAAAAGATGTAAAGAAAGGTTATAAGCAGATTTTGAATTTACAATGGTAAACAATTAAATTTACTGTAATACATATATAAAATAAAATACAGGGTAATTCGAAAACGAAATTTAAGAAAAGCAAGTTTAATGACTGTTAATTAGCATATTTTCGCATTCAGCTCTCCCCTAGATCAGAAGCCAATTATTTACCAGATTTCGGAGAATGTTAGCACTTTTTGATTTCCATGCATCGGGAATAAGATTAAGGTGACACAATACCCTGATAACGGGGATTTGCCCCGACGTTCACATTTTAATTATTTCTGTTGAGCTTATTACTAAAATGTTAAATGTTTCTAGAGGGATTCGAAGGGATGCAAGTTATTTATATATAAGATTAATAAAAACACGACCTTATCATTAAATATATTATGGAAAAAGGTATGTACATTTTATTAATTGTAAAATGTTGTAAGATAAGCGGCAAGCACCAGATTTTATTTTTGTAGACGATGAATTAGTAACTTCCCAACGAATCCCTCTAGAAACTTTAGAGATTTTATTAATGTATTCATAAGAATTAATCAAAATATAACTCTCTGAAATTTCCAATTTCTATACCGCTAAGGAAACACAGCCGTAAGTACTTTAATACTGTAACGCACGCAACTGTATTCGTGTGCAGGTGCTGAAGTACTTAGACCGTTCCAGGTCAGTGTCGGCCAGAGCTCAAGCCGGAAAGGTCGTCTCTGTTCCGGCCCGAATGTACGGTGATTTCTTTTACGTATTTATTTATTTAATCAAACGATTACTTTTAATACTGTTAGTGAAATTTTCTGTTTTTTATAATTTAACTCCTTCCTCAAGTGAGTAAAGGTTTTTTGTATGTTTCACCAATATAAAAGAAAACATTACTTTTTTTCAATTGTTTATACTTAAAATGTGCACAGTGGTCATGTTTCAGATAAATTTGGACATTGTTAAAAAAATATGAAAACAGTTTATTTGGTAGAAGTTATTTTAATTCTTAAGTTTCTTTATTTTAATAGTTAAATATTACCTTAAATATTTTTTTGAATAAAAAGTTCCGCTGTTACGTGCGATTTTTATTTGTAATTGTCACACCTAAAAATGATTATCAAGTAAAACTTATTTCATATAAAAAGTATTTCAAATATAATAATTATAAACAATGTAGTTTCTTTTTACATATAAATTATATTATTTGGGTTTCAGTCACACCAATTTTTGGGCACAGAAAAATTGGTACTGATTGTGAAGAACTCAGACATGCCATAAATACCTAATATAATATTTTAACCAAAAATTGCTTTACTTTAAAATGCAAACAGATTTTTCAAGAATTAATTGGGTCTGCCCTAGTATAAGGTATTATACAAAGTGACCGGTATAAAATTTTGGAAATTCGAAAGTTTTTTTTCCATAAAACAAATACTCTAAATCGAAAGTTTTTCTCCATACAGACAATTAGACATATGTTACCTATAAAGTACCTAAAGTCATTCGAATATTAAAAAGAGTTATTCATATTTTAAGTTTAGATTGTTAGATCATTTGTTGTAGATAGAATTGTACAATTATCTGTTAGTTACTGCACTTACTTACGTTGAAATGATTTTCAAATTTAAGGTAAAATTGAACCAATTTATAATAAATCTCTTGGCTAATATATACGTACGTTTCAGTTAAATATGGGAAAACAGAAGACAAAATGAGTTTTATCCCGAACAAAATGACGGCATCAAGGAAAATGCTTAACGGAATTGAGACGGTACTACATAAATAAACACTTAAAAGTAAATTTTTGGGCTAAATTTTCTACAGAACATAATTGTAAAATGACAGCTTAATTAATTTTATATATCTAGAAATATGTAGGTATATACATGTATACGCACTCGATAAACTTCCAGCGATTCCTGAGCTTATTCAATTTGGAGTATAAGAAGTACATTCATTTTGGTTTCCGATGACATATTTTTTCCACTTCAAAAGAAAAACAAAGCATTGGACGGTGAAGGTTTTTTGATATCGAAATACTGACATAAAATTTTACCCATTAAATGTATTGTATTGTAAATTACCTATGTATTGTAAATTTCTCTCGTCCTACAATGAGTTCTGTAACTCATCGGGATTGCTCTAGCACGAAATAAAATCTAAAATCTGAGATGTAAAAAAACTGTAATGTACGAACTATTTTCTATGTCAACGTTTTATTAGTAAAAATATTTTATTTTTCTATTTTTGTACTGTTTCGTATGTGAAACTTATAATTTTGATATCAAAATACCAATGTAAAATTGTACCTAATTACTCCCACCTATGTATTGTAAGTTCCTCCCGTCCTACAGTGAGTTTTTTAACTCATCGGGATTGTTCTATCAAGAAAAAAAATAATAACAAAAAAGTATTTGTGATTTATGATTATTTGGGATGCCTTGCATACTGCAGATGATTATATACTGTATGTAGATACCACGATTTTCAAAACACCATGCAAATTATGCAATTCATTAACATGCCAACAATAATGAAAATTATTATTATCATTTTAAATTTATAATTATAAAACTTGTCCGTGTGAAATCAAACTATGTCACACTGTGCGAAATTTTGACCAACGCGGGGCGTAAACGAAATGTTTTGGGCTATAGTATTACTCTAAGGGCTATAGCCGCGCCCACTAAAAACGCCCATAACTGATATTATTTTGACGTCTTATGTCCTATTAAGCAATTTAGGGCCTAAGTACGAGAATTGTCTTTGAGCTAAGGATGAAGAAGTGGTGGGAGGAACAACTGGGTTCCTCTTAGCATGTCTAGTATCGTGATAATGGGGTACGGAAGTGTATTGGTGACGCGTTCTTTGGGTATGTAATATGATTTTCCTCATGTATAATTGCCTTACATCAAGAACACGAAACTCTTCGAACAATGAATCACTGGGGTATCTGAACGGTTTTTTAAGTATAACTTTAAGAAGTGATTTCTGAGCTTTTGCTAAGGGATCAAGTATTGTTTTAGTACAACCGCCCCAACCTAAGGAATCATAATCTAATAAGGAATTACACATGGCAAAGTAAATTCGTTTCATGTCTTTAATGCAGAGAATATTTCTAATAGCCCTGAAAAGATGTGTAAGTTTCCTGACTTTTGAGGAAGTTAAGTCTATATGTTTATCCCACCTCAAAAATTTGTCTATGATAATTCCTAGATATTTAGTACTGTCCACACACTCTAAGGTACTACATTTACATACATTTATGGCATTGCAATGGTGTGCAAAAATGCTATGCATCTCTTTAGGTTGACCCGCTTGAGTTGCGCTGAAGCAGATGAATTTAGTTTTATCCGAGTTTAGAGTGAGGAGATTGCTGTCTAGCCACTTTTTAACTTTGTTAATGCCAATTTCTGCCTTACTGTGAGTTTTTTCCCAGGTTTTTCCTTCAAATAATAGGACTGTATCATCTGCAAAGGTAATAATATGGTCTGCAAAGGAACTATTACATAACTCATTTATATAAATACTAAACAAAAGTGGTCCTAGAGTACTTAAGAGTACTTAAAAGTACTTAAAACTTTTTATAACGACTAATTTGGACATGTTTATGATAAAATATAACACTGCAGGTAGGTACCCACTTGTATCGCTTTTATGAATTATTATTCACATAAACAGTTCAAATTTTGAAAATAACACTTAAATTCAAATCAAATTTGAGTTCATTGAACGTAAAAAATTTCACGCAGGAATATTTCACGTATACAAGTGAAATTTGAATGTTTAATCATTTTGTAGAACTGAACATTATACTCGTATATGGAATGGAGTCGCACGTGCTTAGCTTATGACCCCCTGTTCTAGTTCCCAACAATTAATTTAAATATGGAAATACATCTGCTCTCCAAATTATATAATTGAATTTCATCATCAATACGATACGTGCATTCGTTGAGAAGAAGCACAATAACGTATTTCACAAATGCTATTCGCATTTACTATCCATTTCGGAAATGTATTCCTACAATCAATTCTCGTTACTTTGAACGAATTATAATAACTCACAAGGACACTAAATTATTCAATCGATGGTAATGTTTAGTTGGCTTGTTCGATTGCCAACATTTTAATATTAATGCATGAACTCACAACGGTATTGAATTATTCAATCGATGGTAATATTTGGTTGGCTTGTTCGAGTGCCAACATTTTAATATTAATGCATGAACTCACAACGGTATTGAATTATTCAACCGATGGTAATGTTTGGTTGGCTTGTTCGAGTGCCAACATTTTAATAATAATACCGTGATCTCACAAGGTAACTGAATTAATCAACCGATCGTAATATTTGGTGGGTTTGTCTGAGTGCCAACATTTTAATAATAATCCGTGATCTCACAAAGTCACTGAATTAATCAACCGATGGTAATGTTTGGTGGGTTTGTCCCAGTGCCAACATTTTAATAATAATCCGTGATCTCACAAGGTAACTGAATTAATCAACCGATGGTAATATTTGGTGGGTTTGTCTGAATGCCAACATTTTAATAATAATCCGTGATCTCACAAAGTCACTGAATTAATTAACCGATGGTAATGTTTGGTGGGTTTGTCCGAGTGCCAACTTTTTAATGATAATCGGTGATCTCATAAGGTCACTGAATTAATCAACCGATGGTAATGTGTGGTGGGCTTGTCCGAGTAGCAACATTTTTTTACTTGTTTCAGACAAAATCGATTAAACGAATAAAATAATGATGAACAAAATTTATATAACATATCATTGATCTATGTACTTCATTAATATTTCGAGGTTATAAAAAGAAACGAGCACGGAAAAATTTATTGGAAAATAATGAAAAACTTTAAAAAAATTATTTTTATTCTAGATTGAATGACTGTGAATTTGATTGTGTAAATATCTCAGGATGGTTACCGATAGTTGAGTTCAAATGACTTTCATTTTACTTGCGTGATTATTACGATAAACATGCCGGTAAAGTAAATTAATAAATCTTTATTTATTTATTTATTTGGTACAATATTTTTTTACATTTCAAAGTTTTCCAGTAATGTTGGCCTCACTAGGTGGCTTGCCCGTGCTGAGGCCTTCCTATTATAATATGAAAATAATCTAAATACAATCTACAATATAAGATAAAATAATACATTTAATATATAATCTTGTGTGTTTGTGAGTGATGTGTGTTTATATTGGTTTTGTGTTTTACGTGTAGGTTTTATTTTTATTTTATGCTATGACATTTTGGTAATATTGTCTTTTTTGTTGTTTAATCCATGATATTATTTTGTTGTTTAATGTATCTTTATATATGAATTTTATTGGGCCCCATATCATTTTACACAAATGATTAAAATAAAAGAATTAACACAAGAGATAAACCAAGCGAAAATTTATAAACTAATACCAGATAATAGCCTCGTCTGCATTTTCCATAGGGACGCCATTTCAGCCCACTCCCGGATACGCTATAATCCGCTCGCTAAACCTTCCTTCGAGACCGCTCCACTTAAATAAAGCACCCACATCAAGACTGAAGTCATGGATAATGTCCCGCTCTCATCAATGCTGACAGTTGTAGTATCAATATTTAGTGTGTATCGATGTTAATGTAACGATCACCGGGGTTTGATGTTCCAATACGTTAATATAATAAATAAACTAAGAACTATAAAAAGTTTTCTTCTGTGATCATAAAACAGGATGATGAATTTAATTAGGTACCTATCTATAGGTCGTATTTTAAATATAGGACTGATTTGTTGAGAGGCTTTTCGTCCGCACGAGTTCCAACTATTCCCGACTAAACGGACCCAGGGAGATTCTGGTATCCCCATTTGGGGTAAGTTATGAGACTGGAGGGTACGAGAAGGGGAAGGAGAAGAGAAAGAGGAAAGTGGGTAAGTACACCTACCTGAATATTTAGAACAAACACAGCTAAAACCATCTCTATCACTGTTTCTACTATCGTGGTACCAACACACCCAATGGTAGGAATGAAAAAACTTTCTTCGATTTGTCTACACATCAATTTATTTTAATAAAATATAAGTACAAATGATACTAACTATCAGTCGCAGCTAAAGTGTACTGTGATCTCCAAAATAACTGAACTCAAACTCAGTTTGTAGGCACTTCTTCAGCCATATTCTTTACTTTATTCATCTGTGATCTTCCAAGATAACAGACTCAGATTGAGGGTATAAGTTCCCTTTATCACTAGGTATTCTACCTACTACTTCTCATAGCCGCCTCTCACAGACTACCCTCAGAGACTGCTGTCAGATCAAGGGTCTAAGTTCTCTTAATCAGTAGTTATTCCACTATGTTCCACTTCTCTCCGACAACTCTCACTATTCATCTGATCTTTTAAACTAAGAAATACAAAGAACGAAAGAAAATTGACGTTCTCCCAGCGCTTTGCCTGGCTAAAACTGTAAAACTAAATAAAATTAACATTTTGAAAGGACGTGGCATAACAATTGGAAAATATTTACAGTGTAGAAATATATTTAGAGTGCATTCTAGGAATGCATTTGAAATTTGCAATTTTTATTTGTAGAAGATGTACACCTTAACTTTGTGCTTTATTCTTAAGCCAACAAAATGTTGTCATAACTCCCATAGAACCCAAGCAGAGGCTTCGTCTTTGTGGGATTTTTGCAACATTTGCTTTGTATATTTGTTCCAATCTATCAAAATACACATTTTTTAAAACCTTAACACGTTATAAAAGAATACAAATTACTTATAAGAGAATAAAAAATATTTGCACATTTGAACCCGCGACTTTCTGATTCGTATTCGAAAGCCATAATAATAAATAATAAATAACGTCGGAATCTTAACGACGTAAGTGAAGAACCCATGAACACAGAAATATGCGACGCGCGGCCCTGGTGTATTGGACAACGGTAGAATTTTTCCTAGAAAATCTCTAAAATAAAGTGGGAATCTTAACGACGTAAGTGATAGAGTCGTGTAAAACAATATTCAGTTTGAGGCCCGACGTAATGGAAGGACCCAGTGTTGAATTAGCCCTAGCCGGCCTAGAAAATTGTTCTTCATTGAATTATTTCTGATGAACGTATTACTAAAATATCAGATGTTTCTAAAAGGATTTTTTATTTTTTTATTTTTTTATTTATTCATTTAAATTTACACACAGTACAATATGATACAAGATATAATTAAAATATTTTGTGATTATTGATTATTGTACCTTATCAGGTCGAAATTATTGATTCCTAACTAGGCAAATTGCCCGTTCCAAGAAACCAAAAAATATATGAAAGTAAGTGTGTGATTTGTCTATGTCTATAATATATCTCATTAATGTTTTAATTTGTGATGTTTAATCGTTACAATCTTATGATAGAGTCGAACTTGAGCTGTTGTGTATGTTTCCATTGTGTATGAACAATAATTAGAATAATGGAAGATATATATAGTGTGTGATTAGTCTATGTCTATTTATTACGTGACGTTTTTTAACATTTTTTCAGATTCTCCTCTGCCCAGTCCAATCAACCATTTAGTTATTATTGGGCCTATGTATGAAATATTACAAGTTTTAATGTTTAATTCAGGGGGGATTTTGTTGTACAATTTAGGTCCCAAGTATGTGTGTGTCTTTTGGTACTTTGCCGTATTGCTCGTTGGGATCATAAGGTCATTTCTGGTGTGGCTTCTTGTGATGTGTTTATGGTCAATTTTATTAATATTGTCTAGATTTTTATGTACATGGATAATAACCTTTTTTATATAGTTTTGACGGACATCAAGTACATTAAATTGTTTAAAGAGCTCATCGCTAGAGAACCTATATGGTTTGCGCATTATGACTTTAATTATTGATTTCTGGGCCTTCATAAGCGGATCTAGAATTGATCTTCCTGATGCTCCCCAGCCAATGCAACCATACATTAAGAGGGGGTTGCACAGTCCAAAATATATTTTTCTAAGATCTACTTGTCTAATTATGTTTCGCACTGCAAAGAAAATGTGAGTAAGTTTTCTTACCCTAGTTGTAAGATTGTCAATGTGATAATTCCACTTAAGATGATTGTCTATTATAACACCTAGGTACTTGATGTTTTTCACACATTCAAGATCTTCACAATTGCAGTGAGGTTCAGTATTATAGGAGTTACAGTCATGATTATGTGTTTTTATTGTGTGTGTTGTACTAGGTTGTCCCTTTATGGTTGAGCTGAATCTCATGTATTTGGTTTTAGAAGTGTTCAGTGTTAGTAGATTTTTGTTGAGCCATTGTTTTATCATATTAATTCCACTTTCAGCAAGTTTGTGTGTGTCAGTCCAGTCATCTCCTTCAAAGATAGCTACCGTATCGTCTGCGAATGTAATAATTTTACCATCGATTGGTAGCTCGCACAACTCATTGATATAGATTATAAATAGAAGGGGTCCCAATGTGCTTCCTTGTGGTACACCAAAGTTAGTGCCTAGTGAGTTACTCAAAGTTTTACCAGTTTTGAGTTGCTGGCTTCTACCTGCTAGGTAACTCTTTAGCCATTCGTATGGCATACCTACAATTCCAATATTTTGTAGTCTTTTGAGGAGTATTTTGTGAGAAATTGTGTCAAAAGCTTTGGCTAGGTCTAAGAATATTGCGATGTTTTTCTTTCCACGATCTATATTATTAGAAATATGTTCTGTGAGTTGTGCTATGGCGTCGTCCGTACCTCTCCCTGATCGAAAGCCGAACTGATTTTTGCTTAAAAGTTTTCTGTTCTCTATGTAATTACTTAATCTATTTTTAAAGATTTTTTCAATAATTTTTGAGATAGCGCTCAACAGAGATATTGGTCTATAATTGTTAACTTGGTTTTTGGGTCCACTTTTGTGGATTGGTACTACTATAGATTTTTTAAGATGATCGGGGAAAATCCCAGAGGAAAAGCTTTTATTGATAATGTTTGATAGAGGCGTTGCTACATTGTGTTTAATGATTTTAAGTATAAATGTGTTTAGATTGTCAGGACCTTTAGAGTGTGTAGTGTTAAGACTGTCAATGATTTTTAAAACCTCTTCGTTTGTCGTAGGTGTGAGTTTAAATGAAAAAGGATTTTGTTTTGATTCTATTGACAATGCCAGTGAGTCTTCGGTTTCCTTGGTGACACTTAAGATGTTTTCTGCAAGCTTAGACCCAACCATCGTAAAGTATTGGTTTGTGTGGCACGCAATTATGTCCGAATCAATGATGGATGTATTCCCAATTTCTAATTCGTTAATATTGAGTTCAGTTTTATGTTTAGTGTATGTAATTTGTTTAACGATTTTCCACATATTTTTGCTAGATGTATCTCGGTCGAGTTGTTGCTTATAGTACCGTTCTTTAGCGTTACGCATAACATTTTTACAAATGTTACGGTACCTACGGTAAATCTGTTGTTTGAGAGTATCCTGTGGGTCTTTTGTCGCCAGTCTGTGTAAGTGATTTCTTTTGTGTATGGCTTTTACAATACCCCTGCTGATCCAAGGAGTAAGTTGTTTTTTTTTATGTGCAGTGAGATTATTTGTTGAATTTTTAGTTATGTACTTGTCGATTTTGCTAATAAATAAATTGAATGCACTGTTAACTTCAGTCACTTCACACAAATCTTGCCATGTTTCACCATTCAGATCTTTAATTAGTCCCTCATAACAGATAGTTGATATACAGTGGTTAGTTTTTACTTGGTTTTTATGGGATGTGTCCGGAATGCTTATTGCGGTTGTGTAGTGATCGGTTATTGTATTGTGGATAATAAATGCGGTGGAGTCCGTAATATTTCTGGTATTTATGTGGTCTAAACATGACCTGCTATTACCTTGAATCCTGGTAGGAGCTTTAATATTTAATGCGAAGTTGTTTTCTGCCATGGCGCATAGGTAATCGTGACATTGTCTGTGTATATTTCCGTAGGTGTTGATGTTTATATCCCCCATTACTATTTGTTGTTTGAAATCACTACATTTTTTAAGTTCAGATACGAGATTATCCAGAAATTCCTGAATGTCAGTGAATGATGGTGATCTGTAAATGGCTAAAATACATAGATGTCCATTAATTACTATTTTTAGACAGTTTGATTGACTGATATGAATTTCTTGAACTTGAGAGTGAATATCATCGCTAATGTAGGCTACCACTCCACTGTTTTGATTCAAATGTTGTGTTGTGTGGTATTCATGATAACCTGTAATTTGTTTTGCGAGATATGAATCATTCAATCTGCATTCCGACAGTATTATTATATGAAATCTCACAGTCATCTTAGTATTATCTAAGAATAGAAGAAAATCATCAAGATTTTCCATTGTGCGGATATTCTGATGTACAATATTAAATTTATTATTTCTCCAGTTAAATTCTTTGAGTTCATCAGTACCTTCTAGGATAATTTCAGTATTTGGGTCCCCAATATTATCTAACTCCGAGTAAGCGTTTAAGATCATTTTAATTTAGATTTATTAGGAGGTGCTGTCATAAGATCACTGAGTATTAGGCCTGTATTTATACTTGCATGGCGGGAGTTTGAGCATATTATAAAACAAACATTAGTGTAAATACTTGAGAGATGAGAGAAGAATAAATTATATCTAGTGTACAATATCATGGTGGTGGTAAGACTCATAGAACAAAAAGAAGAAACAGTCGATCTAAATAATAATAATAATGATAAATAGAGAGAGAGTACATTATTTTGAGTTTGTGTTATCTTGTCGAAAGTTAATAAGTCGAAAGTAGCCAATAGGGAAAGTAAGAATACATATTGAGTGTTATAAAATAACGGATAAAAGCATATTATAAAGTAAACATTACTGTAAATAGTTGATAGATGAGAGGAGAATAATTTATATCTCGTGTACAATATCATGGTGGTGTTATGACTCATAAAACAAAAGTAAAAAACAGTCGATCTAGATAATAATAATAATGATAAGTAGAGAGAGAGTACATTATTTTGAGTATATGTTTTCTTGTCGAATGTAGCTAATAGTGAAAGTAAGAATACATATATAGTGTTATAAAATAGTGAATAAAAGCATATTATAAAACAAACATCAATGTATATACTTGATAGATTATAGAAGAATAATTTAAATCTCGTGTACAATATCGTGGTGGTGTTATGACTTATAAAACAAAAATAAAAAACAGTCGATCTAGTTAATAATAATATTAGGTAGAGAGCGAGTACATTATATTGAATATGTGTTTTCTTTTTGAAAGTAGCTAACAGGGAAAGTATGAAAACATATGTAGTGTTATAAAATATTGGATAAAAGCATATTATAAAGCAAACATTAATGTATATACTTAATAGATAATATAAGAATAATTTAAATCTCGTGTACAATATCATGGCGGTGTTATGACTCATAAAACGAAAATAAAAAACTTTCGATCTAGATAAAAGTAATATTAGGTAGAGAGCGAGTACATTATATTGAGTATGTTTTTTCTTGTCGAAAGTAGCCAATAGGGAAAGTGAGAATACATATTGACTATTATTGAATAACGGATAAAAACATATTATAAAACAAACAATAATGTCTAATATAGTGGAGTGGTATAGCAGCACAGTAATTTGTATCATTAGTCACAGTAATTGACGTTTTTCACGGTCCAAATCAGCAATATTATTTATTGGAATTGTCTTGGATGTATCAGATTTCCTCAAAAGAATGCGCCCTCCTCTGGACCAAGCATGTTTATAATTATGGTCTCTAGCAAATTTTTTTGTTTGTGATAGCAAAAATTTTCCTTTTTGAGTTAATTGGTCGGATATATAAATGTGATTGGCGGTTTGCGATAATCCTAGGTCCCTTGTATTTATTTGGTTTGTCACATTAGTAGTGGATTTCTTGTAAGATTTGAATTTGGATAGGAACTCGTCCCGCGATGTTATGGTATTGAATGTCGCCACGATAGATCTTGGATTTTTGTCGGAGAACTTCGGTCCAATCCTGTTTATTTTTGTAATTACAGAATGCACGTCGCTATTTTCGTAGTTGATGATATTACAGATTTTTTTGAGAACTTCTGCATTATTTTCAATGTGTGACTCCGGGACACCTCTTATCTCGATGTTACAGATTTGGCTTAAATACTCCAATTTATCAATTTTTTCCTCTTGCTTAGAAATAGTATTGAGTAGTATATTATTATGATTTTTTTGTGCAGTTAATTCATCATTTACTATTTCTTGTGCTTTTTCGATAGTATTTATCCGTTTTTTTAAGTCTTCTTGTTGATCTGCCATAAATTGGATAGTTTTTATTAATTCGATATTTTGTGACATGAGATCTTCATATTTATTTACATATGAATCAAATTTGTCTTCCACGAATTTCATTATGGTTGATTTGAATTCAGTGAGTTCATTTAAAAATAGTTGCGAGGTTAATGGATCATTAGCTCCATCTATATTTGAGGTTGGTAAGCTTTCTGTGTTTGTTTGAATTGCGAGTTCAGGTTTTGGCACTTGAGAAAACTGTTTTGCTTGTATGGCGATAGATGGCGGTTCTTTTTCGTTGTTCAATGATATTTCATTATTCGCCTGCTTTGATTTGATATTTTTATTATTTTTAATACATTTTTTGCATTTCCACTGCAAACTCCTTGCACTACGGCGTGTCGTTTCAGTATTGTCAGCACAGCCAAGGTGGTAGCTTTTTTCACAGACACTACAGCTTATGAAGTCCGATGGAGTGTCAATGTCTTTTTCACAAATAATGCACTTTGTATTCATTATAATATTGTTTGACACAGCCTTTACGTAAAAAGTGATTTTTAATGGCTAATAATATTTTAAGATAGTAATCGTTAATCACTATAGCGTCACAACCGATGATTTTTTCCAATCGGTAGAGATAACACTTCAGGGCAGTTTGACACTTCGAGGTAGTTTAGAAATGTAGGTAAAAAAGCACTAAAACAAGCCACTTCACGCGATAAAAATTCACTGGTTTGACGCGCGGTCTACAATTTAGAAGAATTGGGCACTTTAAACTCAGTTCACTAATGGTTTGTTTGGTGATTATTAATAAAATTATGTAGACATAAAAATACGTCACACTGGATGAATGGGTAGGTATGTTATTGAACCCATAAAGTTGCTAATTCACCGTCTAAAAAAATAAAATCTGGTTTTAACCGCTATTTTTATAGTTGAAAAACTTTTCGGAATTAATTAAAATGTGAGCTTCGTTTAAATCCCAGTTATTAGAGTCCTGTGTCGCCCCACTCGACCACGGAGGCCGGCTTGTGTTTGTCGCCTCGTTTAGAGAAGTTTTTACTCTGCTCTCTCCCGAGCCATAGCAGGAATAGCCAATGTCAACTTGCCCTTGCTTGCCATTCTAAACGTAGACTGTAAACACATGAGCAAGGCAAGCTGTTAGATAGTTCCTTCTACAGATATTTGGTATGCAAAACTATTCGGTTCAGTTATATTTATGCGGCCTTGTGTAACTCAGTTTCTGTATGCTAATGTCTGGATACATTTAACTTATCGAATGTGTCCCCTGTTGCTGTCCTGGGAGAGAAAGGAGTTGTTTTACAATACAGAGTGTAGTTGTTTGTATGCTGTGAACATGAAGTTATGACAACTGTTTTGGGAAATGTTTTACGATATTAAATGTATTCATTATTTAAATGCGTTCATGAGTGTCTCGTATTCCATACATTATTTTTAAAACCAGAATGCAGTCAAAACAAATTACAAAATACAGTACATATGTTTAGGTTCTACCGCAGACTGGTGAAAAATCACAGAATATTTAAATGTAGGATTTGTAAAGCTACCTGAATTTTCTTTTCATAAACAAATACTATAAATTTTATTTATTTATTTATTAAGAATTAATTGCAAAGCTGTCATTTAAATACATTCCAGTTATTGGCAGTCATAGTACAATAAAGAAAGTAAAAAAATATAAGATTATCATGTCCTCAAAACAAAATAAAAAAGAATATAACGAAGTTGATGACGGAAATGAAGAAGAAACAAAACAAAAACCTGTTATGCAGTGACCTCGTTAAAATATGAACTCCTAAAATGTTACATTAGTAAGTACAGCTTTAAACTTCCATAAAGGCATATTAAAAACATAGCATAAGAGTTACCAGTGGCGTGTGATCTATTCATTAAATAATTGAATATTATAATAATATTTATAACATAATAATATAAAAATAATTTTCATCTTGACCTTTCGAATGAACTATTTATAAAACTGCAACATTCAAAACTCACGCATGATAACAATAATTGAGATTTTTTTATTTGAAAGGTTTCTGACTTTCACCTTTCAAGGGCGTTCTAGGCCATCATTTCAAATAATGAAGAGAGGAAAGGTGAATTTATATATACGGATATGTTTAAATTGGTTAATTTAAAAATTTTATGAAAGATTGGAGTATAGTTCAGACATGGAAGAAATAAGATGCTGTATGGAGGGGAGGCAACTTTAGATACGGGCTGATAGAAGAGAAAACTATATTGAACATATTTTAGAAAAAGCTTATAAACAATTTGGATTTATTATACGCATCACAAAGCTTTTCACTGTAGCACACACACTACTTCTGCTATAAGCGTCATATTTAAGGTCACAACTCGAGTTTGCCTCAGTAATTGGGAATCCTCAATATCAAACATACATTGATCGTATTGAGAATATCTAATACAAATTTATTAAACACCTATCTTCTGGCTTTAGTGATCATCGGTTTGACCCTACCGCTTTATATAAACGCAGAAAATTTTCTGATGCCCTATTCGTATACAAAATCGTGAAAAATCTTGTTGATTCTTCATATCTGCTAGAAAAGATTGCATTTCATTGCCCTGAACACAACACCAGATCGAAAGACTTATTTAGAACACCACACTGTAAAGCCAAATATGCGCAAAACTATTTAATAGGACGTATCTGTAAAACTCACAATGCAACTGGAGATGTAGACATTTCAACTGTAACTTGAAAACATATAAAATGCAACTTACCAAACTGATAACTTCATTTTTTATTTTGTGGAATAATTATATCATCTTAGTTTATTTTATTGTTTTTAATCATGTGAAAACTGTATTACTAATAAATATACTTACTTGTTTTACAACATTTTGTTATGTCTTATAATGTTTATTTTTTTCATATTTCTTTGTCATTTATATATGTATTGTGTAGGTGCAAATATTGAATCAACGAAGAATTAATGGAACATTATTGGTCTAGAACATGCAAATAATTGCTTTTTATGCTAAATATATAATGACTGTTTGTTTCCTAAATAAAATAAAATAAAAAAATAATAATAAAAGATATTTGCTTAGACAACTTCTAGACCACAGGATGTACAATCTGAGGAGTCAAGCATGTGAACTTTAAAGAGGCGAGAAGGAATTGAACAATGTCCAATCCCCATTCGAATAATTGAGGATATTTCTTTTTTAGAGAAATGGGGGAATTATTGAAACTATGGTTTGGTTTTTGTATTGAAGCATAGCATGCTGCCTTGGATTGACTAGGAATGTGCCAATAATCTGCCATGAATGATGGAAAAATTGTCAGATAGGGGAATATGGTTTACGAGTGTAACAATAGGGTTGGATGCTCATTGTTTTATTTAACCCACATGTCCGGAAATCCAAAACAGAGTTACTGTTTTTCCAGAGCTTTCAATGGAGGCTATCACCATTCGAATAAGGCTTACAAACTGATTATATGGATGAAGAAGAGGACTGGATTTGAGTTTTTGGAGGGACCGAGAGAGTCAGAGAGAACGAGGGTATGTTCAAAATTACTTTTGATTATACATTTGAGAGATTCAATTATTGCAACGCACTCAGCTAAAAATATAGAAATTATGTTTGAAATTAAATGAAATATTCTGTCATTAGTATTATTGTGGTAAACGTTAATACCTTTAGCACAGTTTGGAGAATCTGGAGATTTGGAGTTATCAGTAAATAAAAGAGAGGAGTTGAGCCATTTAGATGAAATAATGTCATTGAACATTTTATTGACAGAACGTGCCGGGGGATTGGAATGGCTTTTAAGGATGCCGATCCCTTCTAAAATTGTTGGGCATAGGGTGACGTGACCATTGATGTATAATGTTTAGATGAGACATGAAGCGAAAAAATAGGTTCCGCTTTTTTAACTTCTGAAACTCTTCCAACGCTCTAACTAAAACTACTGAATCAAGCCTGCGCGCACCGCTTTTCACGTTTTAATATTGGAACAAGTTTCGAAGAGATATTAGAACGCAGTAGCGCCCCCAGTTGCTCTATAGACGTGACTATTTTTTAATATACATTGGATACATTGGAGATCTGAGATAGACTGAATTGTACAGTTTGCAGGAATTGGTTTAGTTCGAGCGCTGATTTAATACATGCATGTGTTGAGTTGAAAATAACTGTATTTATTTTCAAATCTTTTTGCTGGTTTGCATTACAAATATTTACAAACAAGTATTACTTAAAATATGTTACCCCAAAAATGAGAATATCCGTTGAGACAATTATTTGCCATATCGACACTACAGTATATCATTCATGATATGGGTTGGTTTATTTTTATTTGACATAACGTTTGTAAATGATAATATCTGACGTGTACCCGGCGTTGCTCGGGGTTGTAAATGATTTGGAGTAAATTTTGAGGTTGTGAATTTTAGGATAAACATCGATTTTTCTCTGAAGTGAAAATTCTGTCAAAATCTGCTGCGTAACTTAGAAGAATTAAGCAAACAAACGGATATACTATTTCGAGATTTGAGAAGTTGTTGAGCGCTATTTGGGTAGAGTTTTGTAACTTGATTGCATTACTAATGGAACATAATTTTTCATACTATTCCTGTTCATGCTTGACTATTCCTCAGACAACATACTGAATTGATTGCAAACAATAATTATTATTAACAATTATTTTACCTTTAAATGAGTTACTAGTAAATTGAAGACTGGTATATTGAGCGTTCAATCGAAGCACTGTAATGTTTTCTTTGGGTTCAAGGTGTTTTTCATAAAAAAAAACTTTTTCCAGTTGAAAAACCTGTCATATGAAGTTTAGTGTTTGGTGTAAAATACAAAATACCCGAAATATATAGGTACCACCCACAGCAATACTATGTTCGTTTTGTTACATGGTACTCGTATCTACAATATGAATATTTTCTCAGTATCGTGCACTCATATCTCAATGTAAATATTATGTAAAATCCCATCAGAATGTTAATAATTAATAAACAATTTAAAATAAATAAAATCCAAATAAACGACGAACTAGTTCTGGGAAGTTAACATAAAAAAATATATTTTTCTCTTTGCGCTTTCTGTAGGTAGTTTGTATGTTTATTGAATATATCGAAAATAGCAAAAACACATTTTTGTATTATTTATATTTTGGTAACAACTTATAGATTGTTTTTCGAAATTTTTCGAAAAAAATAGGTCGTTACCTTGTTACCAAGTCACCTTGAGGCTGGTCAATACATTCTCATCTTGGCTGAAAATCGAATGAAATGTTTTTTGGTTTAATTATGGGTTATTCACCTTTTTCACGCCATACAACTTAAGTCACCTTGAGGCTGGTCAATACATTCTCATCTTGGCTGAAAATCGAATGAAATGTTTTTTGGTTTAATTATGGGTTATTCACCTTTTTCACGCCATACAACTTAAGTCACCTTGAGGCTGGTCAATACATTCTCATCTTGGCTGAAAATCGAATGAAATGTTTTTTGGTTTAATTATGGGTTATTCACCTTTTTCACGCCATACAACTTAAGTCACCTTGAGGCTGGTCAATACATTCTCATCTTGGCTGAAAATCGAATGAAATGTTTTTTGGTTTAATTATGGGTTATTCACCTTTTTCACGCCATACAACTTAAGTCACCTTGAGGCTGGTCAATACATTCTCATCTTGGCTGAAAATCGAATAAAATTTTTTTTGGTTTAATTATGGGTTATTCACCTTTTTCATGCCATACAACTTAAGTCACCTTGAGGCTGGTCAATACATTCTCATCTTGGCTGAAAATCGAATGAAATGTTTTTTTGGTTTAATTATGGGTTATTCACCTTTTTCACGCCATACAACTTAAGTCACCTTGAGGCTGGTCAATACATTCTCATCTTGGCTGAAAATCGAATGAAATGTTTTTTGGTTTAATTATGGGTTATTCACCTTTTTCACGCCATACAACTTAAGTCACCTTGAGGCTGGTCAATACATTCTCATCTTGGCTGAAAATCGAATGAAATGTTTTTTGGTTTAATTATGGGTTATTCACCTTTTTCACGCTATACAACTTAAACGGAATATCCAAAATAGTTGGAAAAAATTTAAACAAAGTCAGTTATTAAATTATTCTTGCCTATAAGAAAACGAACAACGTATGAACTCATCGGATTATTTGACTTAATTTGCACATAAGACCATGTTCATTGTTCAGCGTTCACGTCCCGTTAGAGTAGAATCCAGTACCTGTACCTGTATTATATTCCGATAATTATTATTATCATGTGAAAAGCGCACGTGCATTCCATACCACACAATTCTCATAATAACAATACAGCAATAATACCTCCAAACCACGGACTATGAACTAGTCGCCGTCGGGTGAACACGCGAACATCTCATGACAAGAATGTATACAGCACTAGCTGACGTGTACCCGGCGTTGCTGGGGGTTTTCCTTAGGAGATAGGCATAACATCCCGAACTTTTCTTGTAGACCTTTTAAAATTAAATTAAAATTCAATAATACATTATGTTGATGTATCTTATAAGGTTTAACCAGAGTTAGCGAAGTATGCGCCCGAAAAAAAAATTACTTGTTAAACACCAATTTTTTTCTACTTTCTATAAATATTATTTATAATGCATGCATGTTTTATGTTTATAAACCTTCTAATTAAGAAATTCTCTAAATAATTATGAAAACCCTATGAAAATTCGTTGCTTAGAGTTGTTTAGAGGAATTATACACAAACAGACAGACGAGGAAAGCGACTTTGTTTTATACCATTTGAAGATTAGTCAATAATATCATTTACATAAATAAGGGAATGATATTATCATGTTACATGTAGAATGTAGAATGTAGAATATACACCGTAGTTAGCTGAAATAAGCTTGCTATGCAAACATTACAAGTAAACTATTTCAGACGGCCTCCGTGGTCGAGGGGTAAGGCTCTCGACTAGCGAGCTAGAGGTCACGGGTTCTATTCCCGGCGTGCGCAAGTAAATTTTATTTCATTATTCTGTGTTATTTCACCATTTTTATAAGCAGGTACTTCCCCACATTCCTCTTGCCCATCTCCTTCCGATCCCTACTACCGTCAGCCTCATAATATACCCCAATTGGGGATACCACAGTCTCACTGGCTCCAGAAAGAGATTAATAAAAACATGAAGTTACAATTAAAATATTTTTTGGAAAACCTTTGAACATTTTTTTAGCGTTTTTCAGCTATTGAATTAACGGTAAGCACTAGATTTTATTTTTGTAGACCATGACTTAGTAAATTAGAGATCCCTCTAAAAACATTTGAAATTTTAGTAATACATTCATAAGAAATAATCGCCCTGATAGGAGCAAGGCTCAGATACCTAGGAAGGCACGTTGCGGAACCAGGAGATCCAATGATAACACAAGTCAACCTTACCTGGTACTTGTGATGATTTGAACAATCACATAAATAAACGAAATGAATGTACTCCAAAAAATTTTTGTTTGGGCTAACAGATAAGATTTATTGACAGGCGGGCTTGAAGAAACACATTCCCACGGGAAGGGAGAGAATGGGTAGGCAGTCGGGTTTTGAACTTGTGTACGTTGACAGCTCCGGGAAATCGATACAAATCAGAAGTGTTGTGTATTACAGTTAATTAGAGAATTCAGACGGTGTTAGAAAGCTTTCCTGAATATTGAATTAAAGTGAAAAAGTGATTGGACTCAGTGAGAATAATAATAATAATAATAATTGTATAATTTGTAGAGCGCCGTTTTGTGAAAAATCACCCCAGGGGCGCTAAGGGTTGTGCGATCGCGATTATAATATAAAATGTGTTAAATTAAACGTGTATACGGTTCCAACTAAATTACTCGTCTTAAAAACATGGAAATAATAACGATAATGATTGCGTTTAAAACAGAGTGAACGTATTTAAAGGCAGGAAGTGTTTGATTCAGGTGGTGTTCTAACACGTTGACCACATTGAGACCGTAAACCAGGGAACCCAAACAAATCATAAAAAACTCGGGTTCGAATCCTGACAGAGATTAGGTTAAATTAGGGAGGTACAATTTTATCTACAGAGTTATTTAATTACCCTTTAAAAGGTGTAGGGAGGGGAACAAAATTTAACAGATTGCAAGGGTTTCGCTAAAATGATGAAAGAAGCCGATAGGGAGGAGATCGAAAATTAAACTGATTTAGCTATATAGTGTAACCAGGTAAGTTTCACACTAGGATTTGGAGGTGACTAACAGGGTGAGTTTTTATATTATTTATTAAATTCCAGAGGACCCTTTTTAAAGGACGGGTACAACCAAAGTACAGGAACCGAGTTTACAACGCCTGCAACCCAAATAATGTTCTCATTAAAATGAATGTGCTAGGCGAGTTGTGAATCAGCTGTGAGTGGGAGACGGGCCAATGACCTTTTCATATATAGGACAAGACGCAGGTACAGTCAGTCAAAAGGGGAAGTTTTGCTAGCGTATGACCGCCCGAATTGAAAGCGATCGGATGCAACCAGACAGAACAAAATGAAAACTTTTCTTCTGTTATTTGACTTTCTAATTTAATACTTTTCATCTATTGTTTGACTTTCTAAGTTACGAATTGGGATGCACAAAAACAAATCTAGGATCAAAAGAGGGAGATGGTAATCTCCGAAATAAAACTACCATCCGAACAACTTCTCTCAACAGGTACCTTTCGAGAGGTAGGCAGCCTCTTTAAATTAAATGCAAAAATCAGACCAATTATCCGTTTATACCTACCTGAGAGGATAGGTATTCAATAGAAGTTACCCACACCTAATACACGAGGGTGCTAGTAACCTCATAAAATAAATACTGGAACCAAATATTAAAGTACAGACAGTCCTCATCCTAAATTTGGCATTTCGAGTAGACCTTACATATATCTCACATGATAATTGGCTGAATGGGTAGGCACACAACCTATCGTTAATAAGCAGGCTAAATGTCGACAAGATCGTCGTGTGTTATATATGTTATTGACCTAGAAAGGGATGTAAATCCCCGACGACGAGGGAGTTACAACGTTTTCTAGAGGTGGCACGTAACTTAGGACCTTACGTGTCACATTTTCGCGACTAGATTCGTGACAAGGGATGTCATGGTTTTCCCCTTCTACACTCAGTAAAGTAGTTTTTCCTGGAGGTGTATGAGATTGGGGCAATTCTGAAATTGGTGATGAGACCTGGTTTTCTTTATTCTGGCGTGACGGTTGCCGATTTGGAACAAGGGGAGACCCGGCCGGTTGCGATATCCAGACACGCAGATATCGATCGCCTTGCTCAAATTATCATCCATCGGTTTTGTTTGGTAAAGAGGAGGAGTCAATCTTAGCTTGATCAAATTCATTTTCTTTCCTCTCCTTCCCCTCCTAAAATATATACATGGATGGCGCCGACAACTAACACCATAAATTTATCGTATGTTTATCACACACATAAAATCTAACACTTTATTATTCTCACATAACCATATGACAGGTAGAATCACGTAGTTAGTTGGGGAGCAGGCGACTTAGAAGATAAGGTTTATGAAATGATTTTAAAACACAGCGGTAATGGATTCAACTCACTCTATCTCAAAAGAACCGAGGGATACCACACATACATAGATAACTAGGTTTCTAAACCGAGAAACAAAAAACCAACACAACGTTCGGTGAAGCCTTTTTATACTGAACCGTCACGTGAAATGAGTACGTTCAAGGTCGTACGTCACGTAGACAAACTAGGATGTACACACTTGAAGGGGTGTGTAATAAAGAGAGAGGCAAGGGCTTGAAAGACGGCAGGGAGAACCTTCCTACCCCGGATATATACATAACCAAAGCCTTATGGAAAAGTTACCTATGGGACTTAAAGAAATATTTATCGTAGAAAGAAGAGAAGGAAAAAGTTTGAAGTAGAAAGGGCGTATCATTACATACTGGGTTACTGTTTATGGAATGAGGTGAAATGGAAGATGGCACAGGGATGGGAGATGGCCTGAGTGCTCAAGGGGGCATGCTATCGTATCTATCTTAAATAATATAAAATAGTCTTATTGTTGATTGTTGGTAAAACTCACCTTGCTTCGTTGCTGTAGGTCAGGTGGCCGAAGGTGATGAGGTGAAGGCTCTCCCCTTTCCTTCTCACCCAGGATACCTCATATTAGGAATAACACAATAACATATTAATTAGAATATCGTAAAACTAAATGGAACATTTATTTTGTTGTAACGGGAATAATAATCAAATAACGGAATCAGAACTGGATCGAGCAATCAGTGATCGGGTGATAGAGTAGAGAAGAGAGATCGCTGTGTGCGCTGAAAGTACCCATAGTTCTCGAGACCCGAATATACATCATCCTATCTTTGGATTGTGAACTTTTATTTGACGTGTACATGATAGATCAATGATGGCCTGTTTTAGATTTCAGGTGTCTATCATCTCTATTTGTCTATTGCGAGAACGAGATTTCAGATACCCGGCCTGCAAAATTCATACATCTATGGTCATTCGCAACACCGGCATCCATCACAGGTGCTGACGATCGAATCGTTTTTGAAAAAGTAACCCGATCACTCATTGTTGGTTTGTGAGCGGGTAATAATGATTGAGTTGTTCACGATCGAACCAGGACTAAATGGAATTGTGGATTTCCAATGAATTTAGTACCGTCTTATCCCTGAGATCGTTGACCCTGCAATGCAGATGAACGTCCTGTCCCAGCTGTGCGGTGACTTGGGTCAGGTTGCCCGGGTCCTGGAAGAAGGGAAAAACCTCTTCGGTGGTGGTGGGGTACTCCTCGTCCTCTGGGCTGGTGAGGCTCTCGTCCCCTGCTGCCCTTCCGTATGGCGGGGCTAGGTGGGCGGGCACATGCAGCTGCAACTTGGACTGCGGCCAGGGAACCTTGGGAGTGGGGCGTTCCGACTTCATGGCTAAGGGATAGGAGTAATCTATTAGTATCATGAGAGCTATGACCCTGTAAAGCACCCTACCCCGTCTGCGCGGTGAATTATTCACAATTGTAACTTGGGACTTCGGGGTCACATATGATCCTAAACATAACTTTTCAGATCGTAAAGTGCAGTTATCATCATCGTATTAAAAACTTCTCGGGTTTGTGATAAGAACAAGTAAACAATATTCATTTTAGACAAGAACTACAATTTCACGTATTTATTTTTAAGTTAAGTAAATTATTTCATGAATCATTACTAAATCTATGCACAATATTACACATATATTTTTCTGTGCCTTTATCACTAGGGATATCGTACTGTATCGAGACAAATAAAAGTAAAAACACCTAACTTTTATTGCAAAAATTCGCTTCCATGCTATATCTGATTTGTTTCTGTTATCTATTTTCGATCAGAACCCGTGTGATCCAAATCGATACTCACCGACTAGATAACACGATGGAACTCTCAGCAGAAGCAATACGCCTACTCCCAGGAGGAGGTCCGCCCCTCTCCCGCCCATGCTGCTCCCGTCACACCGGCACCGTCTCAAGCCGCCCTGCCATCGTCTCCCACGATTCCTGAAAAAAAAAAGAAAATATGAAATCTAGAACATAAATCGAAAGACATCATAATTTAAGATAATGATATATTTTTTATAACATTTGAGAGAAAATAATTATTTCTCTAAATCTGTTGACGCAACTATAATATACCTGCCCCTGTTTGACAATATGGAGGCCCTACATTCAGTGACATTGCAACAATTTATTTATTTATTGCCAGTCTGTTCATAAAACTGGAGCAGTAAACATGTTCCTTTGATGCGTTTTAAATAATAAAACCTTTTACTTATTTACTGGATGCAAATGAATAGTTATACAATTATGTTATTTTCAATGCAATAATAAATATTATTAGATACACAGAATATAATAATTGGTATTATTAAGTACGTATACTGTAATATCGAATGCAATGCAATAATTCATATTATTAGGTTCACAGAATGTAATATCGAATTCCATTTTAATTAGTTCTACTCCGATCTCTACGATTCATATAATCACTAAATCATAATTTTTAATTTGTCTGTTGCATGTAAACCGATCAACCTTTGCTGCTATTTTATACTGAAACACACGTACAAATTACGTATTGTACAATAGAAAGTTAGCCAATATTTCGGAGGCTTTGAATATTATCCCCGCTCGTGGAATGTTTTATTGCGAATGGAGGAGCGGGCGGCCGTTAAACGCAGCCTTCGAATTCAATTGAACTATTTGTTATTTAGTACATACGTGTTGTATAATGGTGGCCTTCTATCTTCCATTCCCTTTTACCAGTGCTTAGCAGAGTCTATTAGAGATATTCTAGGAATCTCATTGTTTTGAATGCTCTGAATTGTTAATCCCAAGAAGTGTGACCTATACCAAATTAAAAGAAAACTTAATCCAATCTTACTTAATCCACCACTAAATAAAAATACAGTGTGTGGCAAGCCTACGCACGACGGAATTGAAACTTTTAGTATTCTTCTCTCTCTCTTTTTTCTGTCTATTGACATATTTATAAGTAGCAAATGATAAAAAAAAATTAAAAGTTATAAAAATATGGGATTCGAACCCGGGTCTTGCATAACGAGTGTCGAACGCTCTGCCTCTAAACCGCGAGGAGAGATATTTCACGCGATGGGGCGTTATTGGAATTGATTAGTAATTTTAATGATTCAAAATAAAAATAATTAATCAAAATACCGAACGACTCTACCGGTTGGATTTGTAAGCTATATTTGGATAAGAATATCATATAGGTACCGTAAAGTAAAGTAAAGGTAAATTAACAAATTTATTTAATTTTTTACTACATTATTACAAATAGTTGATAAAAAAAATTAAAATTTATAAAAAATATGGGATTCGAACCCGGGTCCTGCATAACGAGTGTCGAACGCTCTGCCTCTAGACCGCGGTTATTACGTATTAAACCAAAATATCATATACTCAAAATATCTAAAAGTCGCAGCACGAGAGCATTAATTTTATCACTTTTCCTCGTATTAAAAAAATCAAAAAAAGAAAAAAAAAATTGTTTAAGCGGGGATCGAACCTCGGTTCTTCACGACGAGAGTCTTGCGCTCTGCCTCTAGACCACGAAGCTGAGTTTGGAGGGTGACCTAAACTATTTATATAATATTGGCTAGGCTCCTATAGCGAAATGATCACGCTTCTTCATGACGGTCATGAGTTGGTTTTACTCCGGTCATCGAATTTGCATAACGCGCGTAAAGAAGTTTCACTTCAAAAACTACTAGAAGTGGAATCCATTCCCACTCGAGCTATGTAGTATTTATAAATTTAATGCCTTGAGCGATGAAGATTTCCGGGAATTATCTGTATATTTATTATTATTTTATTTTGTGTTCTTTTACTTCATATATATTTTCTTACAATCTTTATTTTTACTTTGTTTTATTTTTAATACCTCTTGCACAATCTTTTAGACTAACTTTAATTATAATCCTACCGTTTTTCTTTATATGCGTACTCTTATTTTTAGGTACGAAAATATAATGTATACACTTAAATTACTCACGCACAGGCTGCGTCTTAGTGGGTTCCTTTTCTTATTATTATAAAACTGTAATGTCAAATGAATAAATTGGGAAAAAATAAAGGAAATAAAAAAAAAAATTCGGCTTAGGATTCGCCAGCGCTGAATTAAAAAAAATCATGCCTCCGAATACGGAAACATTTATATAAATTTAGACAACCATTGCTTAAGACCTAAAGCAACGAGACCTATATATTATGGATAGCTGTCATTCGACTGGATACCAATGAAAGAAAACTAACATTAACTAACATCTTCATTTTACACAAAACTTTTTGCCTGCTACACTTATACTACAGATAGGCCAATGAAATTGATAAGATTTTCAAGAAAGAAATTAAATATTTGAAAATTGCAATAATTCTTAGTAGACTATCCAACGTTGGACGCAAGTGCAATAAAACAGTGTTTAATATACGTAGGATTTAGAATAAGTCGATCGACATATATAGCATCAGGGATTCTTACCCTGAGCATTACTTCGGACTATCTCTTATAAAGGGATGATGTCGATTCTCGATCAGAACGAGACAGGAAGTTCAGTAAAGACAAAGAAGTCAGGTGTCAACGTTATATTGTAGCAAAGGGTAACTTTACAACATGCAAACGATCATCATATGGAACACATTTTTATACACACGGGGAATGGAAAACATTACGGGTACAAAATATGATCCTAACTAAGTTCAAGCTCTCTCTCTCTGAATTTAAGCCATGAAATTGGCACCGAGTTTAAGAAAGCACATGAATAGGGGGTAAAGTGGACAAGTTTATATAGTTCTTCAATCGGTGAGCGAAATGTGGGCGGCCATTGTCAAACATGAGCGAACAGGTTAGTTTCGCCGAATGGTCCAGCCAGGATTTTATACTGGATTTTATACAGGATACAAGGATTTTATACAGGATTGTCGAAAGGTAATGTTTTTAGGGAGATTATCCAGACGTTAGTCATGATATTCTTTTGTATTCGAATTCAGCTTCCGTAATCACCCCGCTACGTAACAAAATGTTGATCAATTTCACAAAAAAGGAACAATTGAGCTTTTTTCGGGTATACAGACATTTCTTACATACATTATTTTACAATATTTCATATTCTAATTCAGTAATGTTGGCCTCACTGGGTACTCACTGGTACATCGGCGTGTACCAACATTTCAAATGATTTATTAATATAAGTAGTGTTATTCATAAGATTCGTTGAATGAGACAAGAGTGGAGCGAAATCCGTGCTGATTCTCGGTTTTCGAAGTAGTGCATGTTCTGTTTATTTTGGAATAAATGGCGGTTTTTTTTTAATTTTTCAGGTGCTGATAAGAAATCCACAAGTCTACATAATATTAACAATTACAACTATAAATATCGTTAGTACATCGCGACCACCCTCACACCCTATATAAGCTTGTCCACACGCATAAATGTAGGTACCTACTATCAGCGACCGCGGAAGTGGGGGGCAGAGGGGGCCAAATGCCCCCCTAAAATCAAATGGGGGGGGGGGCGCGCCCCCTCCATTTTTACTACCTGGGTAAAGAAGGATTATCTGTGCTGGTGAAGATTATCTGTATCCGTCACAGTGCTCTTCTTCATAAATGAAAAAGTGTTTGTTGTATACAAGAAAAATTGTCAAGAGATAGCATTAGAGCTTTGATTATTTAAATAATCAAAGCATTCGAGGACTTTTTTTATATTGAGGCGAAAGAAGACAACTGCTACAATAATATTGCTACTGCAATATACTGCTACCGGGGCGCAACAATCTGCGCGGTCATTGTGGAATGCGTACAACTCGATGGGTGAACACGATTTCAATCGCATATGGACAGATACGGAAAAGGCTAATGCCGATCAAAATATGGAACTCACTATGCCTACTATGCCCCGTGCTCGAGCCCCTTCAAAACGATTCAGTGGCAGAGCTCCAGCTGTGCAGTTGTCGCCTAGGGAAAGTCTCCGCCAAAAATTTATATCAGTGTTAGTCTGGTCTAAAAACGAGTTGGAAAGAAGGTTTGAACAGCCTGGAATGAATCGCCTCGCCCAGCTCGAATCTGTTCTACTTAACCGTTCAAAGGAATTATCAGCAAGCGACATCCAGGCCGAATTAGGCGTTCACGCAACTAGTTTTGATATTGACTCACTAGCACTGCAAATGAAGATAGCTAAGAAAGAAATACCTCACGTGAAGACTGTCCGAGAGTACGCAAGAGAAGTGGCTAATCTACCTAAAGTTTCAAGAGCAATGATTAATGAAGTAGAAAAGTTAGTAGTCTTGCTCCTCACCGTGCCAGCTACGTCTACGTCGTGTGAAAGGTCTCTGAGTGCCCTCCGACGCATCGGAACATTCCTCCGACTACCAGCAACTGAAGCAGAGAAGACTTACTTATCTAGCAATACTGCACGTGCATAAGGCGGAAACATTTACTTTAGATTTAAATGAAATTCTTAGGGAATTTGCTTCAAAGACAAAAAAGTTTTTTATTCACTGAACCTGTTATTTGTTTGACCTAGTCATCTTAGTTGATTGACTGGAGAGGAGACTGAAGGAAGAGGGTGACTAAACAAGTTTGCCCCCCCCGTCATAGAGTACTTCCGCGGTCCCTGCCTACTATACTATAGCTCTATATATGTCAACATGTCAAATATGTCGTGGCAAAAATTTGGCGCGGATACCAACATGCAAAGAATGTAATTCATATTTTTATTATTCTTCGTCCATACTTGATAAACAAATATCGACAGCTATGAAAGTTAATCCGATCGATGTTGCTTTTAAACATGTGGTCTTTGGTAATATTTCCTAGTGTATGGAGTAGTTATGATAGTGGTTTCCCCAAATGAAAATTGACTGCGGATGATCGTTAAAGTTCGCTCAGCAATTTCCGAGTCACGCGAAGAGTGTTCGGGAATGAACTTTTTATGTGCAGTACATGGCTTAAATAAGCCTTTGTTATAGCCTGGTTGGATTCTATGCAGTACATTTCGATTACAGCTTATGCTGAAGAATGAATTAATTCAACTGCTTTTTTATATTTTTAATTTATTTGGCTTTACGCACTAACTAGTGTGCTATATGAATATTATACACAAAGTTTCCAAAGCATGAAACTGAATATGAAACAATATTAGTAAACTATGTAAACTAATATATAAACAACTAGGACAATAGTACATATAAGACAAATCACTAAAACTACTTTACCAACGCAACTATAATTTGTAGGATTCAACAGTGCTGGTATAGATTAAGCTTAATTCTATAAATGGAGTCAGTGAATATGTCAATAGTACCCCCAAACGTGTTGTCCAGATCATGCATCCTGTATGTATTACAGAATAATGTTTTATTTAGTCGTCACTTACCTAGTTGAAAAAATTGACAACATTAATGTATTCAATTGTAATTTTATTTATTTATCAACGCCCTACTGGGCTTTTACATAAAGATCACAACAAAAATTTAAAACCACAGTATAACACAAATAAAAAATACAGTAAACTTAAGTTAAGTTATTATCACAATTAACTTTAAAAGAAACTCTTTTAATTTATATACGTGTAATACATAATAAAAATAAATTATAAAAGATATTATGTGTATTTAAATAAGCATATTGTGCTTAAATTATGATTACCTACTCGTTATGTACATGATCCGAAAATTGCTGAACTGATTTGGATTTGTACGGGTCTAGAATTGTAACAAAAATATCAGCGACATCCATAAACTCGTTGCCCAGCCTATGCACCCTCTCGACAACTGAATTGAATACAAAGTTATTGTTGTGAAATAAAATATTCCATCTAGTATGTTTGGGAGGTTCATGTAGTGACAGCAAACTTATAATGTCAGGTCTGTCAAACATAGAATAAATAATTTTATAAAATAAAAAAAAGATGTAATATTTTTCGCCTTACGTATAATTTAGATAAATTTAGTTAATTTAGATAATTTTAAGTTATATGCGTATGGTGTGAGTCCAAATGCAGCAAAGCAGGAAAGTAGATTTGTAAGATGAAGGTTGAGAAGTTCTGTGTTAATCCATTTAGAGTTGAAGGTACCTATTGGCGGTAGTAGGTACCTAGGTGAGAAAATAATGTTCTATTGCAAAATGACATTGTCCAAGTTACAAAATCTGAATAATTATGAATAGGTCATGGCCCTGTATCTACAATTGTACAGTCACAGACAATATAAATTACGTGATTCTACTGAACAAAAAAAAAAAAAAATTTCTGATTTCTTTCGACTTTAAACAAATATATTCTAAATCATGACAAAAAAACAACTGCTTTCGGTGTTCAATTCAAGCCTTTCTAACATCGACCAAGGTTGTTATAATAATATAATGTCGATGGTTGCTAGGCAGAATGTTACAATTTGTAGCACTTTCCTACAAATTCTAATATTAAGATATCAAAGAATACTCGATCTATAATGGTTATTGGTTAAAATTAATTTATCATCACTAGGAAAACTTCACGTGCGATTTCTCAGTATTCATCCAATGGAAAGGTTTCTAAACCTTATTTTATGTCTTTATCTGCTAACTTCCGTTCCGAGTTCTTCAGTTTGCTGTGTCCAGTTGTGTCATTGGAACTATCATCTGTCTCAATACCGAGTAAATTAATCGACTCTATTGTTGTTACCGGACATGATAGTCGGTGGTCATACTACATAATCATATATCGTGGTAATATAAATGGAGTTATAGGAAAACCCTAAATGGGAGAGTTTGTTAGATTTCAATAATAAAGTTTCAACTGCCCAGAGCCAAGTGATCTGTAGCATTCCCAAAACGGGGTATATTATTATGCTAAACGATGTTAAGAGAGGGAGGAAATGGAAAAGAAAGTGTTCTTAAAACTTCGCCCCGGTGTTCAGAGTCAAAGTTCAGGCCACTGTTTTCATTACCAATATAACTAACTAACTAACCATTACGCCGTTTCCCCGCAGGAGTAGGCAGAGAGGACAGAGAGAGGAGTGATCTCATTTCTACAGCATTCAATCTACTTTCATCCTATCTTTGCCAGTTCCATGCCTCACTCCCATACATCAGGGTCGATACCGGCACTCCATTGTGGACTGCTAACTTCGCTTCTTTGAACATTTTTTTGTTAGTGCCAACTGCTTCTTTCAATATCTCTGTCAACCTTCCCATCTATCGTAACGTACTTCCTAAATACACAAACTCATCCACCTGCTCCAAATATTCCTCATTCACAACTATATACACACTGTTTTCGTACTCTCTTTTTCAAACACCATTACTTTAGACTAATTACTTACATTCATCATTAACTCATTCTTCATGCATATTTCGTACATCCTAGACACGAGAGACTGTAGATCATCCATACTATTAGCAATCAACACCGCATCATCAGCATACAACAGGCAACATACTTTCAGATTACTCAAATTCGCACCCCATCACACCTCTTTCAATTCTTGCATACATTTATCCATGTATAGATTGAATAACCATGGTGACATTACGCAGCCTTGTTTAACACCTTTTGTGATATCAAACCACCCCGTAAAACCACATTTCACCCTAACATATGCAACGCTTCCCCCATTTACTCTGGGAGGCCCAAATCAACTCCATAACAAAAAGACTCCTTAAGTTATGTCATATTTTTTATTCCCGTTGATCAATTCTTGATATAAAAACACTCAAAAGTGTTTATTTTGCTCTATTCCAATCTATAGCTACGTACGGCATTATAGGATGGGGAGGTTGTGCTGCATCCATTCTCTACCCTCTAGTGACTGTTCAAAAACTTTTGTTAAGGATCATCTTCAAATTTTCCCGTTCTTACCCATCAGAGCCACTCTTCAAGAAACTAGTAGTCCTGGACATTCGCCAACTATATATTAAGATAGTTCTCATCCATATCTGAAAAAATGGTTTGATAAATTCTACTCAAAAAGATATACATACACGCTACTCAACGCATGTAAAATGCACTTAAACCACTTTCTCACAAACACAATACACACACATTGCACAAAAAATATACAATGCTCTAAATAACGACATCAAAGATCCAGTACACGCACTCACTTTGCAACCGGTGTCCAAAAATGGATATCCGGAAAGGGTCGAAATTTCTTTAAAGAATTTCTTTGAGGTATTTCTTTAAAAAAATTCTTTAAAGAACGTAGGTTATACCACCAATAAAAGTTTTTGTTTGTAAAGAACTATATATAATTACTATAATATTAATGGCCGAAAGTTAAAAAACTTTTTACATAAATTAATTAAAACTGTTTGGCACCACTGTACGGCATACAAGTTCCATGTACCTACTGTGCTACCTTTATGTTAATGTATAGAAAATCGACCACCATAACACGGGCATGTGCCTAGTATGGTGGTCGAAAAATCCTCAATGCATGTAACAAATAATGTCAATGAATAAACAAAAAAAAAAAAAATATATATATATATATATATATGGAGACGCAATTGCCTAATTCAGATTCGTATTCACTCCATACACCTTCCATAGCTTTTCCTGTCGACTCAGTCGTATGTTTTTTGTAGATCTACAAAGGCACAGAAAAGTTTCTGGTTTTTTGCCAGAAACTTCTCAGTGAGCATACACAATGAGAAGATCTGTTCCATGCACCCCCTTCCACTCATAAAAGCACCTTGCACATCCCATATCTTATCCTTTGTTTCCTTTCTTACCCTTTCATTTCAAATTCTACCATACAGCTTGCCAACTGAATTTAGCAGGCTAATAGCCCTATGATTCCCGCATTCCATACGTGACCTTTGTATAATGGCATGGTCATAGCCCTTCTCCAATCTAAAGGCGTGTAACCCTCCTTTAAACATTGGTTAAAAACATTATTTACCAATATTATTTGTAAAATAACCGTGCCTTTATCCTTTGTGAACAACCCAGGGATCAAATTTGTTTTCAATTAATATTTTTCTGACATCTTTAAAACACTTGCGAAGTCTAAATATTTTACCAATAAGAAAAAATCTTTGATGAGCATAATACTGATAACTACGTTTTCAGATAAATATCATAAGATTTCTCAGCAAAAAAAGGCCCAAAGTTAGGTGGCATGTGCTGCTTGAATAGGGTTTAGAAGCCGGTGTACCGGACAGCAGGTGGATGTACCTAAATAATAATTGAAATAATGAAGGAAATTAATATTTTCTGTTATCACACATTTTACGACGCCGAATCCTTTATGAGGTTTATCACCGGACACGTATCATGTGTCAAATGATTTGTTAGAATGAAATGTTCTTTAATGCTTTCATGCTTCAAGTTTAGAGATAAGAATAATTGCTGCACATTAACACGTATAAAAACTGTAACTTTAAGTCAATAATTATGCAAACAACTGGCCCAATTAGTCAGTTGTCCGACGACATTCGCGAACTTGTATTTCAATTGCAAATCCTTCCCTAAGGTACCCCCGAGAGGAAACCGGACTTTTACAGTCAATGTCACTGGCGTAGGTGTCCAGTAAAGCCGGCCAAGCCTACTTTTATCATCACATCCCTTACTTACACTGTGAACCGTACTAGAAGTAGCACGTCGCTACATGTTTATATATGACGAATTTATGTACTGTAGTGTAAAATAATGTATTGGTATTAAATCATCACATTTTATGGTTTAGAATCAATTTTCATTGGGATCCTGAAGGCGCAACTTTCTGTGAGATGAGTTTTTTTAATAACATAATCCCTTTGTACCTGCGATAAAGTCAAGTGGCCACTGTGCGGGCAAGGAACTGGGAGGATACAAGCGTTATAATTAATTCAAGTTCTGTACGCTCCGATAATTCGACGTGAATAGAAAGGATTATATTATGAGCTCTTGCGGATATCCATCATTTATTATAAGGAGGTTTATAGAATTCACAATGCCTTTACAAAACCTGAAGAGATTATTGGGATTTTACTGTAATAAACATTTAAAAAAAATTGTGATGAAAAATTTCAGTGAAAATTATAATGATTTTAAAAATGTTTCATACAGAAAACGTCAAACAGAACATATTATAAGTTTTACGGTTAAAGTTAAAACGTCAAACAGAACATATTATAAGTTTTACGGTTAAGGTTAAAAAGTTACAGTTTTTATACGTGTTAATGAAAAACCATTCAAAAATTATCAGATTCAAACGTTCTAATTTAGATCCGACAACATTCATTCCGATCGGGTCAGCTGACCCTGATTCAATTGGCGCCTCTAAATACTTAAATTGATACCGTTTTACGACTCCAGAAATATTCATTTATAAACAGTTTATTTTTCTAAAGGTGATTTCAACAGGTTTTTGAAACCTTTTGAAAGACCGAAGATTTGTAAAGAAAAGTATTTTGTGAAATTAAAAATAGATCAGCCAAAAGGATGAGAGCTTCCATCTTTAAATGGTGCAAGAGAAGAGTAAATTTAATATACAAATCGGGTTTTCCCTTTCCCTTAAATAATAAGTCCGGAACTCCTATTGAAAAGTGTATAAGGTTTAATCCAACTGTGTAGTAATTAATTCTATTAAATTCTAAATCTCGTTCTCATGATATTTAAAAAAACATATTTCTCCAACCAATCAAACTACTCAATGAGTCCATCAACCCGCCAAGACAAAATGTAGTCAATCCTCATTAAGAAATATGCATTTTAAATGCTATCACCCATTTTTCTCTCTCGCGGAAAATTAGTTCGTTTTAATAAGGAAGTGAATAATGTTAAAATAATGTCTCTGTATTGGCGACTAAATTTGATGAACTCAGCTTTTAGAAAAATAATTGCCGTTTTATTGGTAAGGGGGTTAATAAATACACGATGGATTCTCACTGAATGGAGGGTCTTTTAGGGAATGGAAAGGAACGAAGTTCTGGGAATCAAAAAGGTATGAGTGTATTAGTGGATAGGAATTAGTAAGGTTGGCGGGTCAAGAGAGTCCGGTTGGAGAGGTCGAAGGGTCTCTCTTAACCTACCAGAGGTGTTGGTTATCCAATTAATGGTTCTGGCGGTACTTAAACCCGCCATCACCCAAATTCATCGAAAAAATATAATAAAATATGAAAATGCGTACTTACATAAGAATCTAATCTAAATGGTATAAAATAAAGTAGCATGCCTAGGTCTGCCTGTTTGTGCGCTTAGTTCTTCTAAATTACGCAATAGATTTTGATATAATTTTAAATAGCATTTTGAAATTTTCTTCTGGAAGGTCTATATATATAAACCACGTATAATATTTATATATATATATATAAAAAGTAGACAAAAGTCGATGTTTTGTAATCAAGTCGTAATAAATTATGATTATTATTACATTGCTAACGCTGGCTAAACCTTATGAGATAAATCAAAATAATGTACTACAAAATTTTATATCTTAAAAATTCCTACAGAATCTGTCTATCTCCTAAAGAAAACAATCAGTAATCATTTTCATCTTTAACATATATGATGGGTTATTTGCGAAGCTTTTTTGAGAATTGCTATTTTATCAATCTTTATCCAATTGAATATTTTAGTTACGCTGGTCATTTAATTTAGATCAAAATTGCCCTATGCAGCAGATCATTAAAATGAATATCATAGATTTAAATTTACGCGCAATAAAAGAAAGACTTAAAAAGCTTCTTTAACCGATATACTTTTGATCCTTATCCGATTACTTATATTACTTACATATGTCTTTAAAAATTGTTTTAATATCTTAGAAGATATCGCAACATAATGGTCGGACGCACGTACAAACGCCGGCGCCAGTATTTCAATAGGTATAATGTCTATTGTCTGTGAATATTGCTCTGCTCTGAAATGGAAGAATGAATCTAAAGGTATGTGTTGCTTACTGTGAAAATTCCCACTACAGGAAATTCTTCCTCCAACCGAACCACTACACTCTCTTCGATAATCGTAAATCTACGCAATATACGCCGATGTGACAACGCATTTCAAATGACTTCGAATGTTTTATGCCTACATTAAAAACTCAATTAGGTACTTCAGATCCAAAAACACAAGCATCAACGCGGTGTAACAGTGTCACACAATCAGTTGATGGTGGTTTGGTAAGATCCCTACAAGTTGTTACATTCCCAAAACACTTACCATACAATCTTTAAAAGCTGATATTGAAAGCGTTCTTCCAGGCATATCCGACTTCAATGTCGCTATGTATAATGCAAATACGGTGCCTGTTGGAGAACACAGCGGCCGTGCAATGCCCCATCACGAGTGAATTAGCAGCTGGTCAACAATTTAATAAAAGAGAAATCGTGTTGCGCACCCGTTACGATAATTTCCAAAAAATCATATGACAGCTTACAGTATCCTTTAATTCCGTGTCAGGGAGAAGACGGATACGCCATTAATGTTTCTCAAGTGTATCAGATTAGTGGAGCACCTCTACGTAAAACGGCCTCATGTATGAACTACTACTATTGCTTCCGTATAATGACGAGACAACAATTTTAGTCCTTGACTTAGATATGATAAATAAAATAATGAACCAATTCTAGGGGGGTGATTCTACATGATTTTAGAATTAAAAAAGATCAATAACTTTTTCAAAATTCTAATGTTTTAAGGTAGTTTTTAGATTAAATATGTATGGAAAAATAATTTATGTTATATGTAAAAATATTTTGGTATTGGAAAATAATCTTTAAAGAAACACCTATTAAATAAATTTTTAATGGATAACCAACACCTCTGCGAAGTGGTCGCTATATTTGGTAATTTAGCAGGGGAGCTCGGGTTCATCGCGTGAGGTGTGTTCAGGATGCGCATTCAAGATAAAACTGTGATATTTACAGCTAATATAACCTAATATAGTCGCTTTATCGGTAAGCTGTACAAAACATGTTTGTTTACAATAAAATATTTAAAAAAAACGCATTACGAACAGTAAAAGGATTTTTAAAATTTTTACTTTTTTTAAATTTTTTTATATTAACTCCACACAGGAGGCCCTGAAGAAAATAATTTCCCTCAGAGCCTATGTCATCTTTGGGGATGCTGTGTGGAGGGTCTTTTTGTGGAGAGGAAGGAGTGAACATGGGTCTTGAAGAGTCCCATGTTGTAGGAGGGAGGAAACACAGAGGCCGGCAGTTCGTTCCACAGCCGAGCTGTTGAACTTAAGAACGAATCGTAGAAGCGTCCCGTTCTCATGTGACAAGTGTCAATTGTGTACAAATGTTGGGCACGCGTTTGGCGTGTATCCAGACTACGCACCGGTGCCGAAGGGATCAATGACGCTAGTTCCTCAGAGCATCTTCCATTGTAATACCGATAGAACAAGGACAGCATACCTACCTGACGCCTGTGCTCTAAAGATTGCAGTCCGTTTGTTAAGATTGGGGAATCTATCAAACGGACCGCCCGTTTTTGCACAGAGTCAAGGGTTTTTTTCAGGTATTTAGGGGCTCCGGACCAGAGATGGCTGCCAAATTCGACAGTAGGGCGCACTTGAGATTTGTACAGGGTCAGCAGTTGTGTATTATTAAAGTATCTGCGGGCCCTGTACAGTACGCCCAGCTTCTGAGAGGCCAACTTTACTCTGGCTTCGATGGAGCCCCCGTACCTGAGCTGGTCACTTATAGTTATACCAAGCATATCAATGGAAGGCCTGTTCGGAAGATTGCTTCCGTTGAAGGAGACTAGATTATCATTTGGATCCCTTTTAGACGTAATCAGACAGGATTAAACGTACTTTTTGGAATTAAACTGTCAATTTCAAAGCACCAAAAAATGGATCGGATAGTTCTTGTATCTAAATAGCTCGGACACTTATGACGCCACATTGGTACATGGCACCCGTGCGAAACCGGCGCGGGTTGCTAGTAATACAATGTTCATGTATCTAAATAGCTCGGACACTTATGACGCCACATTAGTACATGGCACCCGTGCGAAACCGGGGCGAGTTGCTAGTAATATAATGTATGTAGAATGGTATTTGGATCGCTTCTCGTATTTCATCCCAAATGATCGTGTTGAATATTACGTATAATAAATAAAACTTCTTCACATAAAATAAAACCAGACAACACATGTATTCTGCATAGCTTCGCAGAAAATCCCCGTCGTTTGCTCTTTATTAGGGCAATAACATATTTAAGAATCAAACATTATAATATATTTACGATTATTACTGTCGGAGAATCTGCTGTCTTTCCTGAATTAATTTTATAATAAATAATACATATTATTACATAAGTATTATTCAGTCATCTCCGCGTGCAGATGATGACAAATTTTCATCGTATATTACATTACTATGGTATTCGTCGGTAACTGAGGCATTTTAAGGGAAGTTTCATTACACTTTCATGGAAAAATCTCTTTTTTGACACCATGTATCATGGTGTTTTCCATCGTGTTTAAGATTAGACGAAAATAGTACATTATTGTGAAAAATTAAACTATCGAAAAATTATTTCATAATTTTAATAATAATAAATTCTTATGCACCGGGAATAAACCGGGGAAAATCAATAAGACCATTGGAAGTGCCATTTCAGTAAAACCAAACATTCTTTGGGCATTAACAGTTGCGATAAAAAACCAGAATAACCATATTTGTGTAGGTGGCGAGACAGATTCCATAAATCATCACTGATGATTCTCTCTGACGGGCGAGGGAACAAGACGCCCACAAATGACAAAATGATGAAAATGTATCGATTGGGGTTGTAATTGATGTTTCAAAGGCTCCATTTTCCTCGTGGGAGTCCTGGGACTTGTTGATATATCTCCTGACGCGTATCGGGGAGTCGCGCAATATCCTATTCCTTTCATTTCCTTTTTCGTTCTTCTCGAAACCTTTTGTTGGGCAACTTTACGTTGAGCCTCAAATATTACAAATATCTCCCCTTCAGCTTTAGTGGCCGTTATGGCTGCAAGATTCAGAGTAACAATGAATATTTACAACAATAAATACAAAAATAACTTTTTTGAAAACACAAACCTAAGAGTTTTTACGAAGTTTTTAAAATATCGTTTACTTAAACTGGCTAACAGAGTACCAAGCCAATTAAGCGCCAAACTCTTCAAAAAGTAAATAAGTATTGTTTGTTGATTATAAAAGTTTGATACGCCTTAAACGCTGAAACAGATGTCGAAATTAAAAACTAAAATATTCGCAGAATTAATAATAACTTTACTAAATTTAATATCATTGACCTCTAGGCCTATAATTTCCCTTCGTGAAAAATATTCCTCAGGTCCTCTTATTTAGATTAAATGTGTAAAAAACAGAGATGAATATTATCTTAATGTATTTTCTGTTCAAAACAGAAAATACAGTTTCTGTAACAAAAAACTTGTACTCGGTTGTGTTTACATTCCTCCATCCTCGTCGATAGAAGTCTATAAGTCACATACTGTTTTAACTGAACATGTTTCTAGAAACGCTGATTCCTTATTTATTTGTGGCGATTATAATTTACCTAAAATATTGTGGCTGAACGACAATCAAGGTGTCAAAACTCCTACTAAAAATCTTTCCCCACAAGCTACTGAAATTGTAAATTTTTTTGCCTACTTGAATCTGTTTCAAGTAAATCCAGTCACTAACTATCTAGGTTCTTGCCTAGATTTAATTTTTTCTAGCATACCAAATATCATAGTAAGTGAAGCTGATGTCTCTTTGCGCCCTTGAGGTGTTTTTGCACAAAAACGGCGCTATAAAAGTCATCCAGGTATTATTATTATTACCTATAGATAAATATCATCCACCACTCTCTATTAACATCACTAATTTCTTCCAATTAGATTCTCTGAAACCAAGTGCCTCTTATCACTACAAATATCTTAATGGTGACTACTCTAATATGAACAAATTTCTTTCCCAGATTAATTGGTCAGTACTATTTTTAAAATCTGATATTAATGACACTGTATTTAAATTTAATGAATGCGTCTCACGCGCTATAGATTTGTTTGTTCCTAAGGGATGTTACTATCAACCCAAGTTTCCAAATTGGTTTAGCTCAAAACTCAAACAGTTAATAATTGAAAAAAAGAAAACTCATAAGCTATTTAAAGACACTGGCAACTTAAACTTGTATCGAAAATTTTCTCATTTAAGGGAACTGTCCAAAATCGAATCAGCCAAATGCTATAAATCTTATGTAGAAGTTACTGAGTCAAAATTAATGCAAAACCCTAAACAATTTTGGCAATTTGTTGCGCAAAAGCGTACTGATAATGATCTTCCTTCTAGTATGCACTATAATGAAACTCATGCTACTAACGGTCTTGACATCGCCAACCTTTTTGCTAAACACTTCTCCTCTGTATATTCTGGTGCCTCATGCAACATCCCTCCACTCAACTATGACTACAACATTGACTTGAATGATTGCCAAATCTCACTTGTAGAGGTATACCAATCTTTAAGTAAACTTTCTAACAAAAAAAGTACCGGACCTGATGGCATTCCAGAAATCTTGCTAAAAGAATGTAAATATTCATTATCTATCCCAATTTGTATGTTGTACAACTTATCACTCTCATCTGGAACATTTGCTGATTCATGGAAAATTTCATATATTCGACCCATTTTTAAATCCGGGAACAAGTCAAACATTGAAAATTACAGACCAATATCAATTATATCTTGTATTCCAAAAATATTTGAGTCGATAATTACAAAGATAATCACTCCTATATTCAAAAATGTTCTGATTGATGAACAGCATGGATTTAGATCGGCGAAATCTACAACAACTAATTTATTGTCCTTTACAAATACCATTGTTAAAGCCTTGGAAGACAACACTCAGGTTGACGTACTCTATACTGATTTCTCCAAAGCCTTTGATAAAGTAAATCACTCGATTCTCATGGCCAAACTTTATGCTATAGGCATTAGAAACCCGTTGTTATCATTCCTTCGCTCTTACTTGAGCGATAGAAAACAAAGGGTTAAAATAAACAACTTTGAATCCTTTAACATTGACGTAACGTCCGGCGTTCCCCAAGGAGCTCATTTGGCCCCGCTTCTCTTCAACCTTTTTATTAACGATATCACCAAAGTTTTTTTCTCATACAAATAAGATGATAATAAGATTCTTCAGATAATTAAATCCTACCTTGACTGCTTACATTTTCAACGTGATATTGACTCGTTTAATAATTGGTGCAAAATAAACTGCATGGAACTTAATGTTGATAAATGTAAAATTTTGTCCTTTTATAGAATCAAAAAACCTATTCAGTTTGATTATAAATTAAACAATGTTTGTTTATCTACTGTAACATCTATCAAGGATCTTGGGGTCACTCTAGACTGCAAACTTTCTTTCCGTGAGCACATTAACAACATTGTTAACAAATCACTTAAACTACTCGGCTTCGTTCATAGAATAACCTCTGACTTTAAACATATAAGTACCCTTAAAACTCTTTACTGCTCGTTAGTTCGCCCTCACCTTGAATACGCTAGTGTTATTTGGTCTCCTTTCTATGCTGTCCACATTTGTCACATAGAATCCGTACAACATCGCTTCCTACGAGGAATCGCTTGGAGGTTGGGTCTTGAAAGAGGAGAGTACTCATATGATGAAGTTGAACAAACTTTAAACATTTCTTCTTTGGAGAAACGTAGAAGGGACACTGATCTGATTTGCATATTTAAGATTATCAATGGTATTACAGACTCACCTGCTTTGTTGCAACTTATCCAATTCAACATCCCTTCCCGTAGACTCCGAAATAATGAATTGCTGTTCGTCAATCAACATTCTACCAATTATGGATACCATTCTCCTTTGTCCAGAATGTCGAGACTTGTCAACTCACTGTCAAGTCAAAGCATTGAATTTTGTGGTATATGCCTAAATGACTTTCGACAGTCAATACGCAATGTCTAATTTCTAATGCCCTTTGAACCATCTTCATGCTTTGACTTATTATTATCTCCCATTCTTACTTTTATATTATTATTGTCATTATTATTGTCTTCGCTCCTCATTTATATATGCTCTCCTTTCACTGTCATCTCTGTTTATAAAACTTATTCGTGTAATTAATATGTTGTTAATGGACTATTTGTCCGTAAATAAATAAATAAATAAATAAAACAAAAAAAATGTAAGCAAGCTCAAAGCTCAAAGAAAACTCAATATCAAAAATTCACGAACGTAATAGGAATAAGCAATGGCAACCCAACCAAGAATTAATTTTCTTTTCTATCCGTTATTAAAATATTTTGCTAAGACAACGTTCTTAGCAAAATATTTTATAAAAACAACATTAAAGATTCCACCGGCATTTTCCAGCGCTGTCCCATTTCTACTTCCCTCGATAGTATAATTCTGTGTCACGTCCCTGTATAAAATTTTAATAACTAGCTCTAGTCTCCTGCGTTGTCCGTCGTTGTTTACGCAGAGTTTTTCGAAATAGGATGGAGAAAATAAATTCCCTCTTCAAGTGTGCAACATTTCATCAAGATTTTACAATTCTGCTTTAAGGGATGGAAAAACGGTATATCTCGCATAGCCAGTGACCTTTCTCTTGTTTTGAAAGTCAATGATGAAAGATTTCCTCTATATAATACAACTATAAATTTGTATAAAATACAAACCATCCTCCCACGGTCACCGTTAAAATAAAGGCACTCTTTATGGTCAATAACATATATTTTCTACTTCCTGTTATGGAAATAAATCAGAAAAATAAACCAATAACGGTGTCTACGGTAAACGAGTAGTCTACTAATGTTGCTCTGTTGACAAATATAAGAGACTAGTTACCATGGTAAAATTGAAGAAATAGGCTGGCGAAGTCCTCCTTCACAACTCAAGCAACATGTTCCGCTTACACGGTAGTAGAGCAATTTGTGTCATATATAAACATTAACCATATTATTTAAGCGAATGCACAAAACGTTTTTGCAAACTTGGCATAATATACCAAAAATTGTTTGAGCGATTAAAGGTATAGTAGATTAATTATTTTGTATTTGGAAACACAGAATAATAATAAAATTATGACTTGTGGTTAACTTTATAAGTTAAAAAACTTAACTTTAACTTTAAAAATCTTAAATCATATTTGAACTTTATAAGTCTTCATTGCAAAACCGTAATCCATTTTGTTAGGAGTTAGGCTTACTTAACATCTTAACTTAGTCAGAAAATAAGATCTCACAAGACAGAAAGAAGTTCAGTAAAAGAGAAAAGAGAAAGCCAGAAGAGAGGGATAGGAAATAACAAGTAAATAAAACACATATATAAGTACATATATCTATGATGGCCGAAGCATAACATTTCACTTTAAAATGTCTCATTTATACCTTTAGGGCATTCGCCGGAAATTTTGCATGGTAATGTTTACAGAGTGTGGCCTTTTGTTGCCGGTAACGTTGTTGCCTTATCCCTTTCAAAACACACCGAAGAAATCCCATCTACACATATTAATTTTATATTATAGCAAAAAACAGTACATTGGTTAAAGTGATGATAATTAAAAGATACTAAATATTTCAGGGCGGGTACTAATGATAAATATCATGTTTATATGTGGTACATATATTAATTACAAGATTAACTTCTCAGCTGTTGCAATAATATATGTATGATGTATGTTATCAAAACCAGTGTACCATTTTTAAAATTTATTTAAAATTCATTGTAAGTGTATAAATATTTTTAGGAATAATTTTTATATGGTTATTGATGTACTGAATTCGATAAAACTTCAAACATAACCTCGTATTGTTATATCATTTAAAATGTGTGTAAATTGAATACGCGGCTAAGCTTCATATCCAACCTTTAAGATTTGGAGGGTTCTCTTGGGGTCACTCGAGATAAAGCTAAGATTTTATCTCCTATTTTTATTTTACTCCTCCGGATGGCGAATTTACTGAATTTAGTGATTTTCTCGAAAAGGTTCGGATCTCCGGAGATTTGTATACAAATTCACGCGATCGTCAAAATCGTCTGTCGTGAGAAAATTGTCCAATCGTCCTAACTATCCCTTGCTCTCCTAGGAGAAAATCTTGCATAAAACCTTTGTTAAAATTGAATTTAAACAAACCGAGAGTGATTTGTTCTGATAAATATTCTTTGTTAATGCAGATTTATTTTTCATTAAATCCACACAGCAAGTTCTGAGGAAAATTCCCCTCAGGGCCTACATCATCTTCAGGGATGCTGTGTGGATGGGTCGTTTTGAGGAGAGGAAGGAATGAACGTGGTTGTAAAACAGAGGAAACACAGAGGCCGACAGATCGTTCCACAGCCGAGGTGTTCAACTCAAGAACGAATCGCAGAAGTGACACGTTCCCATGTGACAAATGCCAACATTGTACATATGTTAACCACTACTTGGCTTCGTCAATTAGGGAGAACGGAGAGTGATCTCTTACTGTTCAACAAATAATATCAAATACAAACAAAACGGGATTATGACTAGGGATTAGTGAAGAGTGGGCGGTACGGTGGGAGGGGATGGAACGTACGTTGAAAGGGAACATGTTAGATGGGACTGTAAGATAATATTATTTGTTTATTGAAAGTGGATTCGTTATTATGAAGGGATTCCTTTATTTCTAAGGTTTCTAAATTATCTTATCGTTTTCCTTTTTTGTTAATGTGCACAATATTTATCCCTGTATTTTTTTCAAAGTTATTATTTTTGAAAATATTATGGTTGGCGAAATCCTGGTTAGCGATACCGGTCGTCGTTAATTAACAAATAAATGTCTAGTGGTTCAAATAAAGTTTCATAATTTCATTATTTTTAATGGATAACCACAAGGCTACGTTCAAAAATTTATTTTTTATTATTTCTATCTTCACAGACAGACTGAGCTACAGCAACGCCTGGCTGGGTACAGCTATAGGTATAGCCCAATAAATATAAATCGCGATCATTCTTTTAGTCGTGACAATCATAATTCCAAAATCAAAAAGAAATGTATACATTTCAAATATAGAATTATTCATGAACCCTTTAGGCCTCTGACATAGTGACCAATATGTTTATTAAAGATGCTGTCAGAACCTCGGAAAATTTGTGTATTTTTCTGGTTTGCAATGAGTGCGAAAAAAAATGAATGTATCGCAAAATTAAAATCTGTTTTTTATTAAATAAGATGTGACAGTTAATTATTAAAAAATTATAAATAAAGAATTTTGAATGCAAATATAAAAAAGTTTTTAAAATGGCCCGCTTTACGTTTTTCGTTTTCCTCATAATATTTTTTTCTCAAATTGCGGTCGGAACCGTTGGTTTCATGGAGGTGCACATTTTAATTATTCCATAGTTAATTTTAGATTTGAATACAAATTGTAGTGTTTTCCCTTTCTAAACCATTTAGAACATATTTATCACTATGCGAGAAAGGGAGACCATAAGATCTGTTTTCAAAAGCAAAAAGATTTGACTCTACGTTTAATTAGCCTGAATTAACTGAATCGTTTCCACTGAATCAATTCCAACTTTGAAAATCAAATCAACTACCAGTTCTAGAGTTCATTATATTCGAGTCGAGCTGATGTCGTTTCAAGCAGAATTTTCAGTTCGGTTAAATCATATTTATATTTCTTCAATAATTATTTGGTTAATTTGTTGAGCAAGTGGTCCAAAATTTGAGGTACAGGGTTTTCCAATAAGAGGTCTTATTTTGATATTCAATCGTAAAAGATCAATGGTTTCGTTGCTTGTGTGGCACGTAGCGCCGTCTTGTTAAAATTAAACGTTGTTCAAAACAATACTATCCAATTCCGGCCATAAAAAATCATTAATCATCTCTCGATAGCGCAATCTATTCACCGTAACTGTTGCTCCAGCTTCATTTTCGAAAAAGTAAGGTCCAATGAGTCCGCCGGACCATAAACCGCACCAAACAGCTCACACGTTGAGCATAGAGAGGCTTTTCAACAATAACTCTTGGGTTTTCCGAGCTCCAGATGCGACAATTTTGCTTGTTGACGAAGCCACCGAGGTGGAAATGGGCCTCATCACTCAAGATGATTTGCATTTGATTCACTCAAGTGAATTTTAATAATTTCAATGCGTTGTTGAAGCGTGTATCGTTCCATTTTTATTAATGACGTAGTTTTTACTTGTCAAATGTCAAAAAATGACAGCTTCAAAAGTAACATCTACGGAAATAGAGGGCTATTCAAAATAACACCTCTTATTGGAAAACCCTGTATTTGATGTCGCGGGTTATATTTATAGTTTTCATCACAAAAAAATAAAATAGCTCACATCGGTACTAGATATTTGCTAAACATTTTTGTTTAAAAAAAACAAAACTATTCGTTTGGGTTTGGTATTTTGGCCACCAATTCAAAATTGAGATACCTAAATATGAAAAATATAGCACAGCGGTTTCTCTAAAGTAAATGTTCAATTATTTATATTTAATTTAAGTATTATTTTTTAATTTCTAATATTAATATTTTGCAATGTAAGTTTTTATAATAACATCACAATACAGCGCTCCAGATTATATATAAAAAGTATATGCCTTAGCCAATTACTTAGTTATTATTTATATGTTTGATACTGACAATTTGTGGAGGATTTCCATCATAATAATATAGTAAAAGGTTCCACTATATTTATATATATGCTTGTGTTTTGCCTACTGCTCTCAACACGCACCATCGCATTGTGCGACTTCTTTGAAATATCCTTTTGTATTTGAAGTATCGTATGTTTTAGCGGTGGGACTTGAAATACTTGAAAAGTTGCGAGGTTGAATAATCTGATGGTTTTTAATTATAATTTTGGTCAATAGTCTTTTTTTTAAATTTAATTTTATTTTATTTAGGAAACAAACAGTCATTTATACATTTAGCATAAACAGTTATTACTCATATGTTCTAGACATCTAGACCAATAAAGTTCCATTAAGTTTAGTTGTTGATTTAGTATTTGTACCTATAAAATATATTGATAAAAAATTAAAACCTTGTCTTATAAACATTAGTTTATCATTAAAAAATAATAATGTTTGACGAGTCAAAATATTTCACCAAAAAATGTTGATATAATATGTCTCGACGCCATCTAGTGGGAAATTTAACACTAACAAAGTCTTTCCTACAAGAATAAAGTTCGTTGTTTACAGGTGAAAAAAAAAAATAAGCAGTAATTGTTGATTTCAATACTAGTACAAATTGAATTGTTTGGCGTGTTGGCAATAAGCCGACGTAGCTCGGTGGTCCAGAGCACCTGACCGGACATCAGAAGGTGCGGGTTCAATTCCCGTTGGCGGCATTTATTTTTACTCTGAAGATATTTTCAATTTGTATTGATATTTCAGGAGACTAATTATTTGTTATCCTTGCTATGCATAAAACCTTGTCATATAAACATTAGTTTATCATTAAAAAATAAAATAAAAATAAAGTTATTAGTTTAATAAGCTACATTTTATATATTATTGTAGAAAGCAATCACTTTGTGGTTTGACATATTTAATAAAATAAAAGACTTTTTATGTTAAAACCACGAGTTTTTAATAATTTTTAGAACCGACCGGTTTCTCTTTACTCAAGCATCTTCAGGGTACAAATTATACCTGAACAAGAAGTACAAAGTGTGAGCTAATATATAAAAGATTTTTTAGAGGGAGACAACATGATATAAATATAACAAACACAGCAGTTAGTTTGGTTCTTCCACGCGTCCCTGCCATACATAAAGGGTTGTATCTAGTTTTGTCCTTCCACGCCTCCCTGCCAAACATCAAAGGATGTATCTAGTTTGCTCCTTCCACGCCTACCTGTCATACATTAAGGGTTGTATCAAGTTTGGTTCTTCCACGCCTCCCTGATATACATAAAGGGTTGTATATAGTTTTGTCCTTCCACGCCTTCCTGCCATACATCAAAAATTGTATCTAGTTTGGTCCTTCCACGCCTCTTTGCCATACGTCAAGGGTTGTATCTAGTTTTGTCCTTCCACGCCTCCCTGAAATACATCAAGGGTAAATGCATGCCCTGCTGTTCTTGCATGTCCCGACTCACCTTGCAGGTACCTAATTAACTTAGTAGGACATGCATGGGTTGACAAGGTGCGGTCGTGTCTGAATATGACAAAATAAAAGGCTTCGTACAAGACCTTGTCCTCGGCAAATGCCAATTTTTTATTGGAGAATGTTCAATTGTTCAAGCTGGCGAGCTGGGTATCAAATTGTAATGAAGGAGAGAAAAAAATCAACACGTTAAAAATAAAGTTAGCGCTATCACTCAAGCCAAATCGTCAATTGCGATTGGTACCGAGATTTATTTCGAATATTAACTGCTGAAAATTTGTATAAAGTCATCCAATTTCAGTAAAACGCGTGTGAGTGCGTGAATACCACCAAAAGTCGGAAGAATGTATTGTCATCGACAACTAGTCTGGACAAGTTTCAGCTCGACCGAATGTCGGGAAGTGAGTTGATTTCTGCTTTCAAGAATCCACTTCGTTCATTCATATATTTATGTATTCACTCAAGAAAACAAAATCGAAATTCAAATAACAGAAAATCAAATGGAAAGAGTCTGAGTGCTTATAGAAAGCATATTTACCAACCTTCCTCTAACCCATCTTCTTCCGATGCCAAATATCTTCAACCTTACAACATACTCCAATTTATTTGGGATACAATAATAGGCTCTGAGTAGTTGGGTCTCCTTTGTGGTATTCACATTTAAAAAATGCAGAACATCTGCTTATAATTTTATTTCGGGAAAGGATACAGGTTTACCAAAAAATATTGACATATGTTTGTACAGTCTTTTATTAACCAAAGTTCGCTACATGTATAATCAATAATTCAATTCAAATCATTAAAAATACTAATGCCTAAGTGTAATTTTAAAAATTCGAACTGATCGTTAAGAATTCGACAAGCGATAATTTACCTACTTACAGTATAATATTTTAAGAAAATTTTTTTGTCAATTTTAAAATTCAGACAAGTGAAAAAATACCTACCTTTAGTATAATCTTTTACCAGAAAATTATTTTGTAATTTTTCAAATTGGAACTATTGTGTCAAGAATCCTGATAAGCCAGAAAGTACCCACTTATAGTCAAGGTTCCTAAAATATGTTAATAAAAACCTTGAAAATGATTGAGTATAATATTTTAATAGAAAATTATTTTAATTTTGTCAATTCAAATGGGAATTGATATATCAAGAATTCAGACTCAGGTAAATGATAATAATGGAATAAACTATTCAAGAATTAAGCAAATAAGTTGTAAAGGGCAACCAACTGAATATTATTGCATTTTCCATTGTATCTCCTGTTTGTGATTTATTCTGGCGCGAAACAGATTTAGAAATTATTTCCACCAACGACAATTACAGATATGGAAATTAGTTATCTGGGACTCGATTAACTTTTCAATTGAATTAACACCCGATTGTCAAAAACGGATGAACATCAGTTAAAATTAGACCATCTGAGTGAAATTGTATAATTACATAAAAAAATAGATACACAATAATATATTGGTCTCAACGAGAGATCGTACGTGACGTCATCGTTCTACTATCTTGAATCTTTTGCATTATGTTTATTTGAACCACTAACGCCTTCGGCATTTACATGATATAACTTGTATTATAAACGTAAACTATACCATGAAATTGAAATTGCCTACGAAATAAAGAGCCCTTATGAGCATGTAAAGCAGCAAGTGAAAAAAACATAAATCGTAAATAACAAAGCAAAATGAGATCAAATGTTTTCAAACGAGACGCGTTAGAAGAAAGAGGATGTCCATACGAACTCTCGCTGAGACTACTTTATAGTTTTCGGTAATATGCACATTAAAAAAATATAAATATTTAAAGTAGTAATTTATTCGTGACGCTGAATTGTTTTGACGCCTTTTCCACTCCAACCAATAAGGAGGCTAGGATTCAAATTTTACTGGTTTGAATCTGCACAGTGTTGCTTTGACTTGAATCGAGCCGCCCGCGCCCGCGCCGTAGCGAAAACGTCAGCTAATGACAGTTGACAAAACACCGTACCGAGAAAACAACCGAGGTGTCAATTCGATTTTTAGCCGGAGTTATAATTAGTTCAATCTTATACGAGTGCCTGTGAATTCCTCCACCATATGAGGGCTACCAAAAGAACTACATCATCGAACATCATAACCAACGCTTCCGTAAGTCACATTTGCGAATACCTATCTTTATGGTTCAGCCAACGGAGCGTTAATTTACATAGGCACATGCCTATATAATTAAACTATAACCATTTTAATTCTACCCATGTGTCGATAGTCTCAGCGATTACCGCACAGTAATATTTCATAATTCACAAAAAACAAGATATTTCAAAGTTATAATTATTATTTTGCATAATCCATATTAAATTTCAATAGTAATTATCTGATAGTATTATTACGCTTGCGTCTGGACGATCTAGGCCCTCTGATTGGTCGAATTCAAATCGTGTGTTTCGGGTAAATCCCGAATAGGGGGTCTGCAGGCAAAATTCGACCACTCTGCCCCTCTGGCGGTATAAAAACGAACCAAATGACTGGCGCGAATATTTAAATATGCAGCTAACAATGCGCAAAATTACCTAATTGGGATGATTGTAATTTCTTTTACAAAGGTAGAACCAATAGACACTTTGAAGTCAGAACTAAAAAACATCTCGTAGCTCTAAATGGAAATAGTGAATAGTGAATCATCTTTGAAATAATGATCACACTTGATGAAAATTCAGGTCTTAAAATACATACTTCACACAGGATATAAAGCATCGCAAATAAATAATTTTATAATTTTAGAAACAAGAAAACATGTCAATATAAAATCATATATAATTAATAAGCAAAAAAAAAATTATAAACCCTCTTTTAAATATTTTCCCACTCAACTGGTCTTTCCCGTCTAACGATATTGTAATTCCTAAATCTGATATCCCCTCTCCTTCCACTTCTTCTTTCCAATTGTAATCTATATTTAATTTTTGACCTCAGACTATACTTACTCCTGATGAGGTGAACTTCGTTCATGAAACATGTAGTGGTTGTAAGTAATAAAGTGATGTTAAATAACAAAGTTATTTGTGTTTGAAATAAAGTTTAATAAGATTACATTATTTTATCTATTTCCGTTGTATATCAATGCGTATGTACGCAATAAAATGTTAACATTATATTTATTTATTTATTGGACAATTTGTATAGCGCCGCTTTTGTGAGATATCACCTCAGGGGCGCCATATTGTAATAATCTATTAACCATATATATTCACCCTCTCTCTGTGAATGACCTATTATGTACCTTTTAAATGTAACTGTTGTTAGTATAACTTAAACTGGGCGAAGCCCAACCAAGTGCCGCCCGCAGGGCCTAGTTTTATACAATATATGTAACAATTTAATAAAATTTATTTTATACCATATATTACAATTTATTAATTATTACTTTATATAATTGATAAATAATTATAGACATTTTATAAAATGTATACGTATTAAAAAGGAATTAGTATTATTTTTATATAAGATATACTTCCATAATTAAGCTGAGCTTGTGTGTTGTTATATTATTGTTATTTGTTTATTTATTTATATGTTAGAGTATTCAGTTAAAATGTTCACGGTGTTTTTTAGGTTCCATGATAACTCAACACAGTGACAATTCAACACACTTTTAAAAAGTGATATAAAGTCATTAGAAACGATGAAATTTTTTTTTAAACCTAATCTTTGACGGCCGGCATAGTCCAGTGGTAACGCATTGGACTGCCATTCCGAAGGTCGCGGGTTCGAACCCGGCGTGCGCAAATAAATTTTATTTGATTGATTTGTGTTATTTCACAATTAATTATTTAAAATAATATATAGTATATTTGCGGCACGTTCCAGAGTGGAAGATACTACCAGTATCGCCCTGGTGTAAGACCACCATTCAGAATTGAAACGTTGCTCCAAATGGCTTTAGCCGTGTTTAGTGACTAGATCTGAATAGCCAGGTACTTCCCCACCTTCCTCTTTCCCTTCCCCACTTACCTTCAGCCTCACAACATCCCCCAATTGGGGATGCCATAGTCTCACTGGCTCCAGACGGGAGCAGTTGGGACTCTTGTGAGGTATTCAATAAAAAAAAAAAAAAAAAAAAAAATCTTACCTAACCTACTACTACTTAACATAATACCTACTACTTAACCCAGTTAATAAAGTTTTTGTTTCATCACTTTCACCGTCACAATTTTTTAATGTAAAGTTTAAAATCTTCCAAAATGTTATTTATATTTCTGAATCTTTCTGGTAATAAATTATGAAAATTAACAAGGACGGGTTGTTTAAAAGAATTTCAACGTGAATTTTCAAATTTTGTAAAGGTTCTATTCAAGTTTTGTTGTGATGTCATTGTTGCACAGTTGTTTCATATTTATTTTATTTTTTTCATGTTCTCCATGAAACGGTTATACACCAATATATCATGGAGAAGATTACAAATTAAAAGGTTTACACAGGCAGTTTTACTATTTTGTCACATGCGTTATAAGATAGTTACTGAATTGTCTGTAGGTGACATTGAAAATGTCGATGGCTAATGCAGAATCGTTAAGCAGTTGAGTCGCTCTGTGTATTGGCGCGTTCTGATAGGCAGAAGTCCTCGCTTTCGGAGCATATAAGAGTGCATGGGATCTCCCTCGAGTATAATTGTTAGGGACATAAAAGTTAACCTCTTTCAACATAGGCGGAAATGAAATTTTTTTTGTTTTCATTTCATATAACTGAAATGAAAACAGAACTTTCACAGAACTTGAATTTTAGCTATGAAATTTGATGAATTTTTCAAATTCTATGAAACAACCTATCTTGAATAGTCTATTGATCACACATCTGCCCTGATGATGGACACTGTAACATTGTCCGAAACGTTGGCTAAAGAAGGAGTTAGCGTCACACGGCATAACACCCCTAAAACAAATAACAGAATAGTCAATTTTTTAAAATTTTGGAGTGAATTATTGACGTTAGTTTAAGATTTAAGAATATTATCTTTCAATATTGCATGGCAGAAGTATAATTAATGCATTTAGTTTGCAATTTTCCTTTTTTACATATATCTTTTTTACATCTTCTACACGCTAGCTTAGTACCAGTCAACAACATCTAGCGTGTACTTAATATCTACTACACGCTAGCTTAGTACCATTCAACAACATCTAGCGTGTAGTTAATATCTACTTCACGCTAGCTTAGTACCAGTCAACAACATCTAGCGTGTACTTAATATCTACTACACGTTAGCTTAGTACCAGTCAACAACATCTAGCGTGTAGTTAATATCTACTTCACGCTAGCTTAGTACCAGTCAACAACATCTAGCATGTAGTTAATATCTACTACACGCTAGCTTAGTACCAGTCAACAACATCTAGCGTGTAGTTAATATCTACTACACGCTAGCTTAGTACCAGTCAACAACATCTAGCGTGTACTTAATATCTACTACACGCTAGCTTAGTACCAGTCAACAACATCTAGCGTGTAGTTAATATCTACTACGCGCTAGCTTAGTACCAGTCAACAACATCTAGCGTGTACTTAATATCTACTACACGCTAGCTTAGTACCAGTCAACAACATCTAGCGTGTAGTTAATATCTACTTCACGCTAGCTTAGTACCAGTCAACAACATCTAGCATGTAGTTAATATCTAGGTACTACACGCTAGCTTAGTACCAGTCAACAACATCTAGCGTGTAGTTAATATCTACTACACGCCAGCTTAGTACCAGTCAAAAACATCTGTATCAGAAATGTATGGAAACGTTATGGAGTGTTTTAGGGCCGAGTTGTTCCACTGAATGTTATTAGCGTGCTATATTTCCGTGAATTGGCCTATTTCAGCATAACGCTCGCCAAACATTCCCATCGGTGGTATATGGCGAGAGATATGCTGAAATAGGCCAAGCCATGATGCGTATAGCATAATGCGTCGCCGACCTAAAAAACTGGAAACCAATAATTTTAAATTAATGGCTAACATTTATTAATGTGATGGATTACTATATTTTCTCCAGATAGTAATAATCACCAGAAGTAATCATATTTTATTTGTTGTTTATTCACGGATAAAAGCAATTAGTTCCAGTTAATAGTTTCATTAAAAACTGGGGCATTAATTAATCCCGATGAAAATACTTTAATGAAATGGCTTTCAGGGTACATGATACAACGAAATATTCATTATTTTCTTAATTGAATTGACTTTCATAATGGCCTTTTTTATTTGATGAATGTGAAAAAAATATCTAATTAAAATACGATTTGCAAGATGATAAAAATACTAATACTTTAAATATTATAACAGTACCGTTCTTAACTAGGCATCAGATCATGTTTAAATTTCGCGTTCGTTCAAAACGACAAAGTAAAAAGACACCTCTGGGAAGATTATTATCCCTTTTGATTTGTTTTTCATTAAATATAGAGACAAATTAATAATTTTCATAATCAGGAGTTAGTTAATCGATTGTTTTTCGATCCCCGACCTCTTTTGACGGGAAACAATTTGTAATTACAATAATTTAAAAAGTTGGTATTAGTTGTTCAAGGAACACAGATAAAATAATATAAAAAAATAAAACATTTTACACTATGCTATGTTAATACCGCACAAGAGGCCGAACTACTCCCCGCTGATCGGAACCAGTTAGACAATCGCATTCTCAATTCGAAGGTAAGTGGTTGGGGAAGGAGATGGGAAGGGGGAAGTTGGGGAAGGAAATGGCTCTTCAGAACTGGTCACCAAACACCGCTAGAGCCATTTGGAGCAACGTTTCTATTCTGAACGGTGGTCTTTCACCGGGGCGATAGTGAGAGTATATATCTATATATGAAATAAAACCAATTAATGTAATAGCATTTATTTGCGTCTGCCTGGATTCAAACCCCCGACCTCAGTTGACCACGTAGGTCGTCAATCACTATTACGATTTTAGATTAACCCCATTTTTTTATACATTTGAGAATTCGCCTAGTCAATTAATAAAATTCACTGATCAGTTTCTTAATAAAGCTCTTCAAAGAACTACTAAATGAATCAACGATGTAAAATGTAAGCCCAGAACCCGAAATATCTAAGATTTATTTGTTTTTTTTTAAAGCTGTTCAAATACTCGTATTTACAAAGCCTTTGTCCATTTTTAAAGGTTCCTCACTTTACATCTGTAATATTTCCGTTCATTTCAAGTTTTTCTGAAATACGAGCGTGGCTTGGTTTCATTATATCCGCCATGCTATTCGATTAAAATTCGTTGGAATTCTTCGCTTTTTGTAATATAATTTTCCGCTCGCAGAGCTGCGAGCTGCTTGAGATTAAAATTTATTTTATTTTTAAATGTCATGTAATTGAATAAATCGACGAGATGACCCAACATCCTCTCGCTCTTCAGGAACGCCGCTTGAATAAGATAATAATAATATCTAGAAGTTTGGATATTTTCATTCGGAAAAAGAGAGGTATTTCGTTTAATTCACCACTTTTATCAGAAATCTTAAATAATCCATTATACACAGAGTTTGAACTAGGAGCACGAGAAGGTAATATCGATAGTTACACAGAATTGTAATGTAAACTCTATCAGCTCCACTAGAGGTGAAACGAGAATATAAAGGTAACAGGCACGTTATGCACCATTGCAGCATTCTCAAGTAATAACTCTAAATAAGCCACGTTTGGGCCGCCATTGACAAGGCTAAGAGGAAACCAACATCAGGAAGATGCTAAGATTGTAAGAATAAAAGAGAAAAGATATCGAATATTACATTATTAGTTATTCATACTTCACACAGAGCACACGCAAAAATATCCCTCCACAAAGATCATCGGAATTTATAGCCTATAATACGTAAAATATCAAAAAAAGTATCGGTAAACTTTTTCGTGAAGATAAGTGCAGTGAAATATCTACAAACTGTGAACTCTAAACGGTCTCATTAGTGATTTCAAGTAAAATAAACTCTGCAAAGTGACAGCGATTATTGTCAAATAAATATCTATCAGCTTATTTTTAAATGAACTTGTGCAAAGATAATTGATATTGCATTTATCTCACACTACGTCATAAGTGGCAAATAGCTCAGTGGCGAGAACGGTCACGGAATCGGTATTGTTAGATATCCGAAGCAAGTCAGATCGAATCCTACTGTTTCTAAAAAAAAAATTTTTTTTTTTCTTTAAACAAATTAAATAAATAACAATATACAATGGATTCGCAAGAGTACATAAAATTGGCCAAAGACGCCGTAAATATACTTACTAACATGGTAATGGATCCCAACAGCAAATTCACGAAAGAGCATATTGCAAAAATAATCCCTAAGACCAACGAAATACTGGGAACGATAGCCGGTATGGCTGCCAGAATGGCAACTCTTGAAGGAGAGCTTAACGCATACAAAAACAAACCACAGTTTTGTCAGCTATCATCAAGTGGCACTGCGGACGTTTCTGGAATTTCAGAAACAATAGCAGAAATGGAGGAGAGGAAAATTCGCGCCAATAATATTATATTGCTCAACATTCCAGAAAGTACGGCAACAATGCAATCGGACTGTATCATTGAAGATCGGAGCCAAGTAACCAGTATACTGAAGAAAGTGGACAACGTCGACACCACCCACATACAAATGTATAGGTTAGGACGAAAAAGTGCTGAAAAAACTCGCCCAATCAAGATTGTACTATCAGATCCGAACCAAGCCAAACTTGTACTAATGAAAAAAACTATACCTCTGGATAATAATACTATTAAAATAAAACACGACCTTACCGTAATACAACGTCAAAAAATTGCAAGCTTGTGGAAGGAGTTGGAATCCAGACATAACAATGGTGAATCAAATTTAACAATAAAATACATAAATTCAACACCCAAAATAGTTTATTCACTCCCAAAAAACTCGTCAAGCCGTCTTCGAGAAGATTTTACTACCAGAACGTCAGAGGTTTAAGGACAAAGCTGAACGAATTTAGGATAAACGCCCCAATTATTTCACACGATGTCATCGCTCTTACGGAAACCTGGCTAGAACCGTCAATCTACTCAGCGGAGCTTGGTCTACCCTTTCATCAGGTCTACCGGCTTGACAGAAATATCAACACCAGTTCCAGATCAAGAGGTGGAGGCGTCCTTATAGCAGTCAACAGAAAAATGTCCTCAAAAGTGTTGAAAACCAAAAATTGTGATGTCGAACAAATTTTCATTATGGTAAACGATAAAAATCAAAATTACATTATTGGTTGCGTGTACATTCCTCCGTCGGCTAATTTATCTATTTATAAAAATCATTCCGAAGATATCGAACTTTTGAAATCAAAACACAAAAAACATAAATTCATAATTTTTGGAGATTACAACCTTCCAAATTGTAATTTCAACTGTACTGATTCCCAATCAGTTACATTATGCGAAAGAGAAATCATTGATATGTCAATATTTCTGAATCTCACCCAATTTAATAATGTACATAATTTGAATAATCGCCTCCTAGATCTTGTTTTCTCAAATGAAGAGGACATAATAGTTAGTAAAGCATTAGAGTCTATCCTTCCCATTGATAATCATCATCCTCCACTGTCAGTAATTATTCCAAACAATCTTAAAAAAAATATTAAACTCTCAAGTTCTAGTTTTAATTTCAAGAATGCCAATTACAATGATATTAATGACCATCTCAGCAAAGTAGATTGGACTTTTCTCAAGGAAAACAATATGATCTATAATACAGAATCATTTTATTATAAAATAAATGCCATTATCGTAGACTGTATACCCTTAATAAAATTCAAAGAATCAAAGCATCCAAAATGGTTTAACAAGGAATTAATTCAATTAATAGCTAAAAAAAAAGTTTTACATAAAAAATTTAAAGCAGAGAGGTCCCTACCAAATTATATTGAGTTCAGTAAAATAAGAAAAGATTGTAAAAATATGTCAAAATTTTGTTACAACAATTATATAAATACGGTAGAAATGTCAATTAATGGAAACATAAAACAATTTTGGAATTATGCAAAGTCTATGAAAAATGATGATATTAGCATACCCTCTAATATGTTTTATGAAAGTAAAAGAGCCAACGACTCCCAAAATGTAGCTCACCTATTTGCCGACTTCTTCAAAAGTGTATATGTCCGGGACTCAATAATAATCAACGATCACTTGCCTAGTTTCTTCACGGATCATGACTTAAATTTGACTAATGTAATAATTGAATTTAACGATGTACTGACTCAGCTAAAACAATTGGATCAAAGCAAGAGCGGAGGTCCTGATAATATCCCACCTGTTTTCTTAAAGAATTGCGCCACTACTCTTGCATATCCACTACATTTTCTTTTTAACCAGTCACTACAAACAGGACACTTTCCTGAAAAATGGAAATACAGCTTCCTCACCCCGATATTTAAAAAAGGAGATAAAAATGAGGTGAGCAATTATAGACCGATCTGCCTTTTATCAACTATTCCAAAAATGTTTGAAAAACTTATTTTAAATAAAATCATTCACTGTATCAAGCCAGTAATTTCTCCTAACCAGCATGGTTTTACATCAGGAAAGTCTACTTTGTCCAATCTCTTAATTTACCAAAACTATATATCAGAATCCATGTCTAAGAAGTTACAAGTTGATTCAGTCTATACTGATTTCAGCAAAGCATTTTTTATTTATTTTATTTATTTATTTATTTATTTATTTATTTATCAAAAGAAAGTACATATTACATATTGGATGCTTTGCCTGTCCAACTAGGAAAGTTTCCCGTTCTAGGACAGACAAATTGACATGTTTAGTTCATATTATTACTGAAATGTACATAATTACATAACAAAAACCAAAAAAAAAAAAGTTTCATTTTTCTCTGAAACTAAGTTGTGTAATAAAGAAAATGTATATAATAAATATAAGTACACATACATTGTTTTGTGAGAAGTAGAAAAAATTAATCTGGTAGCATATATTATAATCGGATTTACCGAATTAACCTGGTAACATAAAATATTAAAATTTACAGAGTATGAGGTAAGCGTTGTAACTAGAATGTGTAATAAATTATGTGTATGATTGTTTTCACTGAATTAAAACATGAATTCAGAACAAATTATATTATACGACAATACGAATATACACCGCGCTCATTTCTTGAACTACTGCTAAAATGTAAAAACAATAACTATATATATATAGATAGAAATATAAACTATGAAACATAAACTATGAATATAAATACATAGTACCTGATTTAGTGCTACTTTGGTGAAATTGGTGCATTACTTCGTGCGCCATATTGTGTTATGTATTTATTATAAATCATTACCGTAGTAGGTACCAAGTTTCACACAGAGTTTGTGTGCGACGTACAAATGTGATACGCTTTACAGTAGTGATGTACCTTATGTCAATTTGTTAAGGTTAATCATGACCTGTTGTTAAAAAAGCTTCATAAATTGGGAATAGCAGGGTATCTATACATGTGGTTTAACAGTTATTTAAGTAACAGGCAATTGGCCGTTAAAATTGATGGCTTTATTTCTTATAATTTTAAAGCTACCAGCGGTGTCCCCCAAGGGTCACATTTGGGACCAATTTTATTTTTGATATTTGTGAAGGATGTGCTCACTATATTCAACGATGTCGAAGTTTCAATGTTTGCGGACGATATGAAAATATACAAAGCTATAAGAAATATGAACGACTGTCAAACTTTGTCAAATAACTTGCGTAAACTATTTATTTGGTGCCAAGAGAATTACCTAGAACTAAATATAAACAAATGTCTAATTATGAGATTTCATAGAATAAAAAATCCAATTATTTATGATTACTCCATCAATGATGTAGTTCTAACCGCTGTAACCGAGGTGAATGATTTAGGTGTAAACTTTGAGCAAAAACTGAATTTTATAAATCATATTGAAATTACTTCAAATAAAGCTTTGAAAATGTTGGGTTTTGTTATAAGAATTTGCAGCCAATTTAAAAATATTCAAACATATAAACATTTGTATGTGTCATTGGTTAGGAGTCAAATTGAGTACAACTCGACAGTGTGGGCACCTAGTTACGCTAGTCATTCACTCACGATAGAAAGAATTCAAAAAAAACTCTTAAGATTTATTAATTTCAGAATGGGTATTACAAGGGAATGCGTCAATTATGATTATCTACTATGTCAGCTTAATTTATTAAAATTATCTGAACGTAGAATAGTTAATGACCTAAATTGTTTATATAAAATCATAAATTCAATAATTGACAGCCCTGAACTATTATATTTGATTTCCCTACATATACCTCGTAAACCAACATTGAGGCATTATCTACCGTTCTATTGTGATAACTCCAACACTGAATCTCAATTCTTTACCCCCGTTCGCCGTATACAAAATTTGGGTAATGACTATAAAGATGTTGTTGATATATTCAACACATCATTCACCACATATAAACAAGTTATTACCCAATTTATTTTGGAAAAAAGAATATCAAATACAATATAATTTAATTACAGAAACTAAGTAGATTCATTTTATTTCGTTTTTGACATTATTTTTGTAAGAGGTTGTGTTTTATTATGTATTCTATTTCCTTTTTGATTTTGTTTTGTTATTTTACTTTGACTTTGTTTTATTTTTGATTTGTTGTGTTCTTTGTAAAAAACAAGAAAATAACATGTAAAAGCCCTGCCGGGCGTAAATTTATAAATAAATAAATAAATAAATAAACAACATATAGAACAAGAGAACTCTATTTAAACATTATTAGTTATAAAATTATCTGACCTGACTTAACGTGTGAAGGGCGCCAAACTACGCATAAAGCGTTGTTAAATTTAGTATACGGTTGCGATCCAATGACCAGAGTAATAATCCTACTAGCTGATGGCGTCATCGCTGTCCGTAAGATTGTCGACTGGAGTGCTCGCTCGTATCTCCCCTGTAGTCACGACGTCCTCAGCTGGGTGCCCAAATAGTACTGAAGTTGGCGCTCCCGCAATTCTGTCTGGAGCTCTCTCTAGAAGTTGCCATATAGCATGCGTCATATAAACAACTGATAAGTCTTGACAGTTGTTAGGAACTTGGTAGCGGGGCAAAATTGAACTGCTACAGAGGTCACTACTAAACTAATGCTCGGTTTAAAATGTTGGAAAACTTCATTAGTTCGGAACCAAATAGGGTATAACTAACCTATTCGATTCACACAGATTTTATTGAAAAAATACAGCACAAATTTTTAACACATATAAATTATAAACTTAATTTTCCTATTAAAAAATAAACTACAGCTGTCTCATGAAAAATCTAAAATTAATACAGCTGCCCGACAGAAGATTGGTATCTGGTGTCATTTTTCTCTTCTAAATCATTAATTCCCTTATTCACAACCAAATTGCATTATTGCAATTGATTTCATTTCATGTTCCGAATATAGTCACACGAACCAAAACAATCTTTCACGGCAACTATAACGTAAATACGATTTTTTTATAAAATCCCTTATACCACGAATTCACAGCTTATGTAAAAATATGCAAAAGAAGCAGATATTTTTAATAGCACCGAAAGCACTTGTGTACAAAAACGCATTTCACATATTTTTTAAAAATAGTAAATAGATAACATTTTGTTTCCTATTGCCTGATTGTAAAATTTAGCTTACACTTTTTTTTGTAAAAAATGTTTTATTTTTTACCGTAAATTTTTTTATGTAAATAAATTAATTTTGTTATGAAAAGTAAATAAAAGGTTGAACCCTTTTCCCCAATTTTACAACATTTTAATACTGCAACATTATTTCGATTTATGTAAATATTTTAAAAACGTTTTCCAACTCCAGAAGGAATAAGAGACAGGTTATAATACCGTTTATGTTTTATAATTTCAAAATGGTGTTTTCATAACCTGTTTATCACTTATGGTACGAATTTCACTGTGGCGGCGAAAACTTGCAGTGGCTTTGAAATTATTTTTAAGTTCTGATAGAGACACAAAACCAACAGACTTAAGTTATTAACACGAACACAAACACATTGTTATGAGTTGCCCATATCCTCCGTTAATCAAGCATCTCCACGACTGCAAATCATAGAGGACACACCACCACATCGATCATAGTGTAAAACATGCCTTTGTCACATGCAATCAGAAGGATCACTTTATATGAAGATCGACGATAAAAAGCTATAAGCGCTAACCACGGACGAGGGGAAAATAAGAGGGGGGAGACGAACCAGGAGGAGAAGCGGGAACACACAGGGCGGTGGGACTGCACTTGAGTTGGGAGGACTCATCATCTTAGTTTCGAGAGCAGTGGACTTCACAGACATGCGGCAAGGCCGAAAGCTGACTTACTTTAAGCTCTGGAGGGTTGAACCACGCGATTTAGACCAGAGAAGCAACCCAACCAAACGTCCCACATCGGTTTTCAGCCGTAGGGGTTTTAAATACCTCTAACAAACATAATGAAACAGAGCCAGTAGCTTCCAGCATACAATTCTTACATGCAATAGATTTAAGATAATTTCGTTATAATATTCATAACTTTGTTGCCAAATAAATGGTTTCAGCAAAACTGTATAAAGTGTTTTAATTTTTGTGGTTCCTTGAGAGATGTCCTGAACTAGATTTCCCTGAGACTGTCATTGTCATTAACCACTGGAACGATTTCGGTCGAAAAATCGACCACTTTTATTTTTCTGCGATTGATATCGGTCCAAAAATGGACCGATTTTTCTACCATTCGTAAAATATTTATTGTAATTATTTAAAACGCTTCCTTGGCCAGCTACTTGTTTTATCGAATAGCTGATAATATATTCTCTTTGTCTATGAACTTATCCGTTGTCTTTGAAGTGATATTTAACGAGTTTTCGCGGTTTTATAAGGCGTCCTGTCAAAAAACAAAACCATAAATTTTTAACATTCACGAAATTTTGGACTCTTCCTAAAATGCCGTAAGTAATTAATTTATTGGGTTTTTAACGCATAATTATATATTTGTGTTATTGTGATTGACTTATCTATCTTTGAAATGCGTTTTTAATTAGTTTGTTTCTAATATATTGTTTTGGTTGAAGTTTTTGTGTAAGAATACGTCAACTGAAGACGTCATCTGTTTTTGATTTACAATAATGTCTTATATACTGCACTCGCGCATTTGAAATATAGATATTCCATCACAGTGATTCAAAACAAAGAGATATATATAAGTTTTATTTGAATTGGTTCATTATTAATACAGATATTTGTTAACCAATTATTTTAAGTCATATGTCAAAAAGTTGACTCTTTTTTACATGTAAAATGGTGTAAAGCCTTCGTCACACAATAAAAATTTAGTAATTTAGTTGTATAATTAATTAATTTCTTCACTTTTACCAAATTTGTGCAGAAACAAATGTCGTCCAGGGAAAGGGAGCACTCCACGACCCAATAATTATTTTCAAATTTTATATTAGTGCAATATTTAACAAAATTTAAACATTTAAGTACTTACATTAAGTGTTTTCAATTTAAAATATATAGAGTGGTGCTGACTGCAAGAGGAGGCAGAGGAAGAGGGAGAGGTGGGGTACGAGCTGGTGCCAGACTACCTGCACGTGGACGTCAACGCAGAGCTGCAATTGCAGCCTCGTCTGGAGTGTTAGTATTTTTTAATGTTTTTTTATGAAAGTACTTTGCTGTGGCCGTTGAACTCATCATATATTTGTATTTATTTAAACAGCGACCCTGCTTTGCTACTGGTGCGAGAGGATCGCGTCAAGGCCCTAAAGGCTGTTAGGGCCCTGCCTGCTTCCTTCCGGCTAGAGCTGGAAAGCCGAAAATTCAAGAAGCAGGCGGCGCGCATTTTGCTCCCTACCGCACCTCCAAGAAAAACTAAACAAAAGTAAGCAATCGTATTTAGATGCTTGATACAATATTATTGTTTTTTCCTGACAGCGTTCCACTCTTACAGTGATAGTTGGTAAGATCAGCGCTCTGTGCATTTGGCACATTCAGTGCATATTTTACAGAGTTCTAATTTTATTGTTTATTTACATACTGTACTTACTGTTTCACACGTGAATGAGAACAATTTATATGATTTATGTAAATGTTTTCAGAATTCCATCTCCGGAGAGAACAACGTGTCCCTTTTCACAAGGGACGCCTTCACCGTTGCCACGACCCGTACCACCACCGTGGATGTCCACTCCCGCACAGATCCAATCAACGGCTCCCAATGCACCAATTATGCCTATCCGTGCAGCATCTCCCGAGCCGTTACCTGGGACATCGCGGAGTGGGGAACTCTTCTCTCCGGAGGCCCGCTATCACAGCGAGCTGTGGGTGGACGTGCCATTCTACCAAGAATTATCGGCGTTTGGGAACGGTGAGTTTATTTTTTAAAATGTCATACCAGGGGCTCAATATAAAATCAATTATCTATATTTTATATTGATATCTTTAGCACAGTTTCACTGTTGGTATATTGGCAGGAAATAAGCATAGTACTTAAAAATTCCACATAACAAACATACAAAATGTATTGTTGTTATGACGTGGATGCATCATTACACATCTTTTTTTTTCTGTAACGGGTATTGCAGAGTGAGAAATAAGACATGCCGAACTTCTTTGCGAGGATTACATTTGATTCACCGGCTTCTAAACGGTGTAATACAGCATTTTTTTCTTAAATTGAAAAAACACTTTCGCTTCACGGGACTCATTGTGTCGAGCTTCCTAGTCAAAAGCGAGGCTGTATTGGTAGGTGGGTTTTGTAACCGGACAAATTATCATTAAAATAGGTCGCTTTACGTAGTTGGTCACTTTAAACGGATACGTTTTCCTACTAAAAGTTATGAAACCTTACTAGAGTTTACATTATCGTCACTTAAAACAGTAGACCGTTAAATGCAAAGTCATTATATCCAAATTCTACTGTAAATTTGTGTTTTCTTTTATTTCAGAGTCAGACATGGGCAGTAACGTGGACGAGGCAGCTGTACTAGAAGAGTCTGTACTTGGAAACCGTGAGTTATAAAACTAACTAACTTACCTTCACGCCATTTCGGTAGGCAGAGAGGATGAACCACCATGCAACTCGATCTTGGCACACACACTCTTTTCTTCATTCCATACCTACCTGACTGTGCTATTCTGACTCCTGACATAGCCCGCCTCAAGTATTTGATTAACTTTTTATTTATTTTTTTATATGAATACCTCACAAGAGCCTCATCTGGAGCCAGTGAGACTATGGCATCCTCAATCGGGGTATGTTGTGAGGCTGAAGGTAGCGGGGAGGGGAAGGAGGTGTGGAAGAGGGAGGTGGAAAAGTACCTGGCTATTCAGAACTGGTCACCAAACACGGCTAAAACCATTTCAAGCAACGTTTCAATTCTGAATGGGGTCTTACACCAGGGCGATACTATGGGTATCTTCCACTCTGGAACGTGCCGCAAATATAATATATATTATTTTAAATGAATTTTGTGTGAAAATAACACTAATTATTCAAATATAATTTTTTTGATTTGATCCCGCGACCATCGTATTGCGAGTCATAAGCCGTACCAGAGGCAGTGGGTTATCGTAATATAGACACATTAAATTAATTTGGGTTTTCTGTTGTTTCAGAAATGGACAGATCGAGCGACGAGGATGACGAAGCGAGTGACGTCGACCACGAAGAGAGCGATGAGGATACCTTCTGCATGCCACCAATACCTTATCATAATATTATCAACGTTTCACCTAACTCCGCTATGGCCATAGACTTTAGTAGACAAGACCAGGTAGATAGTGAGGCAATGCGTTCGATTCTGCCGCCTGAAGGTTACTCTTTCGATTGGTCTAAAGATATCTTACGTTTTACTGGGATAAGGGAGACTTTCACAGGCACGCCGGGACCAACTTTCAATACCGACGAAATGGGCAAACCTGTGGATGCCTTTCTTAAAATCTTTGATGCAGATTTCGTTGAACTGATCGCGAGAGAGACCAACAGGTATGCAGATCAATGGATTGCGAAAAAACAATTTAAGCGTCATGCGCGTACCAATAAATGGGCTCCCACGAATAAAGAGGAAATGTATGTATTCTTGGCAATTTTAATGTATCAAGGTATTAGTCCCCTTCCTGTTGAAAAAGACTACTTCTATTCAAAAAAACTCACCGCCATGCCTTATTTCAGCCGAGCCATGGATTATAATCGTTTTCTTCTAATTAAAAAGTTCCTTCACTTCACCAACAATGAAAGTCTTTCTTCTGATGCACCATTATCTGTGCGAAGGTTACAAAAGATTCAACCCGTCTTGGACCACCTCTCAAATAAGTTTGAGACTTTATACCTGCCCGAGCAAGACATCTCTCTGGATGAATCCTTACTCTGCTATAAAGGCCGTTTGGGATTCGTCCAGATGATCAAAACCAAAGCGGCCAGTGCGGGTATAAAGTCTTACGAGCTTTGTGAGTCCAAGTCTGGCTATCTTTGGAAATTCCAAATTTATACGGGGAAGACCATTTCCAGACAGGCTGAATCGACAAATCCAGACCAGGAAGATATGACGGAAGACATAACGGAAGATATGACGGACGACATGACACAGGCCAACTTTTTGGGTGCTCACAATATCTGCCCAGTTGGGGCCACTGCAAAGATAGTATACGACCTGGCCAGCCCTCTGTTTAACAAGGGGTATACATTAATAATGGACAATTTTTATAATAGTCCATTATTGGCACGATGCCTCAAAAGAAATGGGATGGACTGCATGGGCACATTGCGGTTAAACCGAGAATTTGTGCCCTCTGCATTTAAGTCCCATCTCCGGTCCAAACTGAGGGAAGGTGAGGTTGTATACTCGAACTGCGGGGACCTCAATGTAATGGTTTGGTTGGACAAAAACCTGGTAAGTATGTTGTCCACCTACCATAAGGCAGAAATCGGGGCAGTTGAAAAGTTTGGTACCTGGACTTACAAACCTCAACTCGTACTAGACTATAACAAGGTAATGGGGGGGGTTGACCGAAAAGATCAGCTTTTGTCAGGCTTCCCCATTGAACGACAGCGAAACCTGGTCTGGTACAAGAAGCTTTTCAGGAGACTACTAAGCGTTTCGGTGCAGAATGCGTATATATTGTACGGCTCAAAGCTCCGCAAGGAAAATAAACGCATTTTGTACCGAAACTTCAGGAGTGAGGTTGCGGATGAACTCCTTCTGCTGTTCTGTCGTAGTCAAATTGACACGACTGTGCGGACCATTGGCCTAATAGCTGAAGGAAAGACTCTGCGACCTATCCTGAAAGGCAACCACTTCGTGGTCCGTAGCGGGAAAAAGGTGAAATGTGCCTGGTGCAACATAAATAACATTTTCAAAAGGACCCTTACAAAGTGTGATGTGTGTGATGTGGCATTATGCTATGATTGCATGAAGCCATATCACACTACAATATAGATTTGCTGAGGGTTTTTTTTTATTTCATTTTTTTCTTTTTTGGTTTTTTAGTTATGAAATTCTAATTTATAAATTTAATTAAATTTGTTTGAACATCAATTATGATGGCCTGGATGGCTGGACTTATAATCATTTCTTTCCGCATACTCACGTCTCATGTTATGTTGTCCTCAAAGGTTCTATATGATAAGGTTCGGTGGACATTTAATATGTATATTTCAATTCTGATCATTGAAATATGCATGTTAACAAATGCACAGGTTTTCTCATTTTTCCCTGTTTATTGTACACATTAAATAACTCGTTTTATTTTTATGTCTTAATTATATTTTGTCAATTTTTCTGTAAAGATGCTTTTCCAGATCTAGTCACTGAACATAACTAAGCCAATTCAAGCAATGTTCAATTCTGAATGGTGGTCCCTCACCAGAGCGATACTCAGAATCTCACTCTATAGCGAGGCACAATGATATTATTATGTATTGATTTTCTTAAATTATGAATAAACCAATAAACTGAATACATTTTTATTATGACAAAAGGTGTAAACAATGTTTAAATCAATATACTGCTCTTTCATTGTAACCATACAACTGTAATATTGATTTTAAAGGATATTAGGGCTTAATAAATAAATCAATTATTGGTTCCATCAATTATTTTCCCTCCCCCATTTTTTTTCGATACCTTTGCGTTTAGATATAAAATTATCACTATGATTTTATTTGAAATTCTACGGTCATACAAAGGTTTGATATATATATACAAATTTATCATCATTTTACATATTCCGATTTACCCTATGTAGATTGACCTTAAGGTAGCTGTCAGAAGTGATTTTTGGTCAAATATTGGTGAATTTCATCAACTTTCAAAGTATCCCCCTGAAATATTGGCAATGTTTATATCTATGATATATATCTCACTTTAAGCCTTATTTCCTCGTTTTGCACGTAATATAAAAACATGGTTACAAATCTCCAGTTCTAATTTACAATTATTTAAAAAGTAGCACCATGATTTTGACATCGTGAAATAGGCTCTCTGTATAATTCATCAAATGAATAAAATAAAGCCAACACGGCGACTATGCTTATTAATAATTGTAGACAGTTAATGTATCTTCCTAACGTTATACCAGTTTTTGTGGTAAATTTATTATATAATATAATACAGTGATTTCAATTTTGACGCGTCACGCACTCAAATTTTACAAAATTATTTTCTGACCAAACTTTTGAAGAGATCTTAACATGCAAAAAAATATTTTTCTATTACATTCTTGCATCTGTGATTATCAAACAGGCCATAGAGAACATAAAAACGTAGAAAATATTCAATAAAGATTTTTAAAACTGCCACTGGCGGCAATTTCAAATCACAAAAACGCAAATTTCGCGCATTTATAAAGTTTAAGATTTTTTAATAATTTATCTATCAATTCTAAAAATATAGAATAATTATTAAAATATAGGTGAATTCATTGGCTGTATAGCACTATAATCAGTTTTATGTTTCCGTATTAAAATTCGGAGGTTTGATTTTTTTAATGTTGGCGGAAAATATTCAAAATCGTCGCCAAAAAACCGCGAGCAATCGGAGAAAAAAGTTTTTTGACGCGCGATCGTTCGAGTGGTTAATAAATCACTTTAAAGTATTATAATATAAAACAACCTAACCTGCTAAACAGTTAAGACAATTATTGGGACTTACATTACCACGTTATAGGGAATAAGTGCTGATGACAACAGGAATTAAATTAAAAACTCAAAAAAATAAATCTATCCTTCGTGTTTATCTAGGCTTGAAAAACTAGTTATCCGTGAAATTATATTTAAATGTGGATACTAGGAAATTCTCTGAATATTTAAATATCAGGCTTTTAGATGTAAACATTGTTACAGGTAAGTTGTTCAAGAGAAAAATAATAGTGTAATTAATATCATTAATGTAAAACAGGCATGGAAAATGCACAATCCCCATAACAAAAACCACTTTCTCACAAAGACAATACACATACATCGCACCAAAAATATACAATGCACTAAATAACGACATCAAAAGATCCAGTACACTTACTCACTTTGCAACCGGTGTCCAAAAATGGATATCCGGAAACGGTCGAAATTTCTTTAAAGAATTTCTTTAAAGAACGTAGGTTATACCACCAATAAAAGTTTTTGTTTGTAAAGAAATATATATATAATTACTTTAATATTAATAGCCGAAAGTTTAAAAACTTTTTTCATAAATTAATTAAAACTGTTTGGCACCACTGTACGGCACACAAGTTCCATGGACATACTGTGCTACCTTTATGTAAATGTATAGAAAATCGACCACCATAAAACGGGCATGTTTGCTAGGCACATGTGGTCGAAAAATCCTAAATGCATGTAACAAATAATTTTAATGAATAAAGAAACTAAAAAAAAAAAAACTAAACTTAAAAATATAAGTAAAAAACACTAGTATCATTAACATGAAATAAAGTTGAAACTAAAACAATATTATAAGACGAATCACTTTTATCATTGTATTAATTTAGCCATTTTCTGTAAGCACAAATCTTCCAATCGGACATAATAAAGGTTTGCTAAAATCGAATTCGACTCAATTCTATTTTATTATCAATTCTAAATTAAAGATCCTCACATTTCACTTTATTTTTTCTTAAAGAAAGAAAACCTTTCCCTGGTTACGAATAACCTGACAATACTTGAAAATCTTCTACTACCACCTCAGTTAGCGGAATATGTTGCTTGTGTCGTGATACAGGACTATCGGCCAATCGGAACCTACGATGCCTGGGTGAGACCCAAACGCGATGCCACAAACCGGTCAGTTAGTTGTAATAGTTAAAATAATTTCAGAGTTTTAATGTTTATAATACTAGATGTATTATAAATATTATTGACGTTTCACATTAAAAAATATTTATAAATTCGTTGACACAGATTTTTTTCAAATTGCCTTTGGCTTCACGAAGGTGTAGATACATTTTAATTCTTCTGTGGTTAAATTTTATTTAAAGCGTAGTGTTTTTTCTTTCTAACTCCATTTCAACCCAAATTTTCAATACATCCAGATTAAATACTCCCCACAAGAGGGTTCCAAACACTTTATTATAATAGAAGAGTTTTTTTCCGTCTAGCTTGTATGAAACGAAAAACTGTGCGCCATTAAGATCATATTTCTAACCATGACAGTAAGGGAGACACATCTATTTCTATAAGGTCTTATGAGGTGTTCTCAAAAGCAATCAAATTGAATCTACGGGTATTAGCTGTTTGTTGATTCTACGTGCATATATACATGTAGTAAAAGTTATATATTCAGAATATTATATTTTTTAGTCATAATATTATTCACCCGAGTTCCGTATTACAAACATGATATACAACAAGCTGTTAACATTTATTATTACCTACTACACAATGCTCTGTAATTAATTTCACAGTACCTATTACTTCTTTTGTATTTTATACAATACAATTATTCTGTTACTATCCAGGATCTTTGTTTTACCGGGGACCGCCTCTAGGATACAAATTAATTCTTTAGAAATTTGTAAATCCAAAAACATAGCAGCCAAAAATATTGGGAAAATTAGTTAAAGATAATATTATTACAAGCAATAATTATTGGCCTGAAACAAATAGTTATTATTTAATTGTTGAAGACAATATTAGCGATTCTTAAACGAAAATTTGAAAATTTATAGGACGATATGGTCCCATTAGCTCAGTTCAGAGCGGTGGTACCCCGGCAGGATTCATGTCCTAGATGTGACCGTATCTTTTTCTGACCTTTCTGTTTCAAATTTTCGTGCAAGAATCGCTAATATTGTATAGGACGATATGGTCCCATTAGCTCAGTTCAGAGCGGTGGTACCCCGGCAGGATTCATGTCCTAGATGTGACCGTATCTTTTTCTGACCTTTCTGTTTCAAATTTTCGTGCAAGAATCGCTAATATTGTCTTCCATAATTAAATATTATAATTTAAGTTCTTACTCATTATTCTATACTTGTTGCAACTTGTTAAACTATTATTTCAGGCTAATAGTTATTGTTAATAATAACGTGTTATGTAAGTGGCCCCCAAAAAGATACCTGTGGAATCCATCGTATGTGGTGTAGAGACTGCACTACACACAATGATGAAAGTACACAAAATGTCAGAGGTGCAAGCAGAGGACATCCGGCAAGAGACTTGCCATATTTTGAAAAGGGCTGAAATACCCCGCCCCAATATCACGAAAGGAGAGTTTGCGGCCCTAAAAGAATTACGCGCCAATGAGGAAATCTTGGTTCTGCCAGCTGATAAAGGAAATGCCACTGTTGTGATTAATACGGCAGACTACACAAAGAAGATGGAAGACCTCTTGTGCGATTCAGGCACCTATAAGAAGATTAAAAACAACCCCACCAACAAGATTGACATAAAGACAAGGGAACTAGTGAAAGCTTCTAGCATCAGGAAAGAGGATTGGTCTAAGCTTTTTGTAAAAGCCTCTAGAACTCCTGCCCTGTACGGTCTCCCAAAAATACATAAAAAGGAAATCCCAATGAGACCGATTGTCAGCGCTATTGGTGCTCCTACATACAAACTTTCCCAATACCTCTCGAGATTACTGCAGATGCAAACTGGAAAAACCGAATCGTGGATTAAGGATTCAACAGATCTGATTAGTAAGCTCAAGAAAGTGAAGACTGAGGAAGGAGATATTCTGGTCAGCTTTGACGTCGTGTCACTTTTCACAAATGTGCCTCTAGAAGACTCTATGATAATGCTCAGGGAGTTATATGAGGAAGACATTTGCAAACTTTTTGAACACTGCCTCAAAACGGGATACTTTGCGTTTCAGGGTGAACTATTTGAGCAATTGGAGGGAGTTGCGATGGGCAGTCCGTTATCGCCAGTACTAGCCAACTTTTTTATGGAGAAGTTTGAAGAAGTGGCACTCGACACAGCTTCGGCTGTCCCTAAAGTATGGTGGCGCTACGTTGACGATGTCTTCGCCATTTGGCCTCATGGAACGGAGAAACTAAACGAATTCCTGGATCATCTTAATTCTCTCCACAGCAAAATTAAATTCACAGTGGAACTGGAAAACGAAGATAAAATCCTGCCTTTTCTAGATGTGGAGGTGATGCGTAAACACGATGGTAGCCTAGGGCACACTGTTTATAGGAAACCAACCCATACGAATCGGTACTTACACGCTGATTCGCACCACCACCCAGCGCAGAAGAGAGGACTTATCCATACATTGGTGACCCGAGCGACCAGAATATGTGAAGAACATAAAATCGGAGCGGAACTTACGAAGCTGACCGATGCACTGGAGCGTAACGGCTACCCAGCAAGTCAGACAAGGCAAATCATAAGAGCCAAATCTGCACCAAACGAAGACAGAATTGAACAAGAGTCGAAAGGCTGTGCCTTCCTGCCTTATGTGCACAATGTGACAGACAGAATTGCCAGGCTATTGAGAAAGGAAAATATCAAGACTGTCTTCGGAACAACAACAAAGATACAGGACTTACTGAGGTCTGCACAGACTAAGTTTCCTCTGGAAACAGATGGAGTATATAAACTCAGCTGTTCCGGATGTGACAAGGTCTATGTAGGCCAGACAGAGCGGACTATCTCCAAAAGGATTTCAGAACACTTCAGAGCCTGTAAACTCGGCCACCCTGACAAATCGGCAATTGCCGAGCATTTGATTGACACCGGGCATTACTTTGGATTTGTTCCTGAAATCCTGGGGAGACCCAAAACTTATAGAGCACGGCTGATTACGGAGGCCATTGAAATACATAAAAATCCCGTAAACATTAATAGAGACGATGGAGCTAAGCTCAATAGTTCTTGGTATCCGGTAATTGACGGCTACACCAGAGCTAAACGAAGAAAACCACTTTAAATAAAAAAAAAAAAAAAAAATAATAATAATAATTCGTTAATGTTAGCTCAGAGGGTTGGAGCTGGCAACACGGTATCACAACCTCATACATAAGCTCACATTTTTACACAACCTCAAATAACACATCTGCCCTGATGATGGACACTGCAATGCTGTCCGAAACGTTGGCTAAAGAAGGAGTTAGCGTAACACGGCATAACACCCCAAAAACAAATAACAAAAATGTAATGTGTTGTTTTGTTTTTACTAAAAAATATCACTTATTGTTCTTAGATAAATCATTTACGTTTTCGAATTATGTCGAGATATGTCACTTTTGTCTGACATTTAAGTTCAAGTGATCACATTCTATTTAATTTTCCTTTATGAAAATTGGTATTTATTTAAAACTTGCCTTATGCAAACACCCCACTTCTTCTCGAGAACCCCAGTCTACCTTAGACTCAATAAAGAAAATCCCGCAGGTAAACAAAAAGAAACTTGATGAAATAAAGGGCTTCCTTGAAACAGTGGGTTTCGTCCGTTGGAATTTGAACCGGATGACTCACCTGCGTCGGATCCGAACCGAATTTACTTTCATTCAAGCGAAAATTACTAAAGCACGCAGAAATAAATTGAACCTGACCATCTAGAAGAAAAGCATGGGCACCATTCTCCCGGGAATTATTAATTTGAAAGTCAACACCTTTTCCATTGGTCACAGTGTATTAGTGATTTAGCAGGGGTGCTTTGGTTCATGGGGTGAGTTTTGTCCAGGTCTTGCGGGTGTATATTTTGTGTGCCAGCAGCTGCGCGGCAGGCCTGTTTGGGAGAGGCCGGTTGAGGGAGACCCCTTGACCTATCCGACAGGACTCTCTCGGAAATGCTTCTAATAGAAAAGCATAATAAATCATAAGATACAAAATAACCCATTGTAAAACACAAATTATAATATTATTTATGGAAGTTTTATTTAATAAATAAAATAAACTTTAAAAATATGTCTGTCACTCCTGGACACACTGGTCCCCGGATTCTTCCCAAATCGCATACATTTCTCTTTTCCAGAATTCCTAAGCATCCCAAAATCACTCCTGGACATACTGATCCCCAGATTCCTCCCAAATCGCATACATTTCTCTTTCCCAGAATTCCTAAGCATCCCAAAATCACTCCTGGACATACTGATCCCCAGATTCCTCCCAAATTGCATACATTTCTCTTTCCCAGAATTCCTAAGCATCCCAAAATATGTCCGGAGGGAAATATTTTTTCCCAGGGCCTCTGTGTGGAGTTAATGTAAAAAAAACCATACGCCATGTCCGAGTATCCATAGAGTATATAATTACATTTAAAGTCCTAGTGCTGAGCCCGGAACAGGTAAACACAAACTACAGTGTGTTCAGTAATCCCTCTTTGACGAGGTTCTCGATGGACTATGTTTATCAAACAAACCATGTCCACATTAAGTGCCTGTAATCTGAACCTGTGTCGGTAAAGGGTTAACATATCATTAAACACAGTTTAATGTATCTGTTTTTGGTTTATTGTGTTTCGGCCTGATAACCTATGTATGTTTATTTTCATATTTATAAGTTTTGTTTTATTTATATTCATTCACCTTTAAATAATTTTTCTTCATTTAAATGATTCATTACGAGTTCATAATCTACTCCCGTTATTTATATCAACGCGATGAGAAGTATACTATAAAATAGATACAAAAAGTCAAGGAAATGTAAGGAGTTAAATATCTGAACATTTAAATAAATAAATAATTAATGGCCATAAATCAGATGAATTTCTAAGAAAATATGAAAACCTTCAGCCTGAGACGAGGAAAAGAAATTAAACAATAGTCAAAAGTCGTTGTTGTACGGAGCAATGAAGATATTTGGCGAATTACAAGAGTAAAATAAATAAGAAGAAAATAAATACAAACAAAAAATTGAAACTATCAGATCCGTGGGAAGAAATTCAGAGGCCGGCAAAACCATTCCACAGACGAGCTGTAGAACTGAAGAAAGATTCCTAGAAACGTCCCATTTTCAAATGTCAACTTTATGCAAATGTTGATGTTGGGCGCGCATTCTCAGATCCTCTACATTGAAATACCAATAGAACAAGAATGGCGTTCCGAAGCAATTCGTTTTTTGATGGGAAAATGTTTCAAACGGACCGTCCGTTTTTGCGCAGGGTTTTTTTAGATTTTTTGGGGCTCCAGACCAGAGATGGCTGCCAAATTCAACCGTTGGGTGCACTTGTGATTTAGCAATTGTGATGTATGGTAATAAGTTAAATATTTAAGCGCTAGTCATAAAGCTTACTCCAGAGTCCGACAAATGTCGCTAGAGTGTAGCAATTACCTGTGGGATGTTATTGACAGGCAACCAGCTTCTCAAACCAGAGAATTACCAACCCTCGGGTAATGAACAGTGTAGCTAAATCCAGACCTATTTATTTATAACGTAAATAAACACAAATATAAGTAGAACCTTTTACTTTTCAACAAAGAGTTCCCAACCCTTAAATCTGCAAAGTAAGAGAAGATATAACAATAATAATTATATTTTGATGTATTTTTAAAAAGCATTAACTTTGTGGTTCGTCATAATTTACAATAAGAAATATAAAAATTTGTTTTTGACCACTTTAATTTAATTTAAACTCTGCCGGTTTCGGAAGAACCCTTTTCCTTCATCCGGATAATATTAAAAACTTTCATATTTGGATGAATTTTATACCGACGTTTTTGTGCAAAATCACCTCAGGGGCGCTGTACAAATATACAATACATTTCTACAAATGTACATATGTTTTTATTCTTATTTATTTATATTTTTTACAAGTAGATAATATACAGTACCATATGTGTACAGGGTTTAACACGCCATTAAATTTTCCACTAGGTAAATGTTTACGAAATACCAAAAAATGATTGCGATTGCCATTCAATACATTTATAATTTTTTTTTGTGTTATAAATTGTTTTTAACAAATTATTTTATTTTGTCATTTTTTAATTTAATGCACAACCGATATCGTTAACATATTTCTGGGTTTAAGCGTGAAATTTGTTATACATTTTTGGGAATATTAGTAAATCGTAGATGTATAAACACATTACTCACATCAATTATACAGAGGAACCACTATATAGTGCACATACACCTTAATAGTAAACAAACACCACCCAACCGTTAAAAGGTGTTTTAGTTGCACATTGAATAGAGACTGTACAATTTCTATTTTGAAATCTTACTAGTAAAAAATGTCTTTAACTGGCTGCGAAAGAGCTGGCAACGGTGCATTTTAGCTCATTGACACGTGCGGTTGAAAAAGTTCGGTAATTTTAGACATATTTATTATTTTTATATCATATTACTTCTTGAATTACCAAGAATTCCATAATTTTTTTAAATTGTGTATAATGTAAATTATGTTACGCCCTATGCATTTTTAGGTAAATATAAATCCGTGAAATGTATAATGTCACGGTTTTGGGTTATTATCTTGATACAGAATAGATCGTCCCTCAATATCTTGAAGATTCAATTGGAACCACGCTGTTAAAGAGATGTTCCTTGTAGATGCTTCCCTGAGAGCCTGTTTCTCCCGCCCCTCTACAAAATACACAGATTGGCTGTCGGGTAAATGTAAAGCCAGAAGTAAAATTGAGTGAGATTGATCATGTATAGATAAGTGAGAACATCTGTATAAACCCAGTATAAATACTGTCCACGGAGGAACAAATTTCAACATTAATATGAGCATCATATTTTTTGCCAAGGAATGCATTATATGGAACAACAAATCGATTGTCTTATTTATTTTTTATAATGATAAACTAACGTTTATAAGACAAAGTTTTATGCATAGCATAAAGGATAACAAATAATTATAAGCAATAATTAGTCATCCGAAATACTAATACAAATTGAAAATATCTCCCGAGTAAAAATAAATGCCGCCAAAGGGAATTGAACCTGTTCCTTCTGATGTCGGATCAGGTGCTCTGTATCCACTGAGCTATGTCGGCTTATTTCCAACCGTACTGGTACATATTGAATCATTTGGCGGGTTGGAAATAAGCCGACATAGCATTCACCTGATGGAAATAGTAGTGGGAAAACCATAGTATCTAAATGCTTTGATAAAGTTGCCATCTTTTGAAGTCCTTCAACATTTTTAGGATAAACAGCGATATCTATACCGGTGGTAAATTCCCGTCTCTGTCTGCTACGTATACCATGGCGATATCGTGAGAACTGGTTGGAGCATTGTACCTCCGTTGGTCATTAGCTGATGAAAGTGTAAATAATAGAGTTATATCTCTCACCTGCCCACCGTCATCCGCAATGCGTAATTCTTCTTTTAGTTTCTTATACTGATGGGAACAAGGGCTTATTTAGCATATTTCACTATCAATTATTTGCATTATATTTTGATAGTAATCGGCATTAGATGGATGACTCATACGCACTCTAACAGCCTCATCAGGATCGTATACATAAAGCTGAGCAAAGGAAGGTATTTCACCTGCAACTTGTATACTTCTGGGAGTCAGATTATAAACCTCACCAGAAATTATTAAACAATATGGACCATTACCTGGGATATTAGCCATTTGCGCTCCAAATGAGGCAAATCTATTAGCACTGTTGTATTGACGAATAAAATTCCTAAAGTTTTTAGATTGACTACAATCTCCTGTCAATAATGCGTTAAGTGCTGGAGGATAAGCTAAAATTTGTGGTATTATTTTTCCATTATGACAGCAAGAATGTAACAGTTTACCTTTTTCAACTTCAATATGAACCGCTTTGCAATGCTCGATTGTACACTCTTTTGACATGACGCCGAAATAATTCTGTTCTGGAAGCACATAATTAGGATTAATGATTAAAGCACACTTCAGGAATACACTACTTCTATTTGCTGTGGAAATCAACCTTCTGGAATTATTGTGTTCAATTTTGTTATCTGTCATATATTCTATTCGTCTCCTGGCACTTCGATCGCTTGGTAAATTTTGCTCTCTCATTCGAACATTCCGAAATTTGACCAATTCTGGTAAAATATTGTCCACATTCCTTTTAGCCATAGTTATGAAATTGAAATAATTATCTGAAAACAAAATATTTCTTTTTAGCGATTCACAGGTAGTTTTTAAAACAAATATTAAGGTTAGCACGTCAATAATTCTGTAATTACCTAGATATTAAACATGACAGCGCATGGGGTCGGTGTTGTAATATCAAAAAAAATAAGTAATTACGTATTTAAGTATCGAGTGGAACTGGTTATTTTTGCAGCCGGCTTTATAATGGTGGATTTATAATTATATTTATTATTTATAAATATATATATATATCTCACTTTTAAAAATCACACTGAAATTGTAAAATGCTTTTTTTTTTTTTTTTTTTACAGTAATACCGCACAAGAGTCCCAACTGCTCCCGTCTGGAGCCAGTGAGACTATGGCATCCCCAATTGGGGTATGTTGTGAGGCTGAGGGTATTGGGGAGGGGAGGGAGATGGGGAAGAGGAAGGTGGGGAAGTACCTGGCTATTCAGATCTGGTCACCAAACACGGCTAAAGCCATTTCAAGCAACGTTTCAATTCTGAATGGTGGTCTTACACCAGGGCGATACTGAGAGTATCTTCCACTCTGGAACGTGCCGCAAATGTACTATATATTATTTTTAATTAATTAATTGTGAAAGAACACAAATTAATTAAATAAAATTTATTTGCGCACGCTGGGTTCGAACCCGCGACCTTCGGATCTGTAGTCGATAGCGTATACCACTAGACCACGCCGGCCGTCAATTGCTTGACAATAATAATATTGCTTGACAATAACTGGCCATAAAAGCCTTATACATTGATTGGAAATCGATAAACGCTGGCAAAACTGAACAATCTGTCTTTCGCGTGAATAATGATAAACGTCAAATTTTAATACGTAATTGTGAATATTTTTTACTGTAATGTAATTAATCCAATGGATTGTGAACTTTTTAAAACATATTTTCTTCGATATTATCCAAAAATTATATGAGCAGAAACGATACTTTTGAAGAAATTTGGTGATCCTATTTTAGTATGAAATCGGGTTTTAATTTTAAAATTAGCGGAAATTACCCGAAACATACTATTTGAATTCGACCAATCAGAGGACCCAGACAGTCCAGACGCTGGCATAATAATATTATAGATTAGCGGAAATTACCCGAAACATACTATTTGAATTCGACCAATCAGAGGACCCAGACAGTCCAGACGCTGGCATAATAATATTATAGATATTGGCTTAGAGCCGCAAAGGACAAGCATACAACGGATGACATGAAGTGAACTTCATATTAATATTATTAAATTTGATTTATACTACTTCGCTACGAATTCTGTGTTAGAAAGAATACATACGTTGGGCAATGAAATAAGTGATATCGCTGACATATTTAATTTAAACTTCAATACATTTAAAGCCAAATTAGTCCACCACATTTTAAATGTAAATAATGTATGAGAAATCATTATATTTAATTTCGATTTTCTATTGTTTGTTTTATACTGTTGTTAAAAATGAAATTTGTAATTTGTTATGTACTTAAAAGCCCAATAGGGCTACAATAAATAAATAAATATTTTTAAATGAAATACTATAGGCTAATTTGATTGAAAATTGCAGTCTTTTAGATTGGAAAGGCAGTTCAGTAGAGATCGGTGGTATTCTGGGGATAAATACTGTGTGTCCTTTGTCCTTTACAGTCATAAGTTTGGCTTCAATGATGTTCTTCAATAGCTATTTGACGACCATTCTTGTTCTATTACATAGTTTTGGTTAGTTGAAATTTGAGTAGTATGATCCGAGATCCAATTTTCAGTCGAAGGCAGTGTGATAACATTCCTGGTAAATTCTGTAGCGATGTTGAAACTTTCTTGTCGTGTCGATCGATTTGTATATTCTCTCTAAACCGGGAATTTTCTATTGAAAATTAATGTAGATATCTTCGACAATGTTATTTTTTATTGCCCGAAATTGCCCTTTGAAATAGCCTATCTGTATTAGTATAGTTGTAAACAATGTTTGGATAAATTTGGTTGGTGAGTTCATTTTCAGTAGTGATATTGCAGAAATCACTGTTGAGTTCAATGAGGCCGGTCGTCTGGTCAGTAGGATAGGCCTTCGCATATTTGTAAAAGTTTTTGTAGTATTTGTGTGTTTTTGTTACTTCTTGTAGTGTTAATTCCCAGTGGTTGTCGTTTTCCAGTAGTCCTAAGCGTTGGCATGCTTCTTTGTACGTCTAGCATATATAAACGTCTTGAGATCTGTGAAACTTATTGGTCCCCGTACTTTGTGAAGTAAGTAACAACATCCAGAGATATAAACATTCGGCGTTGTTTGGATGTATGGTGTATACTCGGCCTAGTGCGTTATTTTCATAATTCCTAGATGATATTCTACTGGAATTCCTTATTTTCGTCGTTGAAAATTTTTTCTTATTGTGTTCCACGTATAATAGGTAGGGACGTCGACATATAGCAATGTTTTCTTGAAAGGATCCGTTTGGCACAGTTGAAAAAAATCTGTTAATGTTGTGTTCTTAGATGGTTCGCTTGCAATTTTACTGGCAGTGTCTTTTGTGAAGTAAACTCTCTGTCCATTCTGCAAATGTGCAACTAGATATTGCACAATTGGTTCGTATTTGTATATGGGAAAACTGAAACTCTGTTGCTGTATCCTTTCCATTTGGTATACGAGGATCTCGTCGTTTCTGTTTTGTTCTTCGCTGTTTTGGCTATTTGAAATACCGCCATGTCACTGCATTTTTTCACATACTTAATGCATATATTGACATATTTAATGGATTTCACTGATTTGCAGTATTCTACGGTTATGTGTGCTTGGAACATTTTGGAAAGTAAGTGGTTAATATGATTACCTATTTTCCGCTCGTCTCTGCCTCGTATTCGTATTTTTGCTATGAAGCCGCCGTTCGTGGGGGATTGTCTTCTGTATTTGGGATAGCCATCATCTCCGGTTTGTGTGTCGTTCAAGTATGGTTTTGGGTATTTTTTTGTAAACGCCATATATGAGTGATAGAAAATTCCATCACTCTCTTATGGCGTATTGAGATTTGATGGCCCGCATAGTTCATAAATCATGTTTTTCACAACTATATCGTACAGTTTCGGATCTTCTGGTGGATTGAGAAATTGCTTTATATAACCCTACTAATGGGTAGCCCCATACATACAAAAGAGGCTTCGAATGGTCCACAATCCTCCAGAATATTCTATAACATTTGAGAGTATTCTGGAATGTTCCACGATGATCTGGGATGTTCCGAGATGTTCCCGAACGTTCCATACTATTCCAAACATTCCACAACATTCCAGAATGTTCTGGGATGTTCTGGAATGTTGTGAAATGATCTCGAATGTTGTGGAATGATCTCGAATAATCTCAAATGTTCTGAACTGTTCTAGAACATCTAGTGAATGAAACTTCCAGCCCTTACATCTTCAAAAGCACGCCCTTTGGGTAAAAACGGGAACGTTCTTAATTGATGGGGGATAGAGAGCTACCACACCATATAACTCTCTTCTGAGGACTCGTTTCCGAGTTTTAACGGAAGGCACATTGTACACTTACTTTTATAATATATATTAATTTATTGTAATATTTAGACCACGGTAATCAGGTGGGAATGCTATCCTAGTTCTATCGATATTTTAATGGAAGATTAACCCCCCAATACAGATGCATAGTTTTTAAACAAGCCAAACGCGCGCAAAATTAATTTTTGTATACACGGTTGACGTTTGTCACATTATAACGACGCGTTCTTTAGTTCAAGTGGCCTATTTGCCGGCATTTGTGTTTCCTCTGTATTTCCTCCCTCCTGCAATATGCAAGTGTTCTAGGCCAATTTTTACTAATTCCTATCCTCAAAATAACCCCCACACAGCATCCCTAAAGATGAGATAGGTCCTGATGAAAATTATTTTTTTTATGGCTTCCTGTATGGAGTTGATGTAAATCTCTTATTTGTGGACTGGCAGCCTTGCTGCCTTAAACACATTATTTCCTCCAATCATTTGATATTAAGTTAATTGATAACTCTCATCATAAGTAATGAGTTATCCACTTTATCAGCGAATGGGCCATATTTTCCACTTATTCCAGTTGATGGCATAATATATCATATAATGATAAAATTTTATTCCGTGAAAGTTATTTTCTTGATTTATTCAGCAAATATAGATCATTCCCAGGTATGCGCAAAAAACTTCCAAGTTCCAATTATATTATAAATTTGGAATGTTTAAAAATACGTTCAAATCTACAGTTTCGAAAGACGTGTGGAATCGTTTCTCGTTATCTTCTTGTTTATGGGTTCAATTATCCATTTCGCAGTGAACCTTTCCCGTGCGATAATTTTCCGAGACATTCTCGAAAGTTTCCTATTTCAAATAAATAACCCCGTTTTGCTCTCATAGTAACCTATTAAAACACAACGATAGCACAAATAACCGGACCAGTGATCCGTTTGAAGCACCATTGAACCTTTGGGTAACCGTTTATATTGAATTTTTATGTAACACCCAACAAGAATTCTTCAAATAAAAAATGTTAAATACGTCATGTTCACAAATGCTACTACTAGAAATTAAAAAATTCACTCGGAACGTGAGAATAGTACATATTAAATTGCGTTCAAATCACAAAACTGGTTTAAACTTAAGAGTAATTATCCATAAGTGTTCATGTGCTCAAATAATCGTTACACGGGAATCAAGCAAATGGTTTTCCTCGGAGTTTTATAGCACATGGTGTGAAATTAGAATTTTAACTCCACTTTAACTCGAAAACTACACCCAGCATATGAAAACGATTTCCTCTGATGCTTACAGCACTTTATAAGGGATTTTATGACTGCACTTCGAACAAGATAATGTTTTCTTTCAAAATGCGTCGACAGATGTATTCACAACTGAAATTTGATCGTTTCATTCTGAACACAAAACGGGTTTTAACTTAATAGTTACTCCTTGTACAAGTTCCCAACCTTAATAAAAACTACACCCAGAACAAGAAAAGTTCCCAACCTTAATCAAAACTACACCCAGAACAAGAAAATGGTTTCTTCTGATTTTTGCAGCATATAGTTTACAACTAGAACTTTATAAGTGCACTTCAAACACAATAATGATTTCCTTTGAAAAGCGTCTACAGATCGATCAACAATTGCAGTTATATCTTTACATTTGGAACACAAAAATTCGAGATTGAATCGCTGTGAAAGTCCCTAACTTTAACTTAACCTACAACCAGATCACGAAAATGGTTTCATCCAAGTTTCATAGAATTTTAAAACTGCACTTCAAACGCGAGAATAATTTCCTTATTAAATGCGTCTGCAGATCAATCCACAACTGTAATTTTATCTGTAAACGAGTCCCCAGTTTAATTGGCATTACACTTATAATTTCTGATCACACATTTAATTTCTTATTAGTACAATAACAAAAAACTTTAATTAAATTAAAAAGTGATGTTGGATCGCCAGGTATAAACTTCTTTTTAGTAATATAGATGCTTACGTACCTCTCAACTATGTTATACTTTTCTTTCTGTTTTACAATAATGTATTAAAAATGTCTCTGAAACACCGTGAACATTAAATTCTCCTAGCATTCTTAAAGTCATTTTTAATGCTCTTTTTTATGGTCATCAGGCCGCACCAAAAAACCTTGCGGGCCGGAAATTCCCAACCCCTGCTCTAAGATGTAAGCTCTATTATATTTTTTTAGTATTGATTTGAAAAGATAAGATTGAGTTATTATACACCTTTCTTTATTCTAGTATTTTTTGCGTGATATCAATTTTAGCTAACGGAGTTTATTTGCTCGATTTTATTTAATCACATACTAGGTCATGTACGTCAGTCCAACTGTTCAACTTCGTGTACTATAATTGATTGCGCTTATGCGTTATAGTAACAGTAGAACATAATACATATATAACACGTTATAGTACTAGCAGAAGTCTCTTCATTGCTAGAGCTTTACGCAAAGTTTTTAGAAATCAGACGTGGACAGTAATTTTCCTCTTAATTTAAACATCAAGGAGTATCAAAATTCTGCTTTAAGGGGTGGGGAAAGGCAACCTCCCTCTTGTTTTGATTCAGAGAAGTGCATATGTGTCCGCATGTGTGTGCGTGATTGCCACCAAAAGATAATAGAATATATTGTTAACGGCAAAGATGTATTAAAAAGCAAATCCATCCGCAGCTGACACTCTTTGTTATATAAATAAATACAAAAAAAGATTGATAAAAAGACAGATATATATAGATAAAAGATTTAATTTTTGTAAACATATTTTTTACCCTAAATATTTTATGACCTGTAATGTTGGTAGCTACTGGATAATTATTGGTATAATTATCAATATAAATTACAATATAATAAAAACGACATTTTTTTTAAATACACACTTAACTGCTAACCCATCGGCCATTTCATTTTTTTACATTAAATTTCCAACGTTCACTCATTTTGACGTAAACTAAGAATTGTTATGGATTTCACAATTCCGGATCACGCTTTCGACGTGGGTGCAGAGATAATACAGACAATTATTTGTTGGTTTTTGGGATCAATAGACAATATTGTAATTTAGAATAAGGTGTCATTTTAACGTTATTAAAACTCAGTTAATTGATTGATTATCTTACCATCTAGTTCCAACAGTACGAAAAATATAATTGGCTTCTTTAAATCAGAGAAACAAGAAACAGAACTTGCGTTTCTTTACATTATAATCATGCTTTTATTTTATTTTATGTTTTCTACATAATTATTAACCATTTCAATTTTGGACTATTACTAATATTACAAATATGTGCCATTTGACCGGTCAGTGGCTGATTTGCCATCGCGTTTGGGTCCCACCCAGTTGTTGTGTGTTCAATTCCTCGACTGGCCAAGTCCTCCATCACAACCAACATAATTGAAAACCGTTCCTTCGGTGATCTTCACGCCCGCGCCCGTGCGATTTATTTTTGACGATTTTTCTCTTTGTCAGCAAACTACCTCTCTCGGACTCCTCGCATCCTTGTGTACGTGGATTACTTTTTTTTTAAAAGAAAGGTCGATTCAAATGGGAATGGGAACGGTTAAATCTCATCTTCAAATTCGTTACGTATTATTTTTGAAAGAACTAAAGACATTTCGCTTTCTAAACCCCTCATGCTTATTTGTTCGGTTTTGGAAACAAACAGCTATTACCCGTAGAGTAATTTTGTTCGCTGTTGGAAACAGGTCATAAAGAAATTATTGTGATTACCAACCCATTAACTCCATGACGATGTCTATAGGCATCATAAAAATAAATAGATGAAAAGTGTGATTTTTTTCACTGTGAATAAAGCTAAATCCCACCAAGTTGTTATGCAGCATTTACAGATTGGTATGTTAGCTTTCAATAATTAACATAATTTAATAAATAATTCTATTTTTAATTGTTTTTTTACTAAAGCCCTGAAAAAAGATACATTTTGAAAATTAAAAAAAAAATTAAAACGGAAAAAAATTAAACATGTGTGAATCACATATTGTTATCAAAAGATTAAATGGTCGGCAACACTGTTTCTACATAGTATTATACGCATAAGATGACCTATTATACGCTAGATGTCACTGAAATCAGGTGATGCCTGCGCGCAACCTTTGGAAGTTAGCTGTGACAGTGTTTACATACGTTTTTGCTTAGCTTGCCTTCAAATAATACGGTTTTGTAGTGTTTTTATGAATGATTTTTAGGATTAAGAGTTCGATAATGACCTTGACTGGAATCAGCCTTCAACATCGTCTGGTGCGAGTCGTAATACCTTGCAAATATCTATTTCAAATGCACCACCAGCCAACAAATCAAAACTACAGTACAAAAAGAAGTCTCACTATAAACAAAAGTGGTCTAAGGCATTGAAAAGAAACAACAACTATATCTGTTGCATTCCTCAACCGCTGAATGTGGTGCATAAAGATATGTACGAAAATTTGAAGTCTTATAATGCTTTCCAATTTTTTTCATGATTCTTTGATGACGAAGTGTTTCAGCTCATTATTACGATCAAATACGCTCGATTTAAAAGCAATACCGAATTCCAGTTAGATATATACGAATTGAAGCGTTACCGGCCACAATAAATTGCCATCTACCACAGATTATTATTCGTCTGACCCGACATTGGGTGTAAGCATCATCAAAAAAGGAATCAAACGTCCACGTTTTGAGCTTATAAAGCGCTATATACATTTTTGCGATAACAACAATCTGGATAAAACTGACAGAATAGCTAAGGTATAGTAACCATAACATAAACTTTTTTATATTTATTATTCTTCGACTAACGTTGATTGTTCCATCTTTCTTTGTAGGTTCGTAAATTGTTCAACATGCTGAACGTGAAATATCTTCAATTTGGTGTTTTTGTACGCAAACATTCAATCCACGAGCAAATGGTGCCATATTTCGGTCGACATTTTTGCAATATGTACATTAAGAATAAGCCAATCAAATTTGGCTACAAGATTTGGTGTCTTGCTTCCTCCGAAGGCTACCTGTTCCAAACAATACAGTATTCCGGAGCAACTGATACATATGACCCCGAATTAGGTTAGGGATCATCCGTCGTACTGTCTATGATGGAATATATATAGAGTTTCAAGAATTTCATTTTCCATATCGTGGCGAATCTCGTATTCGTTGTGCTCTGAGTAAAAAAATCCAACGGTCTATCGGTGCCGGGCCTGCAACCGCGCCCTTCATTTTGTCTGCTTCGAACGGTCCTTCCGCCCACTCTCCGAATGCCTGACGCTCACTTAGTCCCTAGGATCTTCGGGCACGCCCCCAACCTTCCCGCATACCTTTTCTTCAGGGCGTAATCAGGTAATCCGGCGGAGGGGCGCGGTAGTCGTTCCTTGTGTACGGACAGACCGATCGCCATGCACATTCTCGATGGGACTGCCAGTGGACGGGTGTAGGTAATACTCTCCGGTAGTATTTATACATGTTTAAATGCAGATTCCTACAATATAAACATGGATGTATGTAATGCGTTTCTTTTCATTGAAATTTTATTTTTCTTTCTCTACAGATAGTCTAGTCTTTAAGCAGTTATTTCGTCCTGTATTATTTTTAGGCTTATTATATTTTACTATACCTGTACATATTTTAATATTGTTATTTGTGTTTTTGTGCATATTGTAGGCATCGTGCAGCCTAACCACTATGCAGGGACATTGGAGGTCTAGATTCATTTTATAATAAATGTAGAGTCGTTTAACGAAAAAAAAATTAGAGTCCTTGTGAGAGCCCTGAAGGAGTAACCATCTGTTACTTATACCAGGGCGGGTAAGCGGTGGATAACCTCCAGTGCTTTGAACGGTATCACTTAGAGAATAATTTGCTTATATTTGGTTAGTTTTCCTCATTCTACAATGTTTTTTTTATTTAATTTTTTTGTTATTTTGCGTATTTTCCATTAATATATATATATTTTTAAAATTATAAACAAAGGCAATTATTTATTTTATATTATCAATATAAATCATACAGTTTTGCTTAGAGGGGTTACCTCCAAGGGTTGCGTTTAAGCATCAATTTTCTAGACGCTCTGGTGAGAGGGTGGAATATTCTAAAACTGATTTTGGGCTCTCCTTTAAGTCTATACTATCGGGTTATAATGATGATTCAAGTTTATAAAAATAAATCATGGAGGGAATGGGTTTTAATGTTATAGTTAGAAATATGTACTGAGTGGTGTTCGAAACAAAAAGCACCAAGCTTTATAACCACTAGAAGAATAAAAATATTCATCTCCATGAAACTAAAGGTTTTGAAGATAATATAAGAAAAATATATATTTAAAAATATATATATTTACTAATTATTTTTATATGAAGTGACAAAAGTGAGGTGACAGTAATGTTTATAATGCATTTGTATATAAAACTTTTTTTTTTTGGTTAACAGTAATTTTAATTGAGTG